>CM053404.1:70117230-70141895 GCA_028644305.1 Xerus rutilus
AAAAAAAAAAAAAAAAATTTAGGATTAGATACAGATGTAGGTAAATACTAATATCAACTTTTGTAAGGACTTAGGGTTAGGGTTAGAAAATTAACATGATTATGCAGAAATATGAATATACTTAATAATGTACATCTAAAACTATGTGGGAAAACATACTTGAATATATAAAATGTTTCACAGGGATGAGTAAATAGAAAGTCATATAAAAACATATTACATAAATATGAGAAATTAAGAATAAATCTCATATGATATACAGTGATGTGTATTCAAATTTAACATTGAAACCTGAAAATAAAAGGCAAAATACACTTGAAAATTTATATTTGGGTACCTGGATTTAAGAAAAATTAGATTAGATACAGTGGTAGGATAAATGTAATATCAAATTTTGTACTGACATAGGGTTATGGTTAGAGAATTAACATGATATGAAGAAATATAAATATTCCTAAGAATATATTTCTGAAAATATGTGGGAAAACATACATAAATATAGAAAATACTACATAGAGAAAAGTTAAGAGAAAGTCATATGAGTGAGAATGCATTATGCAAATATGAGGAAATAATGATGAATCTCATATATGATATAGAGTGTAATGTATGAAATTTAACATGTAAACTGAAAATAGAAGGCAAAATACACTGTAAAATTCATATTGGGGTACCAGAATTTAAGAAAATTTAGGATTAAATATAGAAGTAATTATATAAAATTTTGTATGGACTTAGGGTTTAGGTTAGAGAATAAACATGAATATGAGGAAATATGAATATTCCTAAAAATGTACTTCTAAAAATATGTGGGAAAACATACATAAATATATAGAATTCTACACAGAAAAAACTGGCAATTATATAAACATATATTATGTAAATATGAAGAATTCATGATGAATCTCATATTTGAGAGATTTAAATTTGTGTATGCAAATTTAACATCAAAATTAAAAATAAAATGCAAGATACACTTTAAAATTTGTATTGAGGTACCTGGATTTAAGAAAATTTAGAAGTACATAGAGAAACAGTTAAAAATTAATATCAAATTTGGAACTGATTTAGGGTTAGGATTAGAGAATTAACATAAATATAGAAAAAAACGAATATTCCTAAGAATATACTTCTCAAAATATGAAAGAAATCATACATGAATATAAAGAATTTTACTGAGAAATGAGTCAAGAGAGAATCATATTAAAATATATTATATAAATATGAGGAAGTTAGGATAAATGTCATATATGATACACAGTGATATATATAAAAATTATACATTGAAAATCAAAATTAAATGAGAAATACACTTTAAATTTTATATATGAGTAGCTGGATTTAAAAGTTCAAATTAGATACAGAGGTAGGTAAAATAAAATTTGAAATATTTTATTAACTTAAGGTTTGGGTTAGTGTAAAATCCAAACTCAAAATGGAGTCACTTTGGCTCAGGCCTGTATCTGCTAACCTACTTTTTGGGCTTCTGTGATTAATGCTTTTCTATGCTTGCTTCTCATTGATGGAGCCAAACCACAGGGTGCCAGGCCTCCTGGCCAGTTACCTAAAGTTCCAGGAACTGAAAGGGGACATAGGAGGTGCTGTCATGGTTGAACTGTAAATAGCTATAGGTTGAATATTTACCAAATCCTGTTTTCCTGAGTCATGTAGCTAGCCCATCCTATAATAACCTCTGAAACCCTCATTTTGGGGTCACTCTCTCAAGGAAAGGAGAGGTGACCCCAATCGATTGGTCTATATTCCTATTTCCTCAATAAACATTTTTGCTTCTGCGCAGTTGTCTGGGCTGCACTTCTTGGGAAGAGGTGCAGGTTAGATGCAGCATTTGGTGCATTGGCTGGGAAGCTCTCTTCTCAGTTGCTCTGCACACCCTCCTTTCTATGAGTGTGGAACGGGGAATTTGTCTTCTCTACTGAGGGGAATTAATACCCTAGAGGAATAGTCAGATCTGTATTGGTATACCACAAGGGACACGAGGGCCAAGCTGGATGCAGCACATTGCCCTACCTCAGGACTCTATCTGGGATGCCCGTGGACTCCATTTGGTCTGGTTCAGGTTTCAGGTAAGAGCTCACAAAACCATCCTAATATTAAGTAGCCACAAAGGCATTATAGCCTCTAGATCTCTAGCCTAACTATGATGTTTTCATTGTTTGTCTTGTCTCTGTGTACTGTCTCCTTGTCTTTTGGAATAATGAGACAATCTTCATCCATACTTTAGATTTGATCAAATCACACATTAAGGTTTTTCAGTGAAAGGTAGCCAAATCTGGGAACGCCATTGCCATTTACCCAGGTAAATTAACCACTTTCTGTTCCCTTGAGTGGCCCACATTCAAGGTAAGATGGCCTGAAGAGAGGACCACTGACCTCTCCACCACCTACCAGGTTCAAAAAGTCATTTTTGGGTGGCCCGGCCACCTAGATCAAATACCAACCAAAAAAAAAAATTGATTAAGAAGGTTTTCAACTGTGCTCACTAAAGCTTGCATTAAAATGAAAATGGCTGCCAACAGAACTAAATGTTAGGTCAGTTTAAGGCAGCTAAGAAAAACAAAGAGGTAGCCCACATATGTGAGAGAACAATCAATCAGACACCAGCAGACAAGCAATGACTAACCACCATCAATCAGCTGATCCTCCAACCAACCCAAAGAGGACACAGGACTCCCAAAAATCTCCCTTTCCTGTCCCAAGCCTCGCTTCCTGCCCAAAGCTTCCCCTTCCTGTCCTAAACTCTCCCCTTCTTTCCCCAAACACATAAAACTTTCAAACCAGCTGAGCCTGTGCACGATTCTCCCAGACTCACTCTGTTGGATGGGGGAGCCTCACCTGGGAGCGTATATCAATAAAGCCTTGCTCAGATGTTTTAATTGGCCTCCTTTTGGTCATCAATATCTAACCATACACTAAAGAAAAAAATTGTCAAGAGTAAAAGCTAAAGGTGAAAAGAACATTTTAGAGATTACCTTCAGTTAGGAACTGGGCCAAATGGCCAACAGAGTAGACAATATCAGTTTCTACAAAGGGAAAATTAAAACTAGAGAGTTTTATAGGATTATCATTTCTAAGATATGTGAAAACATCATTTTGTCTAGGAAATTTGGCTTTTGTCTCTCAGTCAGAACCAGATATTCACAGAAAACTCCAAAAACTTAAAAAATTTACAGAGTAAATTCCAACTATTGAAGGTGACCCAAAAATTTTTGACTTTGGCAGTCCAGTTGGTAAATGTTTTTCAAAATGCCAGGCTAAGATTTTGGTGGCCACTATCCAAGAGATCAGAAAAACTGATTTCGAATGGGACCCTGAGCTGAGAGGGGTCTCCCAAGGGTACCAATGGAAGCAGACTCCCTTGCTGGCTCTTTGGGATTTTCCCTCAGGGAGAAATGGGGTCTCATTTGTATATATTCCCTTAACTTTTTTCACCTCTGATGAGTGGGAATATCAGGATAAAAACCAGGAAGGCTTTTAAATTTCTATTTTTGAGTTCTTAATTTTGATTTGGTGCTCCTAGGCTAATTCATAGGCCAATTTATAAGTGTTAGTTCTCAATCTAATACGTTTAAAAAAATGAGCTACAAGGCCTTTGTTTGTTTGGTGTAGGTACACTGGTATATTGTCAGTCTACATGTTTGGTACCAAAATTGACATATGACCTCATAAATTAAAATTTTAAATAAAATGAATTCAAATACCTTTGGCTCACGTGATTCAAAAAGTTCAATTTAAATTGGGTAAAAAATAAATGTAAAAATTTCTTTAAAATTTATTAAGTCACAAGCTTCTCTAGGTGGTCAGTTGTTAATAAAATGTTGATGTCTATAAAATGTCTAATATGCATTGTTTCTAGGATTTTGCTTCAACAGGAAAAAAATGATGCTGTTAAATGCACTTGTCTGATATCTTGTTTTTTAAAAAAATAAGTAAATTAGATCTGACATGTGTGAAATTAATCATGGATGTGTTTGTTAAAGACATGTAAATAGTTTATAAATTTAAAATTCTAATTGTTAAATATAACATCAAGTACTCTTAACTCCTTAGATTCCTTAGGGTAATATGCTTAAACATCATTGGTGTTTTCATAAACTGGTAAAATTTAAAAATGAATTTAAAATTACTCTGTGTCATCACTAAAAACAAAGAGTATAAAGGCTTTATCTACATTTTAATTAAATATATAAATAACCAAATATTTTATTTTATTAAAATAGAGTAATTGTCTAAATTCAGAAATTTCATAAGGGTTATATCAGAATGTAAACAAAAATAGAGATCAACAAATAAAAAATTAAACTGTTCTAAATATTAAAATATATTTAATAAGCCGGGCGCGGTGGCTCACACTTGTAATCCCAGCATTTAGGGAGGCTGAGACAGGAGAATCGCGAGTTCAAAGCCAGCCTCAGCAATGGCGAGGCACTAAGCAACTCAGTGAGACCCTGTCTCTACATAAAACACAAAAAAATAGGGCTGGGGATGTGGCTCAGGGGTCGAGTGCCCGTGAGTTCAATCCCCAGTACCAAAAAAAAAATAATAAAAAAAAAATAAATAAATAAATATATATATATATATATATATATTTAATAAAAAAATTTATGGGTAAAAAGTCTTTATATGGTACGTCTGTAATATATCTAAGTAAACAACAAGAAGATCTAAATTATAAAAAGGTCCATGTAAGTAAAGGACAGGTTTGTGTGTAACTAAGTTGGTTATAAATATGTAACACAAATAATTAAAGCTATTCAAGGTTTTCCCCTAAGGTCAAATATTAATGTACTGATATAAACCAAAGTTTAATCTGTTAAAATAACAAGAATTTCTTAAAATATTAATCCACTTCTAACATTGTGTTTGTTAAGTTTTATTCCCAGAAAAACTAGTCTTGGAGAAATTAAGGTCTGTACCACTCTGGTTAAACAGCAACTGGTATTTTACAGTACTGTACTACATTACAGAGTCTAGATTTTTCTTTAAAAACTAAACTTGATTAATATAAAAACATCAATGTAATTGTGGTACTATAAATTTTCTTTACATATTAAATGTATTCATTTCCATAGCCCAAAATCCTTAAGGCACTGTTTGGCAAAGTTCTGGTGCCTGCAGTGGACCAGGGTGAAGAGATGCACTCCTCAATATATTTCTTGTTGGGATGCCCCTTCTTAGTTTGACAGAATTAATTGTGCTTGCTTGTGTCACTATTCCAATTCCTGGAAAGACAGGATCAGTCAATCCTGGTCCCTGAAAGTCTCATGTAATTAAGGAGAAGCATTGGGCCACCCAAGAGAATAAACAAGAAAATCCCCATCAGGATAGTACTACTGATATGATGTTTCTTAGAAGTAATTCTAGAAATTCCCCTGATGAGAGTTTCACTTTAGATATGATATCCAGAACATTTGGGCCCACAGTTTCCCCAATTACATTTGGAAGTACTCTCAGGCCTGGCTATAGAAGGCTGTTTTGGCAATTTCAATAAAGTGAGCTATGGGAAATTGTGACTCCAACTAGTCCCATGCCTAAAGCTCAAATGCTGGTCAAGCCTTCTCACAGGCCCTGACCAAAATGGATTACCCCTATAGTAAAATCCAGTCCGTATGTGATATTTGACATGGGTAAAGGCAGAAGATGGCAGGTGCCCAGGTATAAACAAAATCTAACTTAGGACTGAACCCTCCCCTACCATATACAGGAGCCTACATTATTGGAGAAAGAATGGTTTGGATTAATAGAAAACATTTTAATTATAGTTCCTTGTTTACATGGGAAAGCCTTAAGAAAAAAAAGGCCTTGATGCCTGCCCAGAGAAACTCAACTCAAATTATGTAAACAATGGTTGCTACAAAATAGGGCTTGGGCCAAGTTCAGGGAATGGTATTTTAATGACGTATGTAACAGTTAACCTACAGCTTTGGGCAATTCTAGCTTAATAAGACATAAGCAGAAACTGTTAACCACATGTATGACAACAGCTATGCTAATATGTCACCTCATGTTTTTAGGTATAGTTACCACAATGGTGCTGTAGTCTGTCTTAGGTCATGCTCCTCTGAGCATCTTACCCATCATTGACTATCAGCTTGTGCACAAGAGAGGGGAACAAACAAAGCTGCTCCTGTCTTAAGTTGGGCTCTTCTGAGCATCTTACCGGTCATTGGATAGCCAGCCTGTATGCATGTGCCCCAAAATGAGCTTTCTCCCAAGAGAAGGAGTGATGGGGTCGGGAGGGGTGGGAAAGGAAGAGGTTAGGAGTTAGAATCTGTCAAAGCTGCAAAGCCTTGTGTTTCCAGTGAAGATGAAGTGGGCAAGCTTCTTACATGTTCTTGAAGGTTGTGATCCATGTGGCAGGAATTTCTTTTGTTCCTGTTATTCTTTAATGATATGAACTGAGAGCTTGTTTAGTTTGACAAAGGGAAGAACCAGAAGAAGGCTTAGAATACTGAGCCCAATGATAACCTAATTGAATGGATCTAAGTGTTGATGATTCTATTCTTTTGAAGAATAGAAGGGAGAAAGACAACATTAGCTTTGGTTTAGGTATTCACGGAAGGGGCTTCTTACTTCAGGTGGGGCAGGAAGTCTTCTCAAGAGAGGCTTGGATGAATATTCCTGGCTGGGACCCAAAGGGGCTTAGACTCTGTGGGGGAGGGAGACACAAGCATAGCCTCGCCTTTGTGTGAGCACAGAATCTGGGCCTTTCCATTGAAGCATCAAGGGGTCTTTCCATCACACCAAGGGAAGAGAGGTAGGGAAGGTAAACGGACCCCAGTGTCAGATTGCTGCATTGAGGCCTTGTTTGTCAAAAGTGAGGTATTTAAGGGTAGATAAAGCATCCAACAATCTCAAAGAAGGGTCCTTCTCTGTAGAAGCAAGTTTTTGAAGCATCTCCTTTAGAGTGCAATTGGTTCTCTCAATGATTGCTTGTCCCTGAGGGTTATAGAGAATCCCTTTGGTATGGTTAACTCCCCAGGAAGTTAAAAATTTCTTCAATCAGAGGGAGACATAGGCTGGGCCATTGTCTGTTTTGATTGACCATGGGACACCCATGAAAAGCATTGTTTGCTTTAGAGCCTTAATCACATGGATTGCTTTTTCCACCTGCAAGGGCAGTAGTGTATAATGAGCAGCACAGCCATTGCTACTTAAGGGGGTGATGGCTTTAGCCACAAAACATTTGGCAAATGCTAGAGCTGTTTTGTATTCCTTGTGGCAAGACTTTCCATTGATATCATTCACAAGGGTTGGCATGATTAGGTTCCCAGACAGAAAAGGCAAAGTAAGGCCTATCTTCCTCATGAAGAGGTATGGAAAAAAAGCAATCCCTGATGTCAATGATAGCAACATAGTGATCTATCTGGATAGCTGAGGGAAAGGAAAGCCACCCTGACATGTATCCTTTTTTTCCATTTTCGTGTTGATATGTCTAAGGTCCTGTAATAATCTCAATTTGCCTGAATTTTTTTGAATGACAAAAATGGGAGAATTATGAGGGCTAGTTGAAGGCTCAATATGACCTAAACCTAGTTGCTTATGGACAAGATTCTTTAATGCTGAAAGCTTAGGCTCAAGAATAGGCCATTGCTCCATCCAGTAGGGTGAGTTGTCCAGAATCACCATGAGAGCCAAAATCATTAGGGGTGAAAGAGAGATATAACAACTAGTGGTTTAAACATTAGGGGAAAAATATGGAAAGTATTTACGTGGATCAGCTTCTTTATATAAATGGTATAACATGAGAAACACCTGAAAACAAATAGAGTTTTACCATCAAGTTGCACACTCAATAAAACAAAACAACAACAAAACATTACAAAAGGTACAGAGAATGTGTGGCTATAGGAAATTATAGTGTAAATTGTAGTATATAAATTGGCCCATGTAGAATATAAAAATATTGAAGTCAGAATTTTTTTTAATAAAACAGTGCTTATTAGAGGTATTTAAATGTGAATCAGATATAGAATTTAAAGGTAGAAACTTTGAAAAACATTAACAGCATTAAGCCAGTGGCATTTACTTGTGTTTTTATTTTGTTTTTGTTTTAAAATATGCTGTTTTGATTCAAGAAAAATTAAGGCCTACATTCTTTCAAAAGTATTATCCATTATTGTTACATTTATATTTAGTCTTTAGGAAGTGATTTAGGTTGGCAATGCAGCTCAAAGTAACTCTAGGAGAGGGGTAAGTTAAGCAGGAATCTGACTTTGAGCCAGTAAGGTTTTCAAGTTAAACAGACAGCAAATATAAGTGAGAGAAATTATTTATCATCCCAATGATAGTTACTGACATAAACATGGTAATGTGCAATTATTTGTATCTTTATTTCCTATTAACTGGGAGTATATAATTTGTTCTCCCCAAATAATCATAGAAACTTTGCATATATGGCTGCATATTTATATTTTTAAAGTTTTAAATATACCTCTGTGTTTGCGTGTGTGTCTGTATAGAAGCTGGAAGGAACACTTGATGTGTTAACTATACATGCTGAAATAGTTTTCTTTCTTGCATAAGCATTAGGTGAACTGTAAATAGACATTTGGTATATTTTCTTCAGTATAAAACTGAATACAAAGTACATGAATTAATAGTGATTCTACCATAATGATCAGAAACTTCCTTAGTGGTAGAAATTCATTTATTGAAGTCCTTATGTCTGACTGGAGCAGATTTGTTGACTTAGAAGTAGAATTGGGCTTTGAGTCTCTGAGCCTGAGGGTGAGATCCACCCTGGATGTTCTGGGGACAGTCCATTTTTCCCCTGGCATGTGAGCCCTGTTGCTGGGGTTTCAGGGCAGGGAGGAGGGAGCAGCCATGGGTGGGCAAGTGGTTGCGCCGTGGGAGGGGCTCACCCCTGAACAAGCGACGCTGAAGCCAGAGAACTGTAACATTGGGCAGGGGTTGGACCTGTGTATCCCTCGCCTGTAACATCCTTTTCCCCCAGAGAGTAAGAGGCGGGGAGGAGAGAGAGGAGCCAGGTGCCTCTGAGCTCTCTTTATTGGCAGGCTTTCCCAGCTGTCCTGGAACCAGCTGCAGCAGGCTGTGCAGTCTGAGGTGGAAATGTGTTTTGCAGGGGCTAGTCATGGGCCTGGGGCCAATTCTCCACAGACCCTGCCTGCTTGCACTCTGCGCCTGCCAAAGTGCTTCCCCTCCAGAGGGAATAGAAGGTGGTGGCACAGAAGAGAGGGATGGGCAGAGGGGCCAGAAGGAAGAGGTGGGAAGAGTCTGCCAATTGTGAGAAGAAAAAGGAGAATATGAGGCAGATTTAAAATAAGCATTGTCTGTGAAAGCCATATCGGTTGCACTCTTTACGTCTGCAGGGAGAGCCATGGGCGGAGCAGGCAGTGAGTCTGGGCCGCTTGCATCAGGAGGCTCACTAGTGGCAGGGAGGTGTGGCCTTGGCTAGAGGAGGTGTCAGCACAGCACGTTTGGAAATTTTCCTTTTTCTCTGTGAGCAGGAAAAATTTTTTTGCACGGGACAATTTTATGGCAGTGCTTTTGTTCAGTTTTCCCTGGGAAGGCTGGTGGCAGTAAGCAGTTCTCCGTGGAGAGATAGAGAGTTTAAGTGGATGGAGCTGCATGGGCCGGCAGGTGCATGGCGTCCACAGGACCATGCAGGGTGTAGCAGGCACAGAGGGCCTCTAGCAGGTGGGGCTACACAGCACTGTGGAAGGGGCAGGGTCTCTTTATGGCCTTGGAACAGTTTTTGCTAGCCGGCATGCATTTGCACGTCGGCATCAGTCCAAGAACAAAGTTAGTCCCAAGTTGGGAGTGGGCAGGGACGGAGCCACCTCTGGTGCTAATGGCTATGGCTCATGTGGGTGGGGCCACCAAGTCTGGCCCTGCTATGGTGCAGGGCCAGCCCCTGTGACCAGGCAGGTGCTGGCGGAGCCACTGGAAGGCTGGCGGCAATGAGGCCTGCGCATGCACTAGATAGGTGAAGGCAGGGCTGCGGTGGGGCCACAGTGGAATGGCACGTGGGGCCTTGGGGCTCATGCCTGCAGTGCAGAGCCACTAAAGGGTGGATGGGACTAACACCACTTGGAACTGGGGCTTCTGTGGCTGGCAGGCAGAGCTGCTGAAAAAGTGATTTGTTTTACTTTTGCCTAGGGACTTGCAGGGGTACTGGGTCCCTCTGAGCAGTGCTCCATGTGCAGGAGCTTGGAAGTGCTGCAGCTCGCTGTGGGGGGAGGGGCTGTGCACTCCTGGGGTGGGGCCTGAGCTTTGGGAGAAGGCAGGCTTGGCAAGTAAAGATGTTGCTGGGCAGTGCCATCCGAGAGGCAGAAGGCCCATGAGGCAGTAGCCAGGGGGCCTCTGAGGAGCGGGGAGAGGAAGGATGGGGAGAAGGTGGGACCAGCCCACATAGGTGGACAGCCAAAGAAAAGGGAGAGTCTCCCAAAAGTAGGAGGGAATGCTAGAAGAGAGAAAAACACAGAAAATGTTTAGAACTAGGGTTATAGTCACTGGGCTGATCAGACCCTTTGTGACTGCCAGAGGAACCAGGAAGTAGATATTCCCTGACCTAACTTTATCACATAAAGACAAACAGAGAAGACAATGACGAACAGAGCTGGTGTTACCTTCACCAGCAAGACAAACATGGGAATCGCCAAGAATTCTTACCAACCGAGGAGGAGTCGAGAAGCTTGTCCCATCTGGGGTGCCATTTATCGCTTAAAGGGGGAGGGTGCCACGTGGGTCTACTCAATGAGTTGGGGTCCAGAGAGATGGAAAAGAGTCCCCAGGGAAGATGATATGGGGTCTCTCTGGATGGTGGCAATCTGCGAGGTCACTCACCCAGACCCTGAGGTGTAGGTAAAAATCTGCTCTGCCCCAGTGAGACACAGAAACACCCAGAGTGAGAAACAGAAAACACCATTTATTCCAGAAAGTACAGAAGCTTAAATACACTCTTGGACCAATCAGGTCCAAAGGTCGCAAACCAAGGGGTGTACTCTGGCAAGAGCACAGACTATTAGCATAGAATGGGGAAAGATGGAAGGGAGGAGTTGGAGGTATAGAGAGTGCTCCTACAGGCAGGAGCCTATTGAGAACAAATGGAAAACATTTTCTTCAGTAAGCAGGCATTTTGATGAAAAACATCCATGAGATTCTACAGCATCTGAAAATAAAGGGAAAAGGAATTTTACAGCTGCATCAGCATGAGCATTGTCTTCCATCAGAAGCTCAAGAATTCTGGTGTGGCTGCCTATGTGAGCAAGGAAGATAGGAGATACACAATCTCTAAAAGCATTTGAAGGGCTAAAAAGAGATAATAAATTAGAATCCAAATGAGGAGATAACACAGATACAGAAATATGGGTATAAGTTTAGCTATATATTAAGAATCTGTAATAATGTTTAAAGTAGTAGAAAATAATCTCAGCATGAGGATAACAGCAACCAATTCAGCTCACTCTGGGGAAATTTGAGAAAGGATAAACTAGTCCATTTGTCGTGAACAAAAACAGATACTACTCTTCTTTGTTTACCTCCATCAGTATACACTGTTAGCCCATCTACAAGAGGAATGATTTCAATTAAGGAATAAAAGGAATGTGTAATCTGACATAGCAAAGATAATCATCCATCATGAGGCATGTGAAAATCAATAGGTGTTAAAAATTCAATCAATACAGCTTGATTGTAGGAGAAAAACTATAAGTATTGGAGATGCAAAGTTTTTTAATAAGTAAGATAAAACATGAATGTCTGTACCTGATAAAGACATAATTCTAGTATGATCATCAGCAATTAATTGAGAATACATATCAACCAAAGGCAAAATATGTCCTGAAAAATGAGAATATAGCCATTCTAATATATATAATTTCTGATTATAAATATGTAATGTATAAATAATTTCTGATTATAAATAATGCTGCAAAAGTATAAGGTTTTCCAACAAAACTATTAATAATATTGGCACATTAGATAGAGAAAATCAATCCACCATCACTGTTGATATTCTTTTATGAATTTATTGTAAGATCAATTTTAGAGAAGGAGTTAAGTAAATAATCGAGGTATGGTCCTGTTGTTTCTTTAACAACTGGAAAGAGTGAGAAAGAATATCATAGTTAATTAAATATAAGGATGTGCCCAATTTAAATGTCCTAAAAATGCTATAAATGAACCAAAGAAAATTTAGAAGAAAGGATTAAATTTTGAATATGAGGAATTTAATATCTTTGGGTTAATGTATGTCCCAAGTAGTTAATAGAAAGTTGATATTTTTTTTCTTCAGCAACATGAAGTACTGATTGCAATAACACTTTCTGTAGTGTTTGTAGAATTTCATATGTGAGGTTTTGAACTGCAAGCAATATATCATTTATATAATGATAGACAAGTAAATGAGGAAACTTTTGAAGAAAGGAAGTAAGGCTTTATTAACAAAATACTGACATAATGTTGGACTATTTAACATCCCTTGAGGGAGGGCTTTTCAATGGAACCTATTAGTAGGCTTATGATGATTAAAAATGGGAACACTAAAGGCAAATTTTTTCCTGATCTTCTGTAAAAAGGAGAATAGAAAAAAACTTTAATGTCAATAACATACAAGGAAATATTTTGAGGAATTAAATTTGGGTTTGGCAACTCATGTTGAAGGAGGCCCATTGGCTCGATGCATTTATTAATTTCTCTTAAATCTTATAATAAATCTCCATTTTCCTAATTTCTTTTGTATAATAAAACATGAGCATATTCTAAGGGCTAAAAGAAGACTCAATATGTCCTAATTGTAACTGTTCGTGAATAAGGGCCTCTGCAGCTGCTGCCTTTCCCTTGGATAATGGTCATTGTTCAGCCCAGATAGGGGTGGTTACTTTCAACTTTAGTGGCAAGGAAGTCAGATCTGCAGAGGCCCCTACAGATAAATCCACACACTTTTGAATTTTATTTAAAACATCTCTACTCCATATGAAAAAATGGATTATCATAACATAGCTGAATATGAGCAATTTTTGTGTGTGTGTGTGGGTTGGAAGGGGCAAAGCATAGAGAATCTTGGACTCCTGCTCTGCAATGCCCTTTATTCTCCATACAAAAATGGCCCTGTGAAGAGGCCAGGAATGAGGTCATATCTTAAGAGTTATTACTGTAAAATCAACACCAGTGTCCAATAGCCCTGTAATTGACTGCTCATTAAACAAAGAGGCCTGCTTTCAGTAATTGGCAAACATACCTCAATGACAATAGAGCAAAATTCTGCATCTTTCCATTCATGTAAAGTTTGTTGTGTTGTAACACAGGGAATAATAATAAATTGAGCAATTAGAAAGTCTTAAAGGCATGCAGGACCACACTTGAATAAATACTGTGCCAGTATAATCAGAATCAACAACTCCAGGAATGAATTTTTTTTCTTCCATACCACTATGTGAATGGGGCAAAATTAATCCAAAAGTATGTTTTGGTAGAGGTCCTTGAATTTGAGTAGTAATTTTGTTTGTTTCCTCAGGAAATTGTATTTGGATATCTTCAGTATTAATTAAATCTATTCCAGTGCTTCCTCTAGTGGTGTGAAAGGATTCTTGGAATGATGTTGAGAGAGTTCCACCTGCACTGGAAAGATTTGTGCCATGGGATATGGATGAGGCTGGAAAAATTGATTCCCTCTCCTTTTGTCCTGGGTAGGGGGGCAACCCAAAATGGGGTTTCTCAATATATCAATCTTAAAATGACATTGATTTGCACAGTGAAATTCTTTGTGACATATATGGCATTTTTGACTAGGGAACTTCTGCAATTCCCTTCTAGTCTTATAGTCTTTTTAAATATGACTAGGTTTAAACAATTAAAACATAATTTATCAAGGGGTTTTAAAGCAGCAGCAAGCAGGGTAGCTTTATGAGATTTAGATTCTACATTTTGGCATTTCTTTATCATATCTGACAAGGTGATGTTCATGTTATAATAAATAGATTTCATTACATATTTACAATATTGATTAGCATTTTCATATGCCAATTTTTTGTTAAAATATTAGCATATTCCAAATTGTCAACTTGTTGCTCTATAGCTTTGGTTAAACAATTACCCAAATTTATGAAAGGTTCTTCTGAAGCTTGTCTAAATGTTGCAAATGATTTAGAGAAATGTCAGGTGTCAGGGATCCAAGGCCATCCTCTACACACAACTGTCCTTATCTGAGCAATGACAATGGGGGGCAATTGAGGTTGTTGATATAAGATAGCTCTTTGTACCACCCCCAAAAGATTATTATAATCAACATTCAATTTTCTTGTGAATTATTTTCAGCTTGAGTATGAGCCAAGTTAGAATATTCTTGTAAAAACACAGAATTTTGGGCAGAAGAAGTAATCATCTTAATTAATGCTATCTGATCATTAGGAACCAGTGCATATTCTTCCCAATTCTTCAATCATATTAAGAGTAAAATTACTCTTTACATCACTCTCCAAAATAGTATGCTGGAATTCTTTAAAAACAGCAAAGGGAAATTGGTCATGTTCCAGTTTACTAGCAGGATTTAGCCTAATAGGACAGATAGCTAAGTTATGAGACTCTCATTTTTCTGCTATTTGCTGGATGCATTCAGTCAAATAGGAGATAGTTGGGGGCTGGGCAGCAGCTTTAGGTAGGGGAGGAAGGGACCGAGGTTTGGTGTGCAAAGCAGTAAGTGAGAAATATGAGGCAGCAGTGGCCACTGATAATTCGAAGGGGCCACATACCTGGGAATCTTTGTAACTGTGATAAAAGACATGTTAGATACAGAAGGGAGAGGCATTTGCACATCAACAGACACTTTGGAAATACCATCACAAAAATGATACCAATCATGCAACGTGATTATAGGAGCTCATAGCTCTTCATGAAGCTTTTTACCTATAGCTTCCCAGTTCTTTGGAAGTAAAAAACTCTTTTCTGGGTACAAAGGGCAAAAAAGACTACCTTTGTCACAAGGCAGTAAATTCAGCATTACTAACAGTATGTCCTGCCTTGTGAAGTTAAAAGGAGAGCTCTGCCCAATGATAGTATTGAGAGTAAGGGACAGAATTTCCCATAGTTTACCAGCAGGAATCCCTACCACATGAATAATATGCATCAAAGCCTGCTCAAGGCAAGTAAGCTACACCAGTCCCCCCATCAAAACTTCCAGAAGGGACTCTCTTAGGTGGATTTATTGCCCTAGGTTGTGTCACCATCTGTAAAGAAATAGAGACACCAACACAAAGTGCAGTGGCAAAGAAAAAGAGCTGCTCATCTGAGCTGCCAGCTTTATTAATATCAATAAGTTACCTTAGGTCATTGGGATAATTAGTACATTATTGTTCATTGTATTATTAAGCAGGTTACAGAATCAGCAACATTATGCTGCTTATTTTTCAGTTACATTCTAACATTAGGATATGCAATGTTAGAAGATTTGTGTAGCTCTCAAGAAAGTCCTTTGTTTGAAGTTACAGTTTTTGGGTAGGTCCAGGAGCAGTGAAGTTTGTTGAAATATTGTAATTGTCTAGCAAGTGAGTTCTGTCATTTCCAGGAGTCATGAACCTGTGATCAAGGTTGAGGCTGATAAGAGTCCAACACAGAACCTCCTCATGGAGGACATTGCTACAGCATCTAAGGATCTAAGCATGTATTAATTATCTTATTAGTTCCTGAGAGACACTGCAGGATTTTCCAATTTTGGAAAACAAAACACCTGTTTTTTTTTTCCAGGGGTTTGCTCACCAAAAGAAATTCATTGTTTTGTACATTTCTGCAACTGGAATCCTTACACATGAATATACAAAATCTTAAAAAGGAATTAGTCAAGCAAGAGTCATATAAAAATACATTGTGTAAATATTAGAAAGACAAGTGAATCTCATATATGATATACAGTGATATGTATGCAATTTAGCATTAAAAATTAAACATGAAAGGTTGAATACATTTTAAAATACATATTGGGGTACATGAAATTAAGACAAAGTAGGGGTCAATACAGAAATATATAAATATTAATATCAATTTTTTCCAGACTTAGGGTTAGAGTTAGAAAATTAACAAGAATATGGAGAAATATGAAGGTTCCTGAGAATATACTTTTGAAAATATGTGGGAAAACATATATGAATATATACTACCCAAAACAGGGATGAGTCAAGAGTCATATAAAAATATATAAATATGAGAATGTTAAGGTGAATCTCATATATGATATACAGTGACGTGTGTTAAAATTTAACATTGAAATTTGAATACAGATGGCAAAATACACTTAAAAATTTATATTGGGGTACCTGGAATTAAGAAAATTTAGGATTAGACATAAAGGTAAGTAAAAAATTATATCAAATGTTGTACTGAGTTAGAATTAGGGTTAGATAATTCACTTGAATATGGAGAAATATAAATATTCTTAAGATTGTGCTTCAGAAAATATGTGGGAAAACCTATATGAATACATAGAATTTTACACAGGCATGAGTCAAGTGAGAAATGTATAAAAATATATTATGTAAATATGTGGAAATCAGGATGATTCTCATATATGATATACATTTGAAGCCAAAGTTAGACAGACAGTCAGTGTAGATAGGTAAATTGAGTCAAATAGGATCAAGGAGGCCAATTTTGGTCTAGAAAGTTGGACAGGTATTGAAATGCTAATTCCTTCAGAAGAAGAGCACAGGAGAACAAAGAAAGCCTAGGACATAAAAAGCAAAAATTATGTGTACTTCTTGGGATCCAGATACCAGCTATGGCCCACTTCTCCCCTACAAGAGAAGTCTATGTCACTCCTTTAAAATAAACCCATCTTAAAAGCTTGCCTTTGTGTGCTGCTCTAATATTACACATCAGCATATGAGGAAGCAGAACTCGTCACTGGTAATTGGCAGTATCACAGTGATGTGTATAAAAATTAAACATTAAAAATTGAAAAGAAAAGGAGAAATACACTGTAAAATACATATTGAGATACCTGAATTTAAGAAAACTTAAGACCGGAGGTAAGTAAAATATAACATCAAATATTTTAGTGACTTAGGGCTTGGATTAGAAAATTTACCTGTATATGGATAAATATGAATATTTCTGAGAAGGTACTTCTGAAAATAGGCAGGAGAACATACATGAATATATAGACTCCTACTCAGGTATGAGTCATAGAGAGTCATAATTAAATATATTATTTAAATATGAGAAAGTTAGGATGAATCTCATATATAATAAACTGTAATGTATATGCAAATTTAACCTTGAAAATTAAAAAAAGAAGAAGAAGAAAACACCCTTGGAAAATTATATAGGTGTACCTGGAATTAAGAAAATTTATAATTAGATACGGATGTAAGAAAAAATAACAAATTTGGAACTGATTTAGGGTTTTGGTTAGGCAATTGACATGAATATAGAGAAATATAAATATTCCTAAGAATGTACTTCTGAAAATATGTGGGAAACCATACATGGATATATAAATTTCTACAGAGAAATCAATCAAGCCAGAGTCATAGAAAAATATTTATGTAAATATGAGGAGGACAGGTATTGCTTTAATAAAGGGAGGGGGAGGAGCCACATGGCTTCTCGATGAGTTGGTCCAGAGAGAAGAGGAAAAAGGGGTCCCTGGGGAAGACAATATGGAGTCTCTGTGGATAGTAGTGATGATCCACAGAGTCACTCTCCCCAGACCCCGGTATGTAGGTAAAAATCTGCTCTGCCCCAGCGAGACACAGAGACACCTGGGACAAGAGGAAAGGACACCGGGGAGAGGAACAGAAAACACCATTTATTCCAGAAACTACAGAAGCTTATATGCACTCTTGGACCAATCAAGTCCAAAGGTCACAAACAAAGGGGTGCTCTCTGGCAAGAGCACAGTCTATTAGCATAGAATGGGGAAGGATGGAAGGGAGGAGTTGGAAGGTATGAAGAGTGCTGCTACAGACAGGTATATCTCATATCTAATGAATGGTGATGTATATGTAAATATAGTAGGGAAAATTAAAAATAAAAGGCAAAATACACTTAGAAAATCATATTTTTGTACCTAGAATTAAGAAAATTTGGCATTAAATAAAGAAGTATGTAAAAGTTTTATCAATTTTGTACTGACTTAGAGATAGAATTTGAAAATTAATATGAATGTAGAGAAATAGGAATATTTCTGAGAATAAACTTCTAAACATATTTGTTAAAAATACATGAATGTATAGAATCTGACACAAAGATGAGTGAAGTGAGAATAATATGAATACATATTATGTAAATAGGTGGAAGTCAGGAGGAATTTTATATACAATGTAGAGTTGAAGCCTGAATTAGACAGTCAGTCAGTGTAGATAGGTAAATCAAGTCAGATGTCAGGCAGTCAGTGTAGATAGGTAAATCAAGTCAGGTGTGAGCAAGGAGGCCAAATTTTGTCTTGGAAGTTGGAGAGGTATTAAAGTGTGAAGAGCCCTTTCTCCACAGTTACCTGGATAACCGGCCCATTTTTTAAACTGTCTCTAAGGAAGCTGTTTCAGGGAGTTGTTAATAACTCCCCTTTTCTGCCCAAATTACTCCACCTGGGCCCTTCTCAATATCCACTTGCTTTTCACTTTTGGCCATCCCACTGTGCATAATCAGGGCCTAGTCACATATGCAGAAAGAAGAGATAAGTGGAAGGGAAGAGGAGAAAAAAGAAAGCCTAGGATATATAAAAATAAAAAACACATGTACATCATTAGATCCAAAGAGCAGCTATGGTCCCTTTCTCCCTCCCGAGAGAAATCTGTTAACTTTTTTAAATAAACCTTGCTTAAATGCTTGCCTTCATATGCTTCTCTAAAGTTATACTTCAGCACGTGTGGAACCAGAACTTGTTACCTGTAACTGATGGTATCACAGTGATATATATAGAAATTTAAAATAAAAAATTAAAATTAAAAGGCAAAATAAATTTTAAAGTTTATATTTGGGTACCTGGATTCAAGAAAAGTTAGGATTATGTACAGAGGTAGGTAAAATAATATATCAAATATTCTGATGTCATAGGGTTAGGTTTAGAGGATTAACATGAATATGAAGAAATATAAATATTCCTGAGAATGTACTTCTGAAAATATATGGAAAACCACACATGAGTATATAAAATCTTACAGAGGGAGTAGTCAAGTGAGTCACATGATTATATATTGTGGAAATATGAAGAGAATAGGTGAATATCACATGATATACAGTAATATGTATGCAATTTAAAATTGAAAATTTAAAAAAGTCAAAATATATTTTAAAATTTATAGTGTGGTACCTGGATTTGAGATAAATTGGGATTCAATGCAGAACTATATAAAAATTAATATCAAATTTTGTATTGAGTTAGGATTAGGGTTAGAGAATTAACATGAATATAGAGAAATAAGAATATTCCTAAGAATGTGCTTCTAAAAATATATGGGAAAGCATACATGAATGTACAGAATTCTACACAGGGATGAGTCAACAGAGAGTCCTATGAAATATATTATGTAAATAGGAGAAAGTTTGGATGAATCTCATATATGATATACAATGATATGTGTGCAAATTTAACATTGGAAGTTGACTACTGAAAGTGACATACACTTGGGAATTTATATTGGGATACCTAAAATGAAAAAAAATTTTAGAATTAGATACAGATGTAGGTAAAAATTTATAGCAAATTTTGTACTGACTTAAGGTAATTGTTAGAGAATTAACACGCATATGGAGATATGTAAATATTCCTAAGAATGTACTTTCAAAAATATGCGGGAAAATACATGAATATATAGAATCTTACACAGGTATGAGTACAGTGAGAGTGATATAAAAATATATTATAAAATATGTGGAATGAAGAATGAATCTCATATATGTTATAGAGTTGAAGCCAGAATTAGACAGACAGGCAGTGTAGATAGATAAATTAAGTCAGATCAGAACAAGGAGGCCAATTTGAGTCTGGAAATTTGGGGAGGTATTGAAATGCTAATGCCTTCAGAGCCCTTCCTCCACACTTATCTGGATAACCTTGCCCTAATCCAACCTGTTTCTAAGAGAATCTGTTTCAGGGAGTAGTTAATTACACTTCCATCCTATCCAAATCACTGCAAATGAGCCCTTCCCAAAATCCATTCCATATTTTGACAAGCCTACCTAGCATAATCTGGGCCAAATTAAATAAGCAGAAAGGAGAGATAAGAACAAAAGCACAAGAGAAAATAGTAAGGCTAAAACCTATAAAAACAAAAAATTATTGGTATTTCTTGGAATCCAGATATGAGCTAGGGCCTCTTCTCCCTCCTGAAAGAAGTCTTTTACCCATTTTAAATAAACCCTGCTTAAATCCTTGCATATATTTGCTTCTATAATGATATACTTTAGTATGTACAGAAGAAGAGCTCCTCACTCATGTATGGATATGTATGGATATAAACAGTGATATGTATGGATATTCAACATTGAAAATTGAAAATAAAATGTGAAATACAGTGTAAAATTCACATTGGGGTGCTGGAATTTAAGAAAATTTAGGATTAAATACAGAAGTAGGTAAAATATTATATCAAATATTGTACAGACTTAGGAGTAGGATTAGAAAGTTAACAAGAATACAAAGAAACATGAATATTCCTAAGAAGGCACTTCTGAAAATATGTGGGAAAAATATGTAACTATATAGAATCCTACACAGGGATGAAAGAAAGAGAGAGTCATATGAAATATGTAATGTAAATATGAGAATGTTAGGATAAATCTCATATGTGATATACAGTGATGGGTATGCAAATTTAACATAAACATTTAAAATATAAGGCAAAACTCACCTAAAATTTATATTGGGGTAGCTGGAATTTTAAAAAGTAGGATTAGTGATAGAGGTAGATAAAAATAATATGAAATTTTGACTGTTAGGGTTAGAGAAGTAACATAAATATGGAGAAATATAAATATTTATAAAAATGTGCTTCTGAAAATATAGGGGAAACCATGAATATATAGAATACTACACAAGAATGAGAAAAGTGAGAGTCATATGAAAATATACAAATAAGTGAGAGTCAGATGAATCCCATGTGATAAAAAGTTATGTTTATGCAAATTTAACAGAAAATTGAAAATAAAATGCAAAATACAATGGAAAATTTATAATATGTTATCTGAATTTAAAAAACAGGATTGGATAAAGAAGTGGGTAAAATATTATTTCAAATTTTGGACTGATATAGGGTTAAGAATAGAATATTAACATGAACATGGAGAAATATGAATATTTCTAAGAACATCCTTTTGAAAATATGTACAAAAACATACCTGAATTTATAAAATCCTACAGAGGGATTAGTCAAGTGAGAATTATAAGAAAATAAACTATGTAAATATGAGAAAATCAGGATAAATCATATATGATGTACAGCAAGATGTGGGCAAATTTAACATGGAAAATTAAAAAAATGTAAAATACATTTTAAAATTTATATAGGGGTACCTGGATTTAGGATAAATTAGAATTTGACTTGTAAATATAAAAAATACTATGAAATTTTATACAGACTTAGGGTTAGTGTAGACAATCAACATGAATATGGAGAAATGTGAATATTTCTGAGAATTATCCCTCAGCCTGCCCAAATAACTGCACCTGGACTCCTTTCTATATCAACTAGCTCCTCATACTGTTATCATCTCACCCAGCATAATCTGGGCCTAGTCACACAAGCAAAAATGAGAAATAACGAAATGGGAACAGGAAAACAAAGAGAGCATAGCACATGTACAAAGGGAATACAAATGTACTTTCTGGGATCCAGATACCACCTATGGCCCTTTTCTCTTCCCTGAGAGAAGTCTGTGTTGAGCCTTTTTAATAACCCCTGCTTAAATGCTTGCCTCAGTGTTTTTCTCCAATGTTATACTTCAGCATGTGAGAAGACAAAACTCATCTCAGGTAACTGGCAATATTACAGTGATTTGAATAGAAATGAAAAACTGAAAATTGAAAGGAACAGGTAAAATACACTGTAAGATTTATATTGGTATACTTGGATTTAAGAAATATTAGAATTATGTAAAGATGAAGGTAAAGTATAAAATCAAATATTCAGGCAGTTCCAAGATGGCAGCCTAGATGGACGCTGCAGTCAGTCTCTCCAGAGCCAGAGATTGAAGTTGTGGAAATACCATCTCCCAGCCAGCTTCTGGACATCATCCTACAGCTACGCCCCCCCCTCCCCAGGAAATTCACTTGCATGTGTAAGCAGGGCCACCAGGCAGCAGCCATTGCCAAAAGCAGCATGACTTCAGCAGCAAGCGGCGGCGGAGCTCAGCTGTGGTGGCTCAGAATCCCAGCCCAGGGCTCGCCCCGAGTGGAGCCTACTTCTACATGGGGTTCCTGGCTCCAGAGCCCACCCAACCATGCAGGGCTCCTAGCAGTTGCTCCCATGGACACACGGCCCCAGCTGCTAGCCACTGGGGAGCCCAAATTCAGGGTAAGAGTTGCTCCAGAGACCCCAGCAGAGACAGCCCCACCCAAAGGCAGCTTGGGCCCACCGCACTTCCACTCGAGAGCTCCTGTGCACCAGCAGGAACCACAGAGGGCCCAGATCCACCCGCAGGAACCTCCATGGGTGTCCAGCAAGAGGGGGACCAGGAACTGCCACCTCGAGCCACTGAGGAGCCCAAACTCAGGGTAAGAGTCCCCCCAGACACCATAGCATGAGGCAGCCCCACCCAAGGGCAGCCTGGGCCAGCCCCAGTTCTGCTCCAGAGTTCCTGGGGACTGGAAGAGGGCCCTGATCTGCCCTCAGGAACCTCCACGGTTGTCCAGCCAAAGGGAGACCACAGACTGCTACCTCTAGCCACTGGGGAGCCCAAATTCAGGGCAAGAGTCACTCCAGAGACACCAGTGGAGGCAGCCCCACCCAAGGGCATCCTGGGCCCACCTCAGCTCTGCTCCAGAGTTCCTGGGGACCGCCAAGAGCTGCAGAGGGCCCTGATCTGCCCTCAAGAACCTCCACGGGTGTCCAGCTAAAAGGAGACCAGGGACTGCTACCTCTAGCCACAGGGGAGCCCAAACTCATGGTAAGAGTTCCTGCAGAGACTCTAGCGCGAGGCAGCCCTGCCCAAGGGCAGCCTGGACCTGCCCCAGTTCTGCTCCAGAATTCCTGTGGACCGGCAGGAGCCCCAAAGGACCCTAGCCCACCCTCAGGAACCTCCACAGTTGTCCAGCCAAAGGGAGACCAGGGTCAGCTACCTCTAGCCACTGGGGAGCCCAAATTCAGGGCAAGAGTCACTCCAGAGACACCAGTGTGACACAGCCCCACCAAAGAGCAGCCTGGGGTCTGCCCCAGTTCCGCTCCAGAGTTTCTGGGGTCCAGCAGGAGCTACAGAGGACCCAGATCCACCCTCAGGAAACTCCATGGGTGTCCAACTAAGGGTTGACCAGAGTCTGATTGCTACCAGCCACAGAGGAATGCACACCCAGGGAAAGAGTGGCCTCCAGAGACCCCAGCATGAAGAGGCCTCACCCTAGTGCACTCTGGGCCTGCCTCAGTTCCACTCCAGAGTTCCAGTGGAAATACCAAGGTGCCCAGGTGAAGGCAGACCAGAGCCTGCTAGCCTCTAACACCAGGGGAGCTCATACTCACTGTAAGGGTCACACACAAACTCTCCAGCTTATGACTCTGCCTAAGTGAGACCTGAGCCTGCCTCTACTTCTGCTCCAGAGTTCCTGTTCACCAGCAGGATTGCAAGAGAGGGCCAAAACAGTCCGCAGGGGCTGCCTCAAGAGCCTAGCTAAAGCCACTCCCACTGCCCTCTAGAGGTACATCCACTACTTCTGCCACCAACATTAATGACAGTAGTGCCCATCTGGGGACACTGGGAGAACAGAAGTAGCTCCAAGGTGAGACACAGGTAATCTGGAGTGTCAACAAGATTATAGGATAGAAGCCACAATACCCCAAATTGGTATTTCAAGAAAGGAAAATACACAATCAACATGAAAAAACAAGGGAAGAAAGTGCCCCCAAATAAACCTGGATATGACTGTAACAGAATCCATTGACAGCACAGTTGATGAAATGTCAGAGAAAGAATTCTGAATGTACATAATTAAAATGATCGAAGAACTAAAGAATGACATAAGTGAACAATCACAGGCAAAAATTGATCAATCCACCAATCAGAAATTCTTGAAATGAAGGAAACAATTAACCAAATAAAAAACTCAATAGAAAGCATCACCAGCAGACTAGATCACCTGGAAGACAGAATTTCGAATAATGAAGACAAGATATACAATCTTGAAAATAAATTTGACCATACAGTGAAAATGGTAAAAAATCATGATCAGAACATACAAGAAATATGGGACAGCATCAAAAGACCAAATCTAAGATTTATTGGGATAGAAGAAGGAGCAGAATTTCAAACCAAAGGAATGCACAATCTCTTCAATAAAATAATATCAGAAAATATCCCAAGTATGAAAAATGAAATGGAAAATCAAATACAAGAGGCTTACAGGACACCAAATGTACAAAATTTCAACAGATCTATACCAAGGCACATTATAATGAAAATGTCCAACATACAGAATAAGGATAAAATTTTAAAGGCAGCAAGAGAGAGGAATCAGATTACATATAAGGGGAGACCAATTCAAA
>CM053404.1:70142395-70178186 GCA_028644305.1 Xerus rutilus
GCTTCTTCTCAGCAAAAGAAACAATCAATGAAGTGAACAGAGTGCCGACATTCTGGGAACAAATCTTTGCCACACGCACATCTGATAGAGCACTAATCTCCAGGATATATAAAGAACTCAAAAAACTTAACACCAAAAAAACTAACAACCCAATCAATAAATGGGCCAAAGAGCTGAACACAAACTTCACAGAAGAAGATATACAATCAATCAACAGACATATGAAAAAATGTTCAACATCTTTAGGAATCAGAGAAATGCAAATCAAAACTACCCTAAGATTCCATCTCATGCCAGTTAGAATGGCAATTTTCAAGAATACAAACAACAATAAATGTTGGCGAGGTTGCGGGAAAAAGGCGCGCTCATACATTGTTGGTGGAACTGCAAATTGGTACAACCAATCTGGAAAGCAGTATGGAGATTCCTTAGAAAACTTGGAATGGAACCACCACATAAGCCTGCTATCCCCCTCCTAGGTCTATATCCAGAAGACTTAAAAACAGCATACTACAGTGCTGCAGCCACTTCAATGTTTATAGCAGCTCAATTCACAATAGCTAAACTGTGGAACCAACCTAGATGCCCTTTGATAGATGACTGGATAAAGAAACTGTGGTATATATACACAATGGAATATTACTCAGCAATAAGAGAGAATAAAATTATGGCATTCTCAGGTAAATGGATGGAGTTGGGGAATATCATGCTAAGTGAAGTAATCCAATCCCAGAAAACCAAATGCCGAATGTACTCGTTGATAAGTGGATGCTGTTCCATAATGTGCGGAAGGACATGGGAACAATGGTGGATCTCTGTTCACAGGGGCGTAAGGGGGGAGGGGGCATGGGGACAGTAAAGGTGGTGGAATATAATGGTCATAATAACCCTAACTTTATGTATGACTGCATATATGTTGTGATTCTATACAACTTACAACTAGAGAATTGATACGTTATCCTCTATCTATGTACAATGAATCAATTTACACTGTTAACATGTAAGCCTAAATAAAACAAAACAAACAAAAAATAAATAAATAAATAAATAATAAAAAATAAAATAAAATATTGTACTGACTTAGGATTAGGGTTAGAAAATTAACATGTATATCAAGTAATATAAATATTCCTGAAAATGCACTTCTATTTATTTATTTATTTTTGCTTTAGAAAATATAATTATTTTTATTAATCTGTCATTGTTAACATGCAATGGATTTTAAGTAATTTTAAATGAACTTAATCGACATGTAAAAAAATTTAAATGAACTTAATCAATATGTAATTTCTCATATAGCAATCCACATAGAGAAAAGTTCTGTGAAGGTTTCAATAATTTCTTTTTCTTTCTTTCTTTCTTTCTTTCTTTCTTTCTTTCTTTCTTTCTTTCTTTCTTCCTTCCTTCCTTCCTTCCTTCCTTCCTTTCTTCCCTTTCTTTTTTTCTTTCTTTCACCCTGGTACTATTGTATAGATTTTCAAGTGTATTCGGACTACTATTATCAATGTTCAATGTTCAATTTGTATGACTAACCATTTTTTGTACATGGAATTCATCCTAATTAGCACTGATTTACCTAATATATTTTCATATGACTCTCAATTTACTCATCCCTGTTTAGTATTCTGTCTACTCATGCATTTTCCCTCATAATTTCAGAAGCTGTTCCTTAAGAATAAAATACATAACACTATTCATGTTATTTCTCTAACACTTACACTGTCAGGATAAAAACTTTCACATAATTCCGTATGTAAACCAAATTTCTTCATTCCATGTACCCCCAAATAAATTTCCAAGAGAACTTATACTTGAATTTTTAATTTTCACTGTGAAATTTTTTATCCATCACAGTTTATCATATATCAGATTTATAGTCAAGTCCTTCTACTTACACAACACATTTTTGTGCCTCTCTGTGACTCAAAATTGTATAGGATTTTATGTATTTACCTATGCATTACCACACATTCTCAGATGTATATAGTCATGATTATTTATATTATTCCAAATTTATGTTAATTCTCTAAACCTAAACCTTAGCCAGGACAATATTTGATTTTATAGTTTAACTTCAACCATATATATCTCCATCTTTTCTTAAATCCAGGAACATTGATATAATTTTTACAGTGCATTTTGCCTGTGCTTTTAAATTTTCAATATTCCATTTCTATAGGCATCACTGAATAACCACCAGTTCCTTGTGATGAGTGGTATTTCCTCACATGATGAATTATAACGTTACAGAAGCAGACCTAGGGAACCATTGAAGCCAGGTTTATTGAAAAGTGGTAACATAGACTTCTCTTGGGATGGAGAAGAGGGCCATAGGTGGTATGTGGATCCCAAGAAATACATGTGTATTCACATTTTCTATGTTTTATGCTCTTTTTGTTCACATCTTCTCTTCATCTTATCTCTCATTTCTGCTTATGAGACTAGGACCAGGTTATGCTCGGTGAGATAGTCAATTGGCATCAAGCTAATACAGGTAGCACAGCGTCCAGGGGCAGGCAATTGGGCAGCAAGGGGCATATTTACCATCTTTCCAGTAAGACACTCATTAGGAACAGGTGGCAGCTGGGGCAGTTTTGAATGAAATTTTGGAGGAAGACTGCTGAAGGCATGAACATTGCAAGAACTCTCCAACTTCACAGACTCAATTTGGCCTCTGGTTTGTGTTCTGGCTCAACGTATCTATCTACCCTGACTGTCCTTCTAATTCTTGCTTCAAATGTATACCCTCAATGAGATACATTCTGAATTCAATTACTGACAAAATACGTTTTCCAATGACACAATTTACTCATGCCTGTGTAGAATTCTATCTATTCATGTATGTTTCTTCACATATTTTCAAATGTACATTCTTAGAATATTCATAATTGTCCAAACTCAGTTGAATGCTCTCACACTAAATCTAAATCAGTAGAAAATATTTACCCATCTCCATACATTTCCTAAATTTTCTTAATTCCGGGTACTCCATAATGAATTTCCTATCCTACTTCATATTATGTTTACATATTTCTGTGTTACATTTTAAAAGTATTTTATAAATAGTTTATAAAGGATGTGACCAGCGTTCTCATATGCACATAATGTATTTTCTTATGGCTCTCTGTTGACACATGTTTGTGTAAGATTCTATAAATTCATCTATGTTTTCCCACCTCTACTTAGAACTACATTCTCAGAAATATTCTTATTTATTCATATTCGTGTGAAATCTCTAACACTTATCCTAAGGTAGTATAAAATATGATATTAAATTTGATATATTCCTCTCTCAAATCCTAAATTTCCTTAAATCCAGGTACACCAAAATAATTTTTAAATCTTTATTACAATTTATTTTGAAATTAAAATGTTAAATTTGCCTATATGTTACTGTATATTTTGAATGAGATTCAGCTTCTTATTTTTATATTCACCTGATATATTTACATATGACACACACTTGAATAATTCCTTCATCAAATTTTTTAATTACATGTGTATTTTCTCACATATTTTCAGAAGTACATTCTTAGGATTCTTTTATAATGCTATATGCATGTTCATTCACTAACACTCTTTGTCAGTAAAAATTAGATACAATATTGCACCTACCTCTGAATACATTCCTATGGTTTCTTTCATCCTGGGACCATTGTATAGAATATCAAGTTTATTTGGACTACTATTTTTAATGTTCAATGTTGAATTTGCATACCTAACCCTTTTTTTGAAATGAAATTCATCCTAATTAGCACTGATTCTCATAATATATATGCATATGACTCTCAATATACTCATCTCTGTTTAGTATTCTTTCTACTTGTATTTTCCCTCATATTGTCAGAAACTCTTTCTTAAGAATAAAATACATATCTGCATTCATGTTATTTCTCTAATCCTAAACCTAAGTCAGCATGTAACCTTTCACATATTACTGTATGTAAACAACTTTCTTCAATACACATAACCCCAAATAAATTTCCAAAAAATTTATACATGAATTTTTAATTTTCACTGTGAATTTTGGATATCCATCAGAGTGTATCATAAATCAGATTCATAGTCAAGTTCTCCTGCTTACACAACACATTTCCAATGACTCTCTGTGACTCAAATATTTATAGGATTTTGTGTATTTACATATGCATTACCACATATTCTCAGATTTAAATAGTCATCATTATTTATTCTCTTACCCCCACATGTAACAGGACAATATTTGATTTTATACTTTACCTTCATTCATACATAACTCCATCTATTCTTATTTCCAGGAACATTCATATATTTTTTACAGTGTATTTTGCCTCTTCTTTTCAATTTTCAATATTCCATTTCTATAGGCATCACTGAATAACCACCTGTTCCTTGTGATGAGTGGTGTTTCCTCACATGATGAATTATAACCTTAGAGAAGCAGACCTAGGGAACCATTGAAAAGTGATAACACAGACTTCTCTGGGGATGGAGATAAGGGCCATAGGTGGTATCTGGATTGCAGGGGTTGCAGTTCGTCCTGAGCCAGCAGGTCGAAGGGGCACCCTCACATTCACCTAGCCTCTGTGGAAGTTGGGAAGAGTTGGAGCCGGCTGGCTACCCATTCCCAGCCTTGCCTTCCACCGTCACAAGACAATCAGACACACGAGGGGAGTCTAATTAGAGCAGGAACCCATTTATTTGTGGAACAATCATTCAATTTATAGGACCATTCAGCCAATTAAAGACAATGCATGTAGACAACAGCTGTCCATGTGGCAAGGCATGTAAGCCCCCTGAATTCTGGCCATGAGCTGCATGTTCATGGAACCAACAGTAATTGTAAACTGATCACATATTTCCTCCTTCCTTTGTGCCTTTCCCATTTACATAATGGCTAGTCACTAGGGCGTAGCATAGAGCTAGCCCCCCACAAGTCCCTCTTTTTTGTTTTGTATGGTCCACTTTGGGAATGTGCCTGTCTTAGGTCGCCTCCATCTTTCAGGGGGTCTTACCTGTCATTGGCTACCATTCCAGGCTCATGGTGGACCCATACCTTAAGACCTTTGGAGTTTTTGCAAGACACTCATAGGCCCAGTGGTCTTGAGGGGTTTGGGGGTGTTCTTCAAGCACCTGTGCTAGCATTGTGATCTGGTTTTGGAGCTGGGCTTGCATTTCCAGCGGCTGGTAATGAAAGGCAACAGAAGAAGGATGAAACCATTAATGCCCAATAGGGCTAAATTTGTAAGGGGCTCATGTGTTTTTGCCACGTGGCAGTAAAAAAATTGGGCAGAAGGCAAAGTTTCCACCTTGTATGGTTGAGCTTAACAATCGAGGACAAAAATTGGGAGAACAAATTTAACATCTTATCATTCTAGGGTCCCCTGATATAGGTGGAGTAATTTTTTATCATTTGAATAGCATTAACTTTTGAGTAGCATTAATCTCCAGAAAGGATTTGACAGAGGTGAACATAGAGGGAATTACAAAGGTGTCTCTGTTGTATAGATCATGATGGCAGCAGCGGTTGCAGCAGCAGTGGATGCAGCGATCACAGTGGCAGTGATTCCGAAGTCCCTCTGCTAAGGCTGGGTGCAATTGTAGAATTGGAGGCTCTATTAGAATTCTAGTCAACACCAGGCAAGCAGTCCACCATGGTTGTTTACATTGACTCATTCCTGTAAATTAAGGAGAGAGATCACCCCTCAAGAGTAGATGCTCTTGGGTTATCAATTTGTTCAGGGTGGCAATATTTAAGGTTTCTAGCGGGTACCCAAATAGGACTCGATTTGCCTATTGGGAAAACACATCCAAAGCTTCAATCTGCACTTATAAAGGGGTCAGGTCCACGCCAACATCCTGTTAGGGGGTTCTTCCATTGGACTTCAATCTTTGTTTGATTGAAAAGGCATCTGATTGGACCAATGTCTTTGGAAAGCCGTTAAAGGCTGTTCTTTTGAGAAATTTAAAATATTTAATGTGAGCATAGCCATTCATAACCAATCATGAGGGTTGGTTCCCCTTTTTGTTTTTGTAATTGATCCTTTATAGTTTTATTATGTCGTTCTATGATGGCTTGTCCTCTTGAGTTGTATGGAATTCCAGTGGAATGTTTAATATGCCATTGGGCAAAAAATCCCTGTAGGGCTTGGCTCACAAAATAAGGCCCATTGTCTGTTTTGATTGCCCATGGGACACCCATGAATAGCATTGCTTGCTTTAGATCCTTAATTATATGTGTTGCTTTCTCCCCTGTGAGGACAGTAACTAGTGGTTTAAATATTGAGAAGAAAACATGAAAAGTATTTACATGGATGAGTTCCTTTATATAAATGCTATAAAATGAGAAACATCCAAAACCAAATAGAGTTTTACCTTCCAGGTGCACACCCAGTAAAAGAAAACAACAACAAAACACTACAAAAGATACAGAGAATGTGTGGCTATAGGAAACCTTAGTGTAAATTGTAATATATAACTTTTCCCATGTTGAATACAAAAATATTTTTTGAAGTTAGATATATAATCTAAAGGTAGGAACTTCAAAAACATTAATAGCATTAAGTCAGTGTCATTCAGTTGTGTTTTCATTTTGCTTTTGTTTTAAAAGTTGCTGTTCTGACTCAAGAAAAATCTCTAAGTCTTAGATTCTTTTAAAACTATTATCCATTCTTGTCAGATTTACATTTAGTCTTTAGGAAGTGATTCAGTTTGGCAATGCAGCTTAAACTAACTCTAGGAGAGGGGTTAAGTTAAGCAGGAATCAGATTTTGAGTCAGTAAGGTTTTCAGGGTATTAAATAGATTATGTCCTCATTTATTTAAAAGATCACTCTGATTTAAAAATAACCTAAAGCCTTATCTGATTGATGATAGGTTCAGTTATAAAACATTAAATGATATAAATTGATACCATACATGTTCAGTTTGGAGAATATCAGCTTGATATAATGCTATTTAAAACCTTTTACTTTAAAGCTTGTATATCTGAAAGATATGAACACATTTAATATAAAAATAGAACTAGTAGAACCAGAATTACATTGATGTTATTACATTAAGTTTAGTTCTCAAAGAAAAATTTAGATTCTAACTTTTTGTTTAATCATACTTGTAAACCTTTTGACTAGAAATATTCTCTTTCCTTCCAATAAATAGCATATTTAGAATCTTTAATTCCTTCTGTTCATATCCCAAAGCAATCCTTGTAAATTTCTTTAATTTAAGCAACAATAGAAACCTTTAAAACTTCATATAGGAATCTATAAACCTTTGTGTTTACTCAATTTAAATTGAACTTTTTAAATCATGTGAATTAAAAATATTTGGATCCATTTTTTAGGTTTAATTGATGAGCGCTCATTATCTGTGCCAATTTTGATACCATGTACATGGTACACATATACACATACATACACACAATAGTCAAGGCCGGCAGGCAATGTTAGATGTTTTTTTAAAAAAACTCCATGGTTTAATAAAATAGGACTTATCAGAAAACATTATCCTATATAATGAAGGATTGAAGATCCTTATAATGAAGATCCTGTATAATGAAGATGTGAAGGATTAAGGTCATGAGCTCAAAAACATAGAACATAAGAAAAGCAAGAGTATGGCTGTATATTAATATTTTTAAAAATTTAGGTATACCTCTGTGTTTGCGTGTGTGGCTCTGTAGAAGCTGGAAGGAATACTTGATGTGTTAACTATACATGCTTAAATATTTAAAATTGAATAAAAAGTACATGAATTATTATAATGATCAGAAACTTCCTTAGTGGTAGAAATTCACTTATTGAAGTTCTTATCCTGGCATGTGAGCTCTGTTGCCGAGGTTGCAAGGCAGGGAGGAGAAAGCAGCCATTGGCCGTGGGAGGAGTTTGTCCCCGAAGGAGCTGCATTGTAGCTACGGGGCTGTAACATTAGGCAGGAGTTGGATCTGTGTCTCTTTTGCTTGTAAAATTCTTTTCTCTTAGAGAGTACGAGGTGGTGAGAGAGAAGCCTTTGAGTCACCTTTATTGCTTTAGGTTTTTCCACCTGTCTGGGAGCTGGCTGTGGTGCTCTGTGGCAGTGGAAAGCTACCTGCCAGCTAGTTGCCGGTTGTTAGCCTGAGAGCAGTCCCCTTTCAGTCCTGCCTGATAGTCCAACGATTGTGAAAAGAAGGAGGAGAATGTACATCTGTGCAATGAATGCTGTGGATCGGTGTGCAGGGAGGAATTTTGGCCTGCCTGGAGGCAGGGGGTGTGGCCTCAGTCATTTGTGAATTTTATTTCCGAAAGCAGCACTGTTGCAAGGGCATGGTCTGGTGTTTGTGACTTGGCTTGAGGTGTCAGAGCCGAAGTATTGGGCCATTGGCACTGGCGGCAATTAGGCTTGCTTCGTGCAGAGCTGTGGCCGGAGGTATGCGTGCGCACTGGGCAGGGCGGAGTCAAGGCGGCGTGCCAGTGCCTACCATGTGGGCGGGGCCAGGGGCCTCCCCTCAGCAGGGGAAAATGGCAGCCGACTGTCCTCAGAGGGAGGATGACAATATAGTGGAGATCGACTGTCTTTCCGCAGGGAAGTTTGCAAGCCTAGTTCTTCCTGTCGATCAGAGGAGTGACTGAGGACCTCCAAAAATCAAGCCTTTCCTCATCAAAACATTCCCATTTCATCTTTTTCTCTGAGTCCTCGGAAGGTCCTTCTAATTTCTCTATTTTTTCCCCAGAGGTCTCTTTGGACGCCTCAGGAGAGAAGCATGCCTTAAGGGCCGACAAAGTTTCATTTGCTCCCACATGGAGCGATCGAAAAGATTACTAGCAGGGAGCTAGGGAGCTGCTCGCGTGAAGGTCTCCTAGACCTTTTATCTTAAACCTTTAAGCCCTTACTCTTAAGCAGAAAGCTTTCAGAGTAGGGTCCTCTTTTCCATTAGCTTAACCTATTTTTAGGTAAACTCCAACTCGAAGACTTGCAGATCCACTCACCCGACTGATCCAACTTGCCACTTAAGGTTTCGGTTCCTTCCCCCATGTTGGTTGCCACAATGCAGGGGTCACAGTCCATCCCAAGCCAGTGAGGTGAAGGGGCACCCTCACATTCACCTAGCCTCTGTGGAAGTTAGGAAGAGTTGGAGCCGGCTGGCTGCCCATTCCCAACCTTGCCTTCCACCGTAGCAAGACAATCAGACACGTCAGGGGAGTCCAATCAGAGAAGGAACCCATTTATTTGTGGAACAAGCATCTAACTTATAGGGCCATTCAGCCAAATAGAGACAATGCCCATAGATAACAGCTGTCCATGTGGCAAGGCACGTAAACCCCCTGCACGTTCGTGAAACCAACAGTAATTGTAAACTGATCACATATTTCCTCCTTCCTTTGTGCCTTTCCCATTTACATAATGGCTAGTCATTAGGGTGTAGCATAGAGCTAGCCTCCCCATACTGGATCTCAAGAAGTACATATGTATTCCCCTTTTATATGTCCTATGCTTCTTTGTTCCAGTCTTCTCTTTATCTTGTCTTCCATTTCTGCTTATGTGCACAGGCCCAGGGTATGCCTGGTGAGATGGTCAATTGTCATGAAGCTCATCAAGGGAGCAGAGGGCCCAGGTGCAGGCAATTGGGCAGGGAGGGGCATAATTAACATCTTTCCAGGAAGACAATCATTAGCACCAGGTGGTAGCTGTGGCAGTTTTGAATGAAATTTTGGAGGAAGGTCTCTGAAGGCATGAGCAATGCAGAGCTCTCCAAATTTCCAGACTCTATTTGGCCTTTTGTTTTTATTCTGTATTGTATTATCTATCTACTGTGACTGAATTTCTAATTGTTGCTTCAAATGTACACACTAAATGAGATACATTCTGAATTCTACTCATTGACAAAATACATTTTCCAGTGTCTCTCACTTTACTCATGCCTGTGTAGGATTCTATCTATTCATGTATGTTTCTTCATATATTTGCAAAAGTACATTCTTTGAATATTCATAAATTTTCAAACTCAGTTTAATTCTCTCACACTAACTCAAAGTCAGTACAAAATTTGATAAGAATTTTACCTATCTTCATACTTTTCTTAAATTTTTTAATTCCAGGTATTCCATAATGAATTTCCAATTCTATTTCACCTTCTATTTATGTAGTTCTGTGTTATAATTTATATGGATTTTATACATAGTATATAAGGGATGTGACCAGCTTCCTCATATTCACATAATGTATTCTCTTATGGCTCTCTGTTGACACGTTTGTGTAAGATACTATGAATTCTCTTTTTTTCCACCTCTATTCAGAACTAAAGTCTCAGGAATATTTTTATATAATCATTTTGTGTATAATCCCTAACAAACACTTTTACTAAGGTTCTAGAAATTACAATATTAAACTTTATATATTTCTCCCTCATATCCTAAATTTCCTAAAACCCAGGTACACCAAAATATTTTTTAAATCCGAGGGAAAGTTTTTTCAAATTTCAATGTTAACATTGCCTATGTGTGACTGTATATTTTGAATGAGGTTCAGCTTGTTTATGTCATATTCACCTAATATGTTAACAAGTGACACATACTCAAATAATTTCTGCATTAAATTTTATCATTATGTGTATATTGTCTCACATATTTTTAGAAGTACATTCCTAGTGTTTTTTATTTCTCAACGTGCATGTTTATTCAATAACAATAACCCTTATTCAGAACAAATTGGATACACTACTGGACCTACCTTAGAATCAATTCCTATGGTTTTCTCCATCTGGGTACCATTGTATAAATTTTCTAGTGTATTTGGACTACTATTTTCAATGTTCAATATTTAATATTTAATTTGCAAACCTAATGTTTTTTTTGTACATGAAATTTATCCTAATTACCACAGATTTACATAATATATTTTTATATGACACTTAATTTACCCTTCCTTGTTTAGTATGCTGTCTACTCATGTATTTTCCCTCATATTTTCAGAAGCTCTTTCTTAAAAATATTATATGTACCAATATTCTTGTTATTTCTCTAACCCTAACCCAAGTCAGCATGTAACCTTTCACATATTTCTGTATGTAAACACCTTTCTTCATTCCATGTACCTCCAAATAAATTTCCAAGAGCATTTATCCTAGAATTTTTAATTTTCACTGTGAAAATGGATATCCTTCACAGTGTATCATATATCAGATTCATAGTCAAATTCTCCTACTTACACAACACATTTGTTATGCCTCTATGTGGCTAAGCCTTGTATAGGATTTTATATATTTACATATGCATTACCACACATTCTCAGATGTACATAGTCATGATTATTTATAATTTTCTATGTTTATGCTAATTCTCTAACCCCCACATGTGACAGGACAATATTTGATTTTATACTTTAAATTCATCCTTACATAAGTCCATCTTTACTTAAATCCAGGAACATTCATCTATTTTTTATAGTGTATGTTGCCTCTTCTTTTCAATTTTCAATATTATGTTTCTATAGACATCACAGAATAACTGCCGGTTCCTTGTGACAAGTGGTGTTTTCTCACATGAGGAATTATAACATTAGAGAAGCAGACTGATGGAAGCATTGTAGCCAGGTTTACTGAGAAGTGGTAATATAAACTTCTCTAAGGATGGAAAATAGGGCCATAGGTGGTATCTGGATCCCAAGAAGTACATGTGTATTCCCCTTTTACATGTCCTATGCTCCTTTGTTCTCCTCTTGTCTTATCTCTCACTTCTGCTTATGTGCCCAGGTCCAGGTTATGCTTGGTGAGATGGTCAATTGTCATCAAGCTCATCAAGGGAGCAGAGGGCCCAGGTGCAGGCAATTGGGCAGGGAGGGGCATAATTAACATCTTTCCAGGAAGACAATCATTAGCAACAGGTGGCAGCTGGGGAAGATTTGCATGAAATTTTGGAGGGAGACCTCTGAAGGCATGAACATTGGAAGAGCTCTCCAACTTCGTAGACTCAATTTGGCCTTTTGTTTGTATTCTGGCTCAACTTATCTATCTATCCTGACTATCTTTCTAATTGTTGCTTCAAATGTACACCCTAAATGAGATACATTCTGAATTACGATTCTTGACAAAATCCATTTTCCAGTTGTAAGGTAGAAAATAGCCCTTTTGTACCCAGTTTTAGCATCCCTTCCCTAAGAGCCTAAAACAGTCCCTGCCCCAGGCAGTTTCTCTCATGAATTTCCCCACTGAGAGCACAAAGCCTGGCCACTCAGGTTACTTCTTGGCTACATCAAAGAAACCCACCACGGAACCATCTATCACACCAATTTAAAGTGACCAATCCATAGTCCACCACACATTCCTAGTGAGCCCTATAATTCCATGCCCTGAGCCCTCTCTTTCCTTTTTCCTCCTTCCTTCTCCTGGGTGCCCACCTGCACTGATCCTCATGAATAAAGATCTCCTAGCCACATGAGGTGTGTTGCATATGACTCATCAGAACCCTTATATTGGCACCGTGACTCGGATGAGGGCTGCTCTCTAATGAGACTCCCTCATCCTGGAATGATGACTGCACCCTCATCAGCCTTGGCCCATTCTTTCAATCACCACCTCTCCACCTCCACCACAAACTTCATTCAGTGAGTTTCCATTTCAAGGAGATTACAACTTTGTGGAGAGATTCTCAGGGATGGCCAGCTATGAGCGTCCAGTGGCCTTCTGACAGCCCCAAAGGGAAGACCGCACCCCACCACTACCTTCACTGTTACGGTGGACTTCCAGAATCTCCACCCTACTTTCCCAGATTCTCCATCCCTCAGACCCTTTTACCTCCTCCTTCCTCCCTCCTTTCCTTTTAGCTTGGATTCTGCTGGTGGGACATAACCCAATCCCTGCCTATTCACCTCCATTTGGTCCAGATCAAATTTTCTGACTCCTCCAGGAGGGGGTCCCTCAAATCCTGGCACTAGGTTGATCCAGGCCTAAGCCTCTCTGGGAATGGCTGGACCCAGGTGACTTGGGTGATGATTCAACTCACTTTTTAAGTCCTTATCCTTTATCTGTTCCTGTCTTTTTGGGAAGCTGGCAAATCACCTGGTAGATCTTAGGTAGCAGGATGGGGTCAAACTCTTCCCTCCCAGCAGACTCCCCCTTACTCTGCCTTCTTAAGAATCTTTTCACTCTTGGTCTCCTTCCTGATATTAAACCAAAAAACTTATAAAACTTTGTACTCAAGATTGGCCCACCTACCAATTGGACAACTCCCATTCTTGGCCACCTATGGGCTCCTTAGATCCTGAACTCCTTAGAGATCTACATAACTATTGCGAGCAATTGAAAAAATGGATGGAGATCCCTTTTGTTCAGGCCTTTTTCCCTCTCCGGGCCAACCCCTCCCTCTGCACCTATTGTAAGGCCCACCATATACTCCTAGCTTGCAAACCATATTTGTCCAAGTTTCTGCCAGCTCCGGAAGTTGACCCAGCAGATGAACCTCCCCCTTACTGTCATGGCTACCCATCCCTTCAACCTCCCGGTACTCGACCCCACATGCCAGAGCCTACCCCTCCTACATTGCAGCAACCTGCCTCAACTTTTAGCACCCCCATCACCCGATCCTGTTCCCACAACTCAGGGATAATTGCCCCTCTGAGAGAGGTTGCAGGGACTGAGGGCATCATCCGCATTCATGTTCCCTTTTCTCTTGCCAATCTCTCGCAAATAGAAAAGAAGCCCGGCTCATATACTTCTAACCCAACATCATACATTAAGGAACAGGCTTGCACTTACCCAATGAGGTCCACCAGACCATTCCTATACACCCCCTTGGGACTCAGGTGGTACCAGAGATGGACCCCAATTGGGATTATAATATTAATCAGAGTATCACAGCTGGAGACCAGTTTTCCACCTATCTTCTTTCTGGTCTACGTAGAGCCACCCAGAAAGCCATTAATTATGAAAAACTTCAAGAGATTATTCAGGACAAAAATTAAAACCCCTCCTCCTTTTTATACTGCTTAACCAAAGCCCTACTACAATATACTAATTTAGATCCTGAAACCCCTGATGGCCGACAGCTCCTTATGACTTATTTTTTCTCCCAGAGTTATCCAGAGATTAAAACGAAACTAAAAAAAAACTGGAAAGGGGCCCTCTGACCCCCAAGCAGAAGTTCTAGCTACTGCTTTTAAGGCTTATCACAGCCCTGAAGAAAGTTCTAAGAAGCAGAAATATCAGATGTTAGCCCAAGCCCTACGAGCCCCACAGACCCCTCAAAACAAGACACCTAGGTGAAGTCTGTCAACAAGGTGCCCCCTGGGCCATGCTTCCAATGTGGAACTGAAGGGCATTGGGCCCATGTGTGTCACAATCCCTGCCCCCCTTCCCGGCCCTGCCCAAAGTGTCACCAAATGGTCCATTGGGGTTTTGATTGCCTGACTGGCCAGAGAGCCCAAACCTCCTGGGACTGGCTACCACGAACTGACAGGACCCTCTGGCTTCCCTCCTGATGGCTAAAATAGAGCAATGGGAACACAGAGTCACCCTTTTGGTTGAGGGACACCCCATCACCTTTTTATTGGACATGGGAGCCACATTTTCAGTGCTCCAGGAATTCTGGGGACTTGTACTGCCATCTAGTTCTTCCATTATCTGGGTGGGAGAACTAACCTTGCACCCACATATCACTCTGCTCCTCACATGCTCACTTGAAGGTCATCTTTTCACCCATCAGTTCCTGGTCATGCCTCAATGTCCCATTCTGCTGGTCAGTAGAGATATTCTCACCAAGTTTGGGGCTACAGTTGTCCTGCACTGGCCCCTGCTGGGTACCATCCTCATCCTGGGCCTATCATCTATTGTGGGTAACTCCCATACCCAGGAGTGCCACTCTGATTCCACCCTCTGGACCTTGAATTCTCAAATTGACCTGGCTATTTGGGATGTCTCAACTCCCTCGCTGGCACACTGCGAGCCTGTCCACATCCTCCTTAAGGGTCCCCAAACTTTCCCGAATTAGTCTCAATATCCTCTTCCCAAATCCAGCCTCCTAGGACTCCTCCCCATTATTTCAGCCCTCCTTAAAAAGGGGCTTCTCCACTCCACTACCTCTCCTTATAATACTCTTATTTTAGCTGTAAAGAAACATAATGGTTCCTTTAGCCTCATACAAGACTTACGCCTCATTAATTCTGCCACTCTCTCAACTCACTCGGTGGTTCCTAATCCCTATACTATTCTCTCCCTCATTCCCTTCAGGCTGACCCATTTCTTGGCAGTAGATCTTAAAGATGCTTTCTTCACTATTCCCATCCATCCCGACACACAGGACCTCTTTGCCTTTACCTAGACTGACCCAATAACTCAACAGGCCACCCAGCTGACATGGACAGTTCTTCCCCAGGGATTTTGAGACAGTCCCCATTTATTTGTTCAAGCATTGTCAACTGACCTCCGACATCTCCATCTTCCTAATTCTATACTCCTTCAATATGTGGATGACATACTCTTGTGTAGTCCCTCTCTCCAAACCTCTCTCTATGATACTGTCGCACTTCTGAACATTTTAGCTTCTAAGGGTTATCGAGCCTCTGGAAAAAAGGCCCAATTATGCAAACTCCAGGTCACATATCTGGGAGTAGAAATCTCCTGTAGTTCAATGGCTATCACCTGTGACAGAAAATGCCTTATCCAAGAAATTCCCATACCCAGTACCAAAGAGGAGATCCTTTCTTTCCTAGGCGTTGTGGGCTACTTTAGAACCTGGATCCCCAAATTCTCTCTACTAGCAAAGGGGAGTTCTCATGAGACTTTACCCTCCTCCATAGATCACTTCTTCCACACCCTGCAAAAGGCACTTCTTGAGGCCCCACCCTCCACCTCCCTAACCTGAATCAGGTTTTTAAATTGTGTCTCCATGAAGATAAAGGCCTAGCATTGGGAGTTTTAGGACAAGATAAAGGCCCTTACCTAGCTCTGGTCACTTATCTCTCAAAGCCTCTTGATTCCACTGTTGAGTCTGGGCATCTTGCCTGAGAGCCCTAGCAGTGGTCCATGTCCTCCTATTGGAAGCAAAAAACCTCACTTTTGGAGCCCCCACAATTATCTTGTTTCTACATCATCTCAAAGAATTACTCATATATAATGGCTTAAAAACCCTTCCCCCTTGTCGGGTTCTGTCTTTCCCAGTTTTTTTTCTTGGAGGATACTTTTATTTCCTTTCTGCCTTGCTCTTCCCTTAACCCTGCTACTTTTATCCCCAGGATCCCCCTTTAAACCACTGCTTTAAGCTTCTTTCTTCCCTTCTTCCTTGTCCCTCCCACATCACAGAAGGTCCCTTACCTGAGGCATCGCACACTTGGTTCTCAGATGGCAGATCCTTTGTTGCAAAGGCAAACATTATGCTGGATATGCTATTGTCTCTCATTCAAAGGTTATTGAGGCTGCTCCTCTCCCTTCAATACCACTAACAAATAGGCAGAACTGGTAGCTGCTACCCAAGCACACACTCTCATGGCTGACTCCACTTTAAATCTGTACCTTGATTACAAATATGTGTATCATATTCTCATCTCCCATTCCGCCATCTGGAAGGAACATGGCCTACTCAATACCAAAGGCACTACTATTGTTAATGCAGCCTTCATTACCCAACTCCTCGAATCTTCCCTATTGCCTAAAGGGGTTGGAATAATTCACTGCAAGGCACACCAAACTGACTTTTCTCCCATAACAGCGGGAAATAACAACGCAGACGCAACAGCGTCTGGAATGAGGCAGCTCTCATTCCATTTAATCAACATTCAAACAAAGCAAATCTCCTGTCTAAGGCCAAGGAGAAAACTAAACAACTTGCCCTCAGAGATCTCATATCCTATTTTCACTCCATCTTCCACACAAGCCCTCAAACACTTAGACTTTTTCTTTCCTCTTTATTTTCCCTCCCACCAGAGGATGTTCAATATTTACAAGCTCTGACCCAGTCCTTTGTTATTTGCAAGAAAACTAACCCTAACATGTCCCCTCGCCCGGGACCATTCCCAACCCACCAAATGCCCGCTAGCAACTGGCAACTAGACTTCCTCATATGCTCCAAGTTCATCGGCATGCATACTTACTAACTATGATAGATACATTTTCTGGTTGGGTTGAGGCTTTCCCAACCTCTAATAAGAAAGCCACCACTGTCTCCAAGATCACCTTACAGGAGATCATCCCTCATTTTGGGGTTCCTTCAACCCTCCAATCTGATGATGGGCCTGAATTCATCTCCCAAATAACCCAACACATTTCCACCTTCCTTAACATTCCATGGAAGTTTCATATCCCATACCATCCCCAATCCTCAGGAAAGACTGAATGAACTAACTGCACCCTTAAGGACATTCTCACTAAACTTACCCTTGAAATTCACCAAGACTGGACACAGTTGTTACCCCTTCCCCTTTTCCACCTGTGTACCCTTCCCCAAAAGCCATCTAACTTATCTCCTTTTGAGGTTCTCTACAGTCACCCCTCTGTTTCCCCCAGAATTACCCTCCAAGATTCACCTCTTCCTCCAGGACTCTTCAGTTCCCTCCTTTCCTTTCTACAGGCTGAAATATGGAAATTCCATTATGTCCTACTCTCAGACCTTCAGGCTAATGTTCTATCCCACCCTGTCACCCCAGGGGACTGGGTATTCTTTAAACATCCTCAATCTTCCTCTCCCACTGCACTTAATCCTAGATGGCATGGATCAGCTCAAGTTATTTTATCCACCCCCATGGCTGCTAAACTCAAGACTAATGTAAATCTCTCTCCCTGGATTCATGTTTCCAGGTTAAAACCAGCCTCTCCTCCTTCGGTGGACCCATCTTCCACAACCGAAGAAGACCCAAACTACTCAGTCCAGGCAAATGACTATGACCCTCTCAAACTCTGGTTCACCAAGCAGATTTCTTAATGCCATGCTTCCCTTTCTCCTTTTCCTGCTTCCTAGCTCACCAGTTTCTGCTTCTTCCTCCTCTTTCCCCTTGTATGTCTGGCGCTTTAAAGTCCAGGAAACACTTGGCACAGGTCAGACTCAAATCACCTCACTCATTGGTGCTGCTGATTGCTCACCACAGGGATGCTGAATCCCCTGTCACTATCCCTTTCAACTCCACCCACATTTCCTGAGCTCTCAGATCCTACATTTGTTTCACATATGATCAGACAAAGGAGTTCCGTAAAAACAAATGGGTCAAAACTTATGGAGGATGTTTGTACTGGTCCTGCAGAATCCATGGTGCCTATAATGGCCATTTAGGCATGGGAAATTTTAAATATAATATTCAGACATGGGGATTTTCTTTCATGGTTCCAGACCCCTGGCATCACCAGTGGACAGAACCAGTGATCAGCAAATTTTATTCTGATGGGTGGTCCTCTCACCCATTGGGACAGTTGAGCATTTCTTGAGAATATGACCCCCTCAGAGGCTCTGCCAACATCTTTAAGACCAATCAGGTAATACAATAGGCAGAAGTCCAATTAGCTCAGGACTTTTCACCCACAAGGACAAACTCTCAACTGCCTCAAACCTGGAAGCAATTCTTGCATGAAACTTTATCCCTGCTAAATCAGACTGTCAGCCTGGATGATACCAAAGACTGTTTTCTCTGTGCATCCATGTCTAGACTGCTCTTAGTGTCAGTGCCTTTTAACATCTCCCACTATAATTTTTCCAATACAGGCATACACCTGACTGCTAGACTTAGTGTTCCACTATGGGAGGTCTCCCCACAGGGCAATTTCTCAAAATTCCCTGCCCTCTGCATTCACCCACAGGGAACAATGCCACTTTGAAACTGTTTTTGGAATCTTACCACCTCTTCCTCCCCACAGTACACCCAGCCAGGCCACTTTTTCTGGTGCAATGGCATGCTGCCCACATCTACCATAAATGTGACCTTCACGTGTATTCTTGTAACAGTGGTCCCCTAGCTCATTCTTTACACCACTGCAGAGTTCCAATCCCTCCTCCTGCACTCACAGATGTGGATGCACAGAGCTGCCTTCCTCCTGGTATTTATGGGTGTATCGTGTTCAGCCTCAACTGTGGCTGGTGGAATTGCTGGAGGAGCTTTAGGCCACATACTTTGGGCAGCAGAAAATTTGCAAGCCAAACTACAGATAGCATTAGATGCCACTGCTGATTCTCTAGGGTCCCTCCAATGAGAAGTGATATCATTAGCCCAGGTGGTGCTGCAGAACCACAGGGCTTTTGATCTATTAACAGCAGAGGAAGGAGAAACTTGTTTATTCCTGTAGGAAGAATGTTGTTACTATGTTAATGAGTCAGGGATAGTAGAAGAAAATGTCAAAAGCCTTCAGGATCTGACTGACCAGATGTTAATGAGACCAAAGGGAAACAGGTTCTTGGGTTTTTTTCATAATTCCCTTGTACAGATGCTTATTCCAATATTGGGACCTCTAGGTATACTTCTCTTGATCTGTCTTCTCTTGCCATGTCTATTCAAATTTATTCAATCTCAAATCCAGCAGGTTTCTAATCAGACATTTAATCAGCTTCTCCTAAAGGATCTTTGGATTCTCAAGGAGGACAATGACTTGCCTACAACTCGTTCTTGAGAATCTACTCCAGGATTCCTGGCTCCTGCCTCCACACCTGCATTTGGGAAACTGGCCCCACCAGCTGGCAATGCTATGGCTACAATACATCTTCCAAGACATCTCCTATAGGGAGATCCTAACCTTTGGAGCCTGAGTCCTCTACCTCCTTCCCCCTTCCCAATCGCACTGCAGATGTTGCCCTAATTGCGCACAAAATAGCCAGAGGAGCCAACATCGTCCATGTTCCCATCCCTATAAAACTAAAAAGGGGGAAATGTAAGGTAGAAAACAGCCCTCTTGTACCCAGTTTTAGCATCCTTTTCCTAAGAGCCTAAGACAGTCCCTGTCCTGGGTGATTTCTCTCCTGAATTTCTCCACTAAGAGAACAAAGCCTGGCTGCTCAGGTTACTTTTAAGAAACCCACCACGGAACCACCTATCATGCCAATTTGAAGTGACCAATCCATAGTCCACCACACATTCCTAGTGAGCCCTATAAATTCCATGCCTTATGTCCCCTCTATAGCTTTTCCTTCTTCCTTCTCCTGGGTGCCCACCTGCACTGATCCCCGTAAATAAAGATCTCCTGGCTGCATGAAGTGTGTTGCCTGTGGCTGGTCAGAACGCTTACACCCATGACTCTCACTATACATGTGCCTGTGTAAGATTCTATCTATTCATGTATGTTTCTTTATCTATTTGCAAAAGTACATTCTTTGAATATTCATAAATATTCAAACTTAGTTTAATTCTCTGACACTAAATATAAGTCCGTACAAAATTTGATAAGAATTTTACCTATCTCCATGTTTTTCCTAAATTTTCTTAATTCCAGGTACTCCATAATAAATTTCCAATTCTATTTCACCTTCTAGTTTCATATTTCTGTGTTACATTTAATATGGATTTTATAAATAGTATATAAAGGATGCGACCAGCTTTCTCATATTCACATAATGTATTTTCTTATGGATCTGTGTTGAAACATGTTTGTGTAAGATTCTATGAAATAATCCTCTATGTTTTCCCACCTCTACTAAAAACTACGTTCTCAGGAATATTCTTATATATACAATTCATGTTTAATCCCTAACAAACTCTTACACTAAATACTACAAAATATTATATTAAACTTTATATATTCCTCTCTGGAATCCTAAATTTCCTTAAATCCAGGTACACTGAAATAATATTTAAATCCGTATTACAATTTATTTTTAAACTTTAATGTTAACTTTGCCTGCATATCTCTGTATATTTTAGAAGAGGTTCAGCTTGCTATTCTCATATTCACCTAATATATTTTCATATGACACACATTTGAATAATTCCTCCATCAAATTTTATAATTACATGTATATTTTCTCACATATTTTCAGAAGTACACTCTTAGGGTTTTTTAAGATCTCCATATGCATGTTTATTAAAAAAAAAAAAAACTAACCCTCAGACAGTACAAATTGGATACAATATTAGATCTACCTGAGAATCAATTACTATGATTTTCTTCATCTGAGTACAAATGTGTAGGTTTTAAAGTATATTTGGACTACCATTTTCAATGTTCAATGTTCAATTTGCATACCTAACCCTTTTTTGTACAAGAAATTTATCCTAATTACCACTGATTTACATAATATATTTTCATATGACTCTCAATTTACTCATTCCTGTTTAGTACATTTTGTGCTCTTGTATTTTCCATCATAATTTCAGAAGCTTTATTTTAAGAATAATATATGTATCCAAATTCTTGTTATTTCTCTAAACCTAACTCTAAGTCAGCATGTAACCTTTCACATATTTCTGTATGTAAACTGATTTTCTTCATCTCATGTACCCTAAATAAATTTCCAAGAGCATTTATACTTGAATTTTTAATTTTCATTGTGAAATTTGGATATCCATCACAGTGTATCATATATCAAATTCTTAGTCACGTTATCCTACTTATACAACACATTTGTTATGCCTCTCTATGACTCAAAATTTTATAAGATTTTATGTATTTCCATATGCATTACCACACATTCTCAGATATACATAATCATGATAATTTATATTATTCCAAGTTTATGTTAATTCTCTAACACCCACACGTGACAGGACAATATTAGATTTTATACTTTACCTTCATCCTTGTATAAGTACATTTTTTCTTAAATCCAGGAACATTCATATATTTTTTACAGTGTATTTTGCCTCTGCTTTTCAATTTTCAATATTCTATTTCTATAGGCATCACTGAATAAGCACTGGTTCCTTGTGATGAGTGGTGTTTCCTCCTATAATGAATTATAACATTAGAGAAGCAGACCAAGGAAAGCATTGAAACTGGGTTTATTGAAAAGTAATAACATTGACTTCTCTGGGGATGGAGAAGAGGGCCATAGAAGGTACCTGGATCACAAAAAGGACATGTGTATTCCCCTTTAAACGTCCTATGTTCCTGTGTTCTCCTCTTCTCTTCATCTTATCTCGCACATCTGCCTATGTGCTCAGGTTATGTTTGGTGAGATGTTCAATTTGTATCAAGCTCATCAAGGGAGGACAGGGCCCAGGTGCCGGCAACTGGGCAAAAAGGGGCATAATTAACATCTTTCCTGGAAGACAATTATTAGCAACAGGTGGCAGTTGGGGAAGTTTTGAATGAAATTTTGGAGGAAGGCCTCTGAAGGCAGGAACATTGCAAGAGCTCTCCTACTTCACAGACTCAATTTGGCCTTTTGTTTGAATTCTGGCTCCACCTATCTATCTATGGCTGTCTTTCTAATACTTGTGTCAAATGTACACCCTACATGAGATACATTCTACATTCCAATTCTTGACGAAACACATTTTCCACTTAGTCTTACTTTACACATGCCTGTGTAGAATTCTATCTATTTATGTATATTTCTTTATATATTTGCAAAAGTACATTCTTTGAATATTCATAATATCCAAACTCAGTTTAATTCTCTCACACTAAATCTAAGTCAGCTCAAAATGTTATAAGAACTTTACCTATGTCTGTATTTTTCCTAAATTTTTTAATTCCAGGTACTCCATAATGAATTTTCAATTCTATTTCACCTTATATTTACATATTTCTGTGTTACATTTGATATTAATTTTATACATAGTATATAAGGGATCCGACCAACTTTCTCATATGCACATAATGTATTTTCTTATGGCTTTCTGTTGACACAAGTTTGTGTAAAATTCAATGAATTCATCTATGTTTTCCCACCTCTACTCAAAACTACGTTCTCAGGATTATTCTCACATTTTCATACTCATGTTTATTCTCTAACACTTACATGTACCATGTAGTACAATACATGGTATTAAATTTTATATATTTCTCTCTTGAATCCTATATTTCCATAAATCCAGGTACACTAAAATAATTTTTAACAATGTATTACAATTTATTTTTCAAATTTCAATGTTAACACTCCCTATGTATCACTGTATATTTTGAATGAAGTTCAGCTTGTTTTTTTCATATTCACTTAATATATTTGCATGGCACACACTTGAATAACTCCTCCAGCAAATTTTATAGTTACCTGTATATTTTCTCACATATTTTCAGAAGTACATTCTTAGGGGGTTTTTTATTTTTCCATATACACCTTTATTCAATAACACTAACCCTTAGTCAGTACAAATTGGATACATTTTTGGATCTACCTCAGAATCAATTCCTATGATTTTCTCCATTCAGGTACCATTTTATAGAATTTCAAGTGTATGTGGACTACTATTTTTAATGTTCAATGTTTGATTTGCATACCTAACCCTTATTATGTTCATGAAATTCATCTTAATTACCACTGACTTACATAATATATTTTCATATGACTCACAATTTATTCATCATTGTTTAGTATTCTGTCTACTTATATATTTTCCCTCATATATTCAGAAGCTGTTTCTTAAGAATAATACATGTATCCATATTCTTGTTATTTCTCTAACCCTAACCCTACATAAGACACACACTTGAAAAATTCCTCTGTCAAATTTTATAATTACATGTATTGCTATTACCAATCAGCAAGAAACAACAAACTCATAGATTCTTTCATTAAAGTTTTATTTTTCAGCTGTCATACTGCAAAGCCAATTAGAGCCAATTCAAAGTTGTAGCCCCTGACCTGGTTTTAATTACAGATTAGGTAGCAAAAGAAAACTGCAAATCAAGCGTTATGACATTTTCTCATTTTAGCCAACTTCACAGATTCATTTTGGACTTTTGTTTGTATTCTGGCTCAATTTATCTATCTACCCTGATTGTCTCACTAATTCTTGCTTCAAATATACACCCTAAATGAGATACATTCTGAATTCCACTTTTTGACAAAATACATTTTTCAATTACTCTTACTTTACTCATGCCTGTATAGGATTCAATATATTCATATATGTTTCTATATATATTAGCAAAATACATTCTTTGAATATTCATAAATATCCAAACTCACACTAAATCTCAGTATAAAATTTAAAATCATTTTACCTATCTCCATAATTTTTTAATGTTTCTTAAATCCAGGTACTTCATAATTAATTCCCCATTCTATTTCACCATCTATTTACATATTACTGTATTACATACTTATATGGATTTTATACCTAATATAAGAGGAATGTGACCAGCTTTCTCATATACACATAATGTATTCTCTTATAGCTCTCATTTGACACGTTTCTGTAAGATTCTATGAATTCATCTATGTTTCCCCACCTCTACTCAGAACTACATTCTCTGGAATATTCTCATGTATTCATATTCGTATTTAGTCTCTAATAAACCCTTACCTTAATGTAGTACAAAATATGATATTAAACTTTACATATTTCTCTTTCGAATTCTAAGTGTCCTTAAACACAGGCACACCGTAATAATTTTTAATCTGTATTACAATTTATTTTCAAATTTCAATATTGAAGCTGGGCGTGGTGGCTCACACCTGTAATCCCAGCACTTAGGGAGGCTGAGACAGGAGAATCGTGAGTTCAAAGCCAACCTCAGCAATGGCAAGGCACTGAGCAACTCAGTGAGACCCTGTCTCTACATAAAACACAAAATAGGGCTGGGGATGTGGCTCAGTGATTGAGTGCCCTTGAGTTCAATCTCCAGTACCAAAAAAAAAAAATTCATTGTTGACTTTGCCTATATAGCAATGTATATTTTAAATGAGGTTCAGCTTGTTATTTTTATATTCCCCACATATATTAATGTATGACACACACTTGAATAATTCCTCCATCAAATTTTATAATCACATGTATATTTTCTCACATATTTTCCAAAGTACATTCTTAGCATTTGTTTATATCTCCATATGCATGTTTATTCAAACACTAACCCTTAGTCAGTACGAATTGGATACAATATTGGATCTACCTCGGAGTTGATTCTTCTTATTTCCTTTATCTGGGTACATTAGTACAGGTTTTCAAATGTATTGGAGTACTATTTTCAATGTTCAACATTCAATTTGCATACCTAATCCTTTTTTGTACATGGAATTTATTCTAATTACCACTGATTTACATAAGAAATTTTCATATGACTTTCAATTTACCCATCCCTGTTTAGTATTCTGTCTACTCATGTATTTTCCTTCATAATTTCAGAAGCTCTTTATTAAGAATAATATATGTATCCATAGTCATGTTATTCTCTAAGCCTAAACCTAAGTCAGCATGTATCCTTTCACATATTTCTGTATGTAAAACAACTTTCTTCATGCCATGTATTCCCAAATAAATTTCCAAATGCATTTATACTTGAATTTTTATTTATCAGTGTGAAATTTGGATATCCATCACACTTTATCATATATCGATTCAGAGTCAAGTTCTCCTACTTGAGAGAACAAAACATTTGTTATGCCTCTCTGACTAAACCTTGTATAGGATTTTATGTATTTACATATGCATTACCACACAGTCTCAGATGTACTTAGTCATGATTATTTATATTATTCCATGTTTATGTTAATGCTCTAACCCCCACATTTGACTTTATACTTTTCCTTCATCCATAGAAAACTACATCTTTACATAAATCCAGGAATATTCATATATTTTTTGCAGTGTATTTTTTCTCTTATTTTAAATTTTCAACATTCCATATCTATAGGCATCACTGAATAATCGCTGGTTCCTTGTGATGAGTGGTATTTCCTCCCATAATGAATTATAACATTAGAGAAGCAGACCAATGGAAGCATTGAAGCCATGTTTATTGAAAAGTGCTAACTGAGACTTCTCTAGGGATGGAGAATAGAACCACAGGTGATATATGGATCCCAAGAAGTATGTGTGTATTCTTCTATTAAATATTTTGTGTTCCTTTGTTCTTTTCTCTCCATCTTATCTCTCACATCTTCTTATGTGCCTAGGCCTGGGTTATGATGGATGAGATGGTCAATTGGCATCAAGCTCATAGAGGGAGAACAGGGACCAGGTGCAGGCGATTGTAAGGGGGTGCATAATTAACATCTTTCCAGGAAGACAATAATTAGCTACAGGTGGCAGCTGGGGCAATTTTGAAAGAAATTTTGGAAGAAGGCCTCTGAAGGCATAAACATTGCAAGAACTCTCCAGCTTCACAGACTCAATTTGGACTTTTGTTTGTATTCTGGCTCAACTTATCTATCTACCCAGACTGGCTTTCTAATTCTTGCTTCAAATGTACACCCTAAATGAGGTACATTCTGAGTTTCACTTCTTGACAAAATACATATTCCTATGACTATCACTTTACTCATGCCTGTGTAGAATTCTATCCGTGTATGTTTCTTCATATATTTGCAAAAGAACATTCTTTGAATATTTATAAATGTTCCAACTCAGTTTAATTCTCTCATACTAAATCAGTCAGTACAAGGTTTGAGAAGAATTTTACCTATCTTCATACTTTTCCTAAATTTTCTTAATTCCAGATACTCCATAATGAATTTTCAATTCTATTTCACCTTCTATTTACATAGTTCTGTTACATTTAATAAGGATTTTATCAGAGTATATAAGGGATGCAACCAGCTTTCTCATATTCACATAATGTATTTTCTTATAGATCTCTGTTGACAAATGTTTGTGTAAGATTCTATGAATTCATCCATATTTTCCCACCTCTACTCAGAACTCTGTTTTCAGGAATATTCTTATATATTCATATTTGTGTTTAATCCATAACAAACACCCCAAGGTAGTACAAAATATGGTATTAAACTTTATATTTTTCTTTCTCAAATCCTAAATTTCCTTAAATCCAGATACACCAAAATAATTTTTCAATCTGTATTACAATTTATTTTCAAATTTCAATGTTAACTTTGACTATGTATCACAGTATATTTTGAATGATGTCCAGCTTGTATTTTTCATATTCACCTATTATGTTTACATATGACACATGCTTGAATAAATCCTCCATCATATTTTATAATTACATTTATGTTTTCTCACATATTTCAGAAGTACATTCTTAGGGTTTTTTAATATCTCCATATGCATCTTTATTCAATAACACTAACCCTTAGTCAGTACAAATTGGATATAATATTGGATCAACTCGGAATCAATTCCTATGATTTCCTCCATCCAGGTAACATTGTATAGATTTTCAAGTGTATTTGGACTACTATTTTCAATGTTCAATGTTCAATTTGCATACCTCACCTTTATTTTTTACATGAAATTCATCCTAATTACCACTGACTTACATAATATATTTCATATGACTCACAATTTAATCATCACTTTTTAGTATTCTGTCTACTCATGTATTTTCTTTCATAGATTCATAAGCTCTTTCTTATGAGTAATCCATGTATCCATATTCTTGTTATTTCTCTAAACATAACTCTAAGTCAGCATGTAACCTTTCACAAATTACTGTATGTAAAACAACTTTATTTATTTCCTATACCCACAAATAAATTTCCAAGAGCATTTATATTTGAATTTTTAATTTTCACTGTGAAATTATGATACACATCACAGTGTATCATATATCAGATTCATAGTCAAGTTGGTCTACTTACACAACACATTTGTAATGCCTCCCTGTGACTCAACTTGGTATAGGATTTTATGTATTCATGTATGCATTACCACACATTCTCAAATGTACATAGTCATGATTGTTTTTATTATTCCATGTTTATGTTAATTCTCTAACCCTCACATGTGAGATGACAATATTTGATTTTATAATTTACCTTCATTCTTACATGAGTACATCTTTTCTAAAATACAGGAATATTCATATTTTTTCAGTGTAATTTTTCTCTTCTTTTCAATTTTCAATATTCCATTTTTATATGCATCACTGAATAACTGCTGGTTCCTTGTGAGGGGTGGTGTTTCCTCACATGATAAATTATAATGTTAGAGCAGACTGAGGGAAACATTGAAGTGAGGTTTATTGGAAAATGGTAATAGACTTCTCTGGGGATGGAGAGGAAGGCCATAGGTGGTATCTGGATCCCAAGAAGTACATGTGCATTTCCCTTTTACATGTCCTATACTCCTTTGTTCTCCTCTTCATCTAATTTTTCATTTCTGCTTATGTGCCAAGGCCTAGGTTATGCTTGGTGAGATGATCAATTAGCCTCAAGCTCATCACTGTATATTTTGAGTGAGATTCAGCTTGTTATTTCATACTCAGCTAATATATTTATATATGACACACACTTGAATAATTTCTCCATCAAATTATATGGTTACATGTGTATTTTCTCACATATTTTCAGAAGCATATTCTTAAGGTTTTTTAATATCTCCATATGCATGTTTATTCAAAAACACTAACCCTTAGTCAGTACAAATTAGATAAAACATTGGATGTACTTTGGAATCAATTCCTATGATTTCCTTCATCCGAGTAACATTTTATAAGTTTTCAAGTGTATTTGGACTTCTATTTTCAATGTTCAATTTGCATACCTATTCCTTTTTTTGTACATGAAATTTATCCTAATTACCATTGACTTACATAATACATTTTCATATGACTCACCAGAGAAACTTGAGGGTGGGGTATAGGATAGAATGTTAGGATAGTAGGAAGTGAGGATATGGTTATTAGATTCTAGGAAGTATTAAAAAGGAATCCAAGAGAAGTTGGCTATTAGGAGAAAGAGTGAAAGAGAGTTGGGGAAGACCAGTAAGAAGGAAGAAAAGAGTACAGGTAGTGAAGAGAAATGATAGTAAGAAAATTAAAATATATGCAAGTGGGAGTTACAAGACTATATAATACGACTCCAATATACTGTTCAGAAGTCCCAGTCTACCATATCCTACTGTATAACAGGTTCTTAGTTTTACAAATGTTGGGGATTAGAGGATGGGGATTAGAGAGAGAAGAGGAAAGGAAAAAAAAGAAAGAAAAGAAGAGCAAAGAAATAAAACAAAAAGATTAAACAATAGGAATATTAGGAGAAAAAGATAAATAATAAAATAAAAAATAAGACTAAAGAAATAAAAAATAAATAAAAGTCTCAATGTAAATAAACAGGTTTGCTTCCTTTCACCTCCAGCAGGTGGCGTTGTCCGTTGCTTACTGGAATTTCCCCGCTCGGTGAAGAATATCATAGGTAGGGTCTCACAAAGAAGCCATCTGCTTCAGCAACAGAGTGAAGGGCTGGACCACTGATGCTCTTGGATGCAGTGGAGACGCAGTTTCACAGTGTGCTGTGTTGGGGCAGAAGTTTATTGAAGTAAAATTTTGTCCCTAGATACTGTCCAGTGTCCCCTGGTATATGAAGTTCTGCACTGGTAGATGGAGATCCACAAAGAACAGTAGCAGGGGTCCTGTGCGTGCGTGAGTTGTGTGTCCACAGGAGCAACTGCTAGGGGTCCTGTGTGGTTGGGTGGGCGCTGGAGCCAGGTATCCCGTGTAGAAGTTGGCCCCATCCAGGCAAATGCTGTTCCAGAATCCTGGGCAGGGGCTTTTAGCTGCTGGCAGCTGAGTTCCCCTGCTTGCCGGCAGAAGTCATGCTGCTTGTGGCAATCACTGCTTCCTGGTGGTCCTGTGTACACGCGTGAGTGAAATTCCTGTGGGGCATGATGAGCTGTAGGATGATGTCAAGAAGCTGGTTGGAAGATGGTATTTCCACTACTTCAAGCTCCGGTCCTGGAGAGACTAGCACTGAGGAGTCTGTCTAGGCTGCCATCTTCTGACCTCAGATCCTCTCCGGTGTCCCCATGGTGTAGGGAGTTTTGCCCTGGTAGGTGGAGATCCACAAAGAACAGTAGCCAGGGGTCCCATGCGGGAGGCATGCAGTCACAAGAGCAACTTCTAGAGGCCCTGAGTGGTTGGGTGGGCACTGGAGCCAGGTACCCTGTGTAGAAGCAGGCCCCACGTGGGGCGAGCCCTGGGTTGAGGTTCCGAGCCACCCACAGCTGAGCTCCACCACCACTAGCTGCTGTAGTCATGCTGCTTGTGGCAATCGCTGCTGCCTGGTGGCCCTGCGTACACGCACGAGTGAGATTCCTGTGGGGGCAGCTGTAGGATGATGTTCAGAAGCTAGCTGGGAGATGGTATTTCAACTACTTCAATCTCTGGTTCTGGAGAGACTGATCTCAGCATCTGTCTAGGCCACCATGTTGGAATCTCCCTCAATATTCCATTTCTATAGGCATCACGGAATTACCGTCGATTCCTTGTGATGAGTAGTGTTTCCTCACATGATGAATTATAACATTAGAGAAGCAGACTGAAGTAAGCATTGAAGCTGGGTTTATTAAAATGTGGTAACATTGACTTCTCTGGGAATGGAGAAAAGGGCCATAAGTGGTATCTGGATCCCAAGAAGTACATGAATATTCCCCTTCTACATGTCCTATGCTCCCTTGTTCTTCTCTTCTCTTCATCTTATCTCTCTCTTCTGTTTATGTGCCTAGGCCAAGGTTATACTTGATGAGATGGTCAATTGGCATCAAGCTCACAGGGGGAGCTTAGGGCCCAGGTGCAGTCAATTGGACAGGGAGAGGCATAAGTAACATCTTTCCTGGAAAGTAATCAATCATTAGCAACAGGTGGCAGCTGAGGCAGTTTTGAATGAAATTTGGAGGAAGGCCTCTGAAGGCATAGAACATTGCAAGAGCTCTCCAACTTCACAGACTCAATTTGGCCTTTTGTTTGTATTCTGGCTCAACTTGTATATCTACCCTGACTGTCTTTCTAATACTTGCTTCAAATGTACATGCTAAATGAGATGCATTCAGAATTCCAGTTCTGGACAAAATACATTTTCTAGTGTCTCTCAATTTAATCATGCCTGTGTAGGATTCTATTTATTCATGTATGTTGCTTCATATATTTGCAAAAGTACATTCTCTGAATATTCATAAATGCCCAAGCTCAGTTTAATTCTCTGACACTGAATCTAAGTCAGTATAAAATTTGATAAGAATTTTACCTATCTCCATAATTTTCAAAGTTTGCTTAATTTCAGGTACTCCATAATGAATTTCCAATTGTATTTCACCTTCTATTTACATATTTCTGTGTACAATTGATATGGATTTTGTACATATTATATAAGATATTCGACCAGCTTTCTCATATTCACATAATGTATTCTCTTATGGCTCTCTGATGACAAATTTTTATGTAGATTCTATGAATTCATCTATGTTTCCCACCTCTACTCAGAACTATGTTCTCAGGAATATTCTTACATATTTATATTGGTGTTTAATCCCTAACAAACACTTACCCTAAGGTAGTACAAAATACGATATTAAACTTCATATAATTTTCTCTCGAATCCTAAATTTCCTTAAATTCAGATACACTGAAATAATTTTTAAGTTTGTATTACGCTTTATTTCAAATTTCAATATTAACTTTGCCTATGTATCACTGTATATTTTGAATTATGTTCAGCTTGTTTTTTTCATATTCACCTAATATGTTTACATAAAACACAAACTTGAATAACTCATCTGTCAAATTTTATAGTTACATGTATATTTTCTCACATATTTTCAGAAGCACATTCTTAGGTTTTGGGTTTTTTTACATCTCCATATGCATGTTTATTCAATAATACTAACCCTTAATCAGTACAAATTGGATACAATATTGATCTACCTCAAAATCAATTACTATGTTTTCCTTCACCCGGGTCCATTGTATAGGTTTTCAAGTGTATTTGGACTACTATTTTCAATGTTCAAAGTTCAATTTGCATAAGTAATCTTTTTTCTTAACATAAAATTTATCCTAATTACCACCTACTTACATAATATATTTTCATATGACTCACAACTTAATCATTCCTGTTTAGTATGCTGTCTACTCATATATTTTTCTCATATATTTAGAAGCTCTTTCTTAAGAACAATATATGTATCCATATATTTGTTATTTCTCTAACACTCACTCTAATTCAGCACATAACCTTTCACATATTTCTGTATGTAAAACAACTTTCTTCCTTTCATGTACTCCCAAATAAATTTTCAAGAGCATTTATACTTAAATTTTTATTTCACTCTGAAATTTGAATATACATTACAGTGTATCATATATCATATTCATAGTCAAGTTCTCCTAATTACTCAACACATTTGTTATGCCTCTCTGTGACTCAACCTTGTATAGGATTTTATGTATTTACATATGCATTATCACACATTCTCAGATGTACATGCTCATGATTATTTATATTATTCCATGTTAATATTAATTCTCTAAATCCAACATGTGTCAGGACAATATTTGATTTTATACTTTACCTTTATCCTTACATAATTAGAAATTTTTTTTAATCCAGGAACATTCATATATTTTTATAGTGTATTTTGCCTCTTCTTTTCAATTATCAGTATTCCATTTCTATAGGCATCACTGAAAACCGCCGTTTTCTTGTGACTAGTGGTGTTTACTCACATGATGAATTATATCACTATATCATTAGAGAAGTAGACCTAAGAAAGCATTGAAGCCAGGTTTATTGAAAAATGGTATTAGAGACTTCTCTCATGATGGAGAAGAGGGCCATAAATGGTATCTCGATATCAAATAATACATGAGTATTCCCATTTTTTATATGTCCTATGCTTTTTGTTCTTCTCTTCATTTTATCTCTAATTGTGCTTATGTGTCCAGGCCCAGGTTATGTTTCATAAGATAGCCAACTGGCATCAAGCTCATAGAGGGAGCACAAGGCCCATGTGCAGGCAATTGGGCAGGGAGGGGCATAATTAACATCTTTCTGGGAAGACAATCATTAGCAACAGGTGGGGAAGATTTGAATAAAATTTTGGAGGAAGGCCTCTGAAGTCATGAACATTGCAAGAGCTCACCAAATTTCCACACTCAATTTGACTTTTTATTTGTATTCTGGCTCAACTTATCTGTCTACCCTGACTGTCTTTCAAATTCTCGCTTCAAATGTACACCCTAAATGAGATACATTCTGAAATCCACTTCTTGACAAAATACATTTTCCAATGACTCTCACTTTACTCATGCCTGTGTAGTGTGGTAATTCTTAGCTTAAGAAACTCCATTTTGTCTAGGATGTCAGCCATCTTACCTTTAGCCCTGTCAGCCACCTTAACTTTAGCCCAAACATCAACATACTTTATTTTTGCAAAGATTTGTGGTCATCTTGACCTTGGCTTCAGTTAGAAGAAATAGCTCTTGGGGGAAGGGGACACAGAGTGGGCTTAGAAAACTGCAATTTCTGCTTCTGTATTGTTGGCTTGTTTGCATTGGCTAAAAGAGAAAATGTAATAGTGCCTGACTTGCAGTTTTCTTTTGCTATATAATCTGTAAATTAGGCCAAGATGGGGGCTGCAATTTCAAATTGGCTTTGCAGTCCCACTAGCTGAAAATAAACTTTTAACAAATGAATCTATGAGTTTGTTGTTTCTTGCTGATTGGTTATAACATTTGGTGCTTTGCCTGAAAACCCCAGCAAGATTCTTTCAACTCAGTGATTCACTGTCTGGCTAAATTAGATCTGGGCTGAAACCAAAAGTAGGGGGGAGCTCCTGAGAGAAATTCCACAGCCCTGCTCAGATCTCCTCAGGAATCAGGAGTCAGGTGTGTTGCAATCCTACTGAGGAACAAGGTCAGACTAGACACAGTTGCTTACATCGAGTTCTGAGACCCTGCGAGACATTGCTGTGGTCTTCTGGTTAGCCTTCAGTGGTGGCCAAATCAAGTTGTTTTTTGTCTTTTTTGTTTATCTTTGTCTTTTTGTTATGTGAAAATCTAATTGTCATAATTGTCATAGTTGTCATAGTTTTGTCTATGCATGTACCTTCTTTCCACAGGCCAACATGGGACAGAAACCTTCCTCTTGTTCATCATTTGTACTTCACTGCTTTCTAACTAATTTTCAGAAATTCCAGAAACTGGCTGCTGATTAAGGAACCCTAGTAACTTCTTTTGTCTCAAAAAATTCTGTGAGCTCAAATGGCTGTCCTTTGACCTGGGATGGCCAAATCAAGGCACCCTAGATCTTAAAATTGTTCAGGAAGTCTGGAGTCATATTTTTGGATGCCCCAGACATCCTGATAAAATTCCATACATATACATCTGGATTGATATAATAACAGATCCCCCCAAATGGCTAAAGTCTTATCTTTCAGGCGAGTGCATCAAAACAAAAAACCACCAAAAATGCCACACCATTTTCCTGACCAGGTCAACTCCCCTGAAGCTGAAACTCTATATCCTGAATGTTCCTTCCAATGATGAAACTCTGTTTCTTGCCACCCACCTACCCTTCCACCACAGAATACTCCTTCATTCCTCCTCATCTTCTTTCCCCATCCCATACCCATTCAAGCACTAGTTATGTCCCCACAGCTGCCCAGAACTCACCTACTGCCCTTCTTCCTCTGGACCCTTCCTCTGCTTCTTTACTCCCCCTAAGACAAATGCCCTCCCAACAGGGTCCCTTTATGGTTTATGTCCCCTTTACCACTAGTGATCTTTATAACTGGAAAAATCAAAATCCTTCTTTCACACAAGAAGCCCATGATCTTATTTCTCTTTTAGAATCAGTATTTTATACCCACCAGCCCACGTGGGATGATTGCCAACAACTACTGTGGACACTTTTTGCTTCAGAAGAATGAGAATGCACCCGCCATGAGGCCCAAAAACCTGTCCTAGTACCTAATAGCCTCTCCCACTGACGATCCTGTTCGGATCTCACACATTTTCCCTTCAACCTGCCCAAATTGGGATCCAAATTCAAATGAAGGTAAGGGGGCTCTAAACTGGTTCCTCCATACTCTTATGAGAGGGATTCCTGCAACTGCTTGCAAGCCTACTAATCTTTCCAAGGAAAGCTAGATGATTCAGAAGCCAGATGAATCCCTAAGTGCTTTTCTTAAGCGCCTCCTACAGGCCTGTAGACTATGTACTCCAATTGATCTGGAAGCACCTGAGAATAGATGAGCTATTAATCTGGTCTTCTCCCAGTCAGCCCCAGATATAAAATGTAAGCTCCAGAAATTAGAAGGCTTTGAAGGGAAGGTCCTCCCCAAATTGGTAGAGATAGCTCAGGAAGTCAATAATAACCGAGATCTTCCAGAAGACAGACAGACAAAAAAATTAGCCAAGGTGCTTTTAGCTACATCCAGATCACAAAATCTTAAACCAAATACAGGACACACAAAATCTAGTAACCATCCTTTTGATAAAGATCAATGTGCCTATTGTAAGGAGAAAGGACATTGGAAAACGAATGCCATCTTAAGAAAGGGAGAACTTCACCTAGTGGGGCTCCCTTCTCAAAGCCCGTTTTAAACCTAAATGAGGGAGATTGACGGGGCCAGGGCTCTTTGCCAATGAGCCACCAGGAGCCCATGGTAACCTTAAAAATAGGGGGAAAATTGATAGATACTGGGGCAACCTACTCAGTACTCAAAAGCCCTGAAGGCTCCAGTCAAAAATCAAAAATTTCCATTCAAGGGGCTACTAGAAAGACTCAACATTGCTCTTGGACTCAAGCCAGAATCACTGACCTTGGAAAAGAAATTATTACTCTTTTCTGGTAATTTCTGACTGCCCTTATCCTCTCTTGGGCTGAGATTTATTACATAAGTTGTGATCCACTATAACTTTTGCCCAGGGAAATACTATGCTTCACCTGGGAGAAAAACCCATTACCCTTCCTGGCAGTTGTTGTCTCAGGGAAGAATATCACCTACTACTGGAAGAAACCTTAGGGGAAAGAGCCCTGAAAAACTGTGATTATCTGGGCAATTATTTGCCAGATTATAATTTTCTGTCAGAC
>CM053404.1:70178686-70227830 GCA_028644305.1 Xerus rutilus
TCTAGTGTTTCTCTATTTCTCTTATGTTTCCCATTCCCGCCTCACTTATTCATCAGTATCCATTAATCAGAGAGACCATTCGGCATTTGGTTTTTTGGGATTGGCTTACTTCACTTAGCATAATGCTTTCCAGTTCCATCCATTTGCCTGCAAATGCCTAAAATAAGGTATTTTAAAAGCCTGTCAGTCTAATTGGAATACTCCTCTACTGCCAGTTCAGAAGCCATGGACAAAAGATTATCACCCAGTGTGGGACCTCTGAGAGGTCAACAAACAATCAGAAACAATACAACCTATGGGTCCTAATCCATATACTCTGTTGAGTCTCTTGCCTCCAGATTATATTGTGTATACTGTACTGGACTTAAGGATGCATTTTTCAGTCTTCCTCTGGCTGAGGTGAGTAAACCTATTTTTGCCTTTGAATGGACTGACCCAAATGGGGAATATACAGGACAACTCATTTGGACAAGTCTGCCCCAATGATTCAGAATTGTCCCACCATCTTTGATGAAAAACTCAGCAAGGATTTACAAAGTCACAAAGTAAGACACCTCGAGGTGACCCTTCTCCAATATGTAGATGATTTACAAAACATTGGCTACAAAAATTGTCTCCTGGCTACAAAAAATTTCTAGGAATGTGTTCAGGCCACCCAAGACTTATTGGATACTCTCCAATAAGGAGAGTTATCAAGTGTCTGCCAAAAAGGCCCAATTATTTGCAAAACAAGTCATTACTTGGAATGTATACTATCTGAGGGCCAAAGATGTTTATCAGGAAAAAGATTTCAGGTCATGATTCATATTCCTCACCCAAAAACTAAGAGACAGATTTGTGAGTTTTTAGGGGCTGCAGGATACTGTAGACTTTGGATTATGAACTTGCTGAGACACCAAGACTCCTATATGTGGCCACTAAAGGCAAAGGAGAAGAAATCCATTGGTCTGACCAGAAGAGACAGCTTTTCAAAAACTAAAGGAAGACTTAACTCAGGCTGCTGCATTAGCCCTTCAAGATCTCCAAAAACCTTTCTATTTGCAAGTGTCAGAATGTAGTGGAATTGCAAAGAGTATATTGACACAAACTCTTGGGCCTTGGAAAAGACCCATAGCTTACTTATCCAAGAAAATGAATCTTGTGACAGCCCACTGGCCAAATTGTCTATGAGCCACAGTGGCCACCACCCTCTTAACTAAAGAAGCAAATAAATTAACTTTTGGCCAAGAACTTTTTATAACCTCTCCTCATGGGGTTGAAACATTACTCAAATTCCCTCCTGGAAAATGGATTTCAGATGCTTGTATTGTTCACTATCAGACTTTATTAATTGACCACCAAAGAATCAAATTTACTCCAGCTACCACTTTGAATTCGGCTACTCTGCTGCTGTATCTGAATCCAGAGATGCCTATGCAAGACTGAATTGTTGTTCTACATCCATGAGACTCATCCTGACCTTTGAGACCAGCCCTGGGACAATGCAGATGTCACCTACTAAACCAATGGAAGCAGTTTTATACTGGATAGCATTCGGCATGCTGGAGCTGCAGGGGTCACTTCTGATAAGGTAATATGGGCCCAAACCCTAGATAAAGGGACCTCAGCACAAAGAGCTAAACTCTTGGCTTTAACCTATGCCTTCCAACTGGGAAAAGATCTAATAATCAATATTTATACAGATAGCAGGTATGCTTTTGCAACAGCTCATGTCCATGGGATGATATATGAAGAAAGGCAACTCCTCACACCTGAGGGAAAACCATAAAAAATGTTCCAGAAATAGTTACTGGCTATCTGGCTCCCAAAAAGGCTAGCAATTATCCATTGTAAAGCTCATCAGAAAGGGAACTCCCCAGAAACAAAAGGCAACAATCTTGCTGACCAAACTGCCAAAGAATTTGCCCTAAGACCATTGGGTAACACTTCCCTTCTTGTCATTATACCTGAACCTCAGTTTTCAGAGAAGCCTCACTACTCCCCTTCAGATTTGGAGTATATAACAAAACTGAGAATCACTACTAATTCTCTGATTGACTTAAGACTCCGGATTAAAGGCTATTATTAAAAAATTATAGGAGCTGCTACAAAGATATTATCTGTTTCCAAAATGCGGAAACATATTAATTCCATTACCTTCCAATGCCCTACTTGTATCCAAGTAAATACTAAACAAACTAATAAGATACAAATTTTTCCTAGATACCGTAAAGAAACTCCTGGAGAACATTGTGAATTAGACTTCACTGAAATCCAGGCAGGCAATTATGGATACAAATACCTCTTGGTTTTTGTACACACTTACTCAGGTTGGGTTGAGGCTTATCATACCAAAAGGGAGATGGCTCAAATCACAGTTAAAAACTTATTATATGAGATTATTGTCAGATTTGGATTGACACATTCAGTTGGGTCCGACAATGGCTTGGCTTTCACAGCCAACATGTCTCAAATATGTCCACAGTTTTAGGATTTCCTTGGAAACTACATTGTGCCTACGGGCCTCAGAGTTCTGAACAGCTAGAAAAAATGAACAGAACACTTAAGGAAACAATGACAAAGCTAACTATAGAAACTGGCAAAAGATGGGTGGACCTCCTCCCCTTCACCCTGTCCAGAATTCGAATTTCCTCTACTAACAAGGGGTTACATCATATGAAATACTATATGGCCAGCCTACTCCTCTCTTACTTAAACCACATACTCATATAGATGCCTCTGATAATCAAGTCCTTCATTCATTACAGGTGCTACAACAAATCCAAGCAGACATAAAGTCCAGATTACAGGTTACTAACTCTATTGTTTCTAGACAGGAAAAGCAAGACCTGACTAACCTGCCTGCCTATCAACCCAGTGACTTGGTATACCTTAAGAAACTTCCTTCCATGACTCTTGAACCTCACTGGATGGGACCTTACCAGGTGATTCTCAGCACACCTACAGCCATCAGGGTAGCTGGAAAGGCAACCTGGGTACATTGGTCTCACATCAAACCAGCACCTCCTGCAGAAGCCTTTGAAGACTCCAGAAGGACCAACCAGACAACTCACATCCCTAAAGATAAGATTCAAAAGGATACCCAGCCTGGATCCCCAAAACTGTTCCCCTCCATCTCTTGATCATCTTGACTCTCTTTTATCTGTTTGTTCTCCCCATAAACCCACTGTACAAATATGAAAATTTAGAAAAACTCATACTGGACAAATCATACAAAGTCTGACAACCTCTGATTAACCTATTTTTAGGACATATTTGTGTATGTTAATATCAGACATAGCAGATGGCTCCAGAGATAATCATAATCCATATGAGGTGGCAGGCAGAATAGCTGCATGCCAAGCATGTGAAAGAACCTACCCTGACTTACAATTGTATATGTGTCCTGCTGATGGGGTCCCTGATTATCAAGGCCAAGATGAATATCACTGTGCCAGTTGGGGCTGTAAGTCTTTAGCACAATGGACCAGCCATGAGTCTCACCTAGCCTATGAACACCATCCTGGGAAAAAGGGATATTCCCCGGGGTCATATAAACATATTATTCTTACTGTTAAGTCATGGGCAAACCCAGAATCTAATTGGCATCTGGGCAAGACCTGGGGAATACGCTTATGCATAAAAGATTATGACCAAGGTACTGAGTTCTCAATTCAAAGCGAGTTACCTGCTAGGCAGAGAAACCCTGAAGGACCCTTAATACCCATCCTTAATCCAGCCACCCTAATGTTATCTCACCCTTCACTAACTTCTACTTCCCCCTTTTCTGCCTCTCACCCAACGCATATTATTACTAAACCCCTACAAACAGGCTAAACTCTACTAAATATGTTAAATACTCTCTTTTTGTTCATTAATCAAACTGTAGCAGAAGTGATTAAAGATTGTTGGTTATGCCTAAACCCTGAACCCCTTTACTATGTTGGAATTGGTTCAAATGTAACACTCAGTGACAACGTAAACCAAGTTCGAAATTTAACAGTCAGTCATAGAATCTAGATCCTTATGTAAATGGGACACCTCTCCCAAATTAACACTGGGAGATCTCCAAAGTCCAGGGACTTACTATTATTCAAATAAAAAGCCCCTTTTCAATCCCCTGACTGTTCTTTACCTTCCTTTTAGAGGCTCCTCCTAAAGGAGATTCATACATCTTAGTAGCACTCCCAGGAACATGGTTTGCATGCACTTCTGGATTAATCCCTTGTCTATCTTTAAACCTGTTTTATGATGAGAGTACAAAAATTTTTATAATGGTACATATCCTCCCACAAGTTTGTGTTTACTCAGGTCATACTGGCAGAGAACACTTTGGTTTGACTTCTCCATCTAAAAGGGCGGCACCTATTTTTGTACCCCTGCTGGCACATACAGGGATTGCAGGCTCTGCAGTTGTAGGGACTAAGGCATTAATCACTAGAAATGAAAACTTCAAAACTTTAAGCCAACAAATTTGTCATGATTTGGAGGAATTAGAGAGATCGATAGGACAATTAGGGGCTTTTCTAGATTCTCTAGCTGAAATGGTCCTCTAAAACTGACGGGATTTAGATTTACTCTCCTAAAACGGAGGCTTATGTATGGCCCTGGGAGAGACATGTTTCTTCTACACCAATCTTCTGGAGTTATTTGAGACAGCTTAGCCCTAGTTAGAGACTGAAACGATGAGAAGAAAATAAGATTACATCAGGAAATTTGCACCAAACTATGTTCAACTGGTCTCCTTGGCTTACAACTTTCATTTCCACTATATTAGGGCCTCTAATACTCACCCTACTTGAATTCCTTATAGTACAAATTATTATCAACTATTTAATTAGATATGTTCAACAAAGGGTTCAGTCAGTAAAACTCTTAATCCTTAGATCTCATTATGACCAATTAACGGGTGAAGATTTAAAAGATACAGACGTATGAGTAAGGATTTACTCAAATGTTAAAGACTAGTGGGGAACTCTTAGCTGAAGAAACTCCATTTTGTCTGGGCTGTCAGCCACCTTAACTTTAGCCCAAACATCGACATACTTTATTTTTGCAAGGAGTTGCGATCATCTTGACCTCAGTTTCACTTAGAAGAAATAGCTCGGGTGGGGGGTGCACTGGGTGGGCTTAGCTAACTGCAATTTCTGCTTCTATACTGTTGGCTTGCTTGCATTGGCTAAAAGAGAAAATGTCATAGCACCTGCCCTACTGTTTTCTTTTTCTATATAATCTGTAAGTTAGACCAAGTCGATGGCTGCAATTTCAAATTGGCTTTGCATTCCTGCCAGCTGAAAATAAACTTTTAATGAATAAATCTATGAGGTTGTTGTTTCTGGCTGATTGGGTATAACAGTAGGAATCTGTCTATTCATGTGTGCTTCTACATAATTTGCAAAAGTACATTCTTTGAATATTCTTAAATGTCCAAACTCAGTTTAATTCTCTCACACTAAATCTAAGTCAGCACAAAATTTGATAAGAATTTTACATATCTTTGTACTTTTCCCAAATTTTCTTTATTCCAGGTACTCCATAATGAATTTCCAATTCTATTGCACCTTCTATTTACATATTTCTATGCTACATTTTATATGAATTTTATACATAGTATCTAAAGTATATGACCAGCTTTCTCATATTCCCATAATGTAATCTCTTATGGCTCTCTGTTGACACATGTTTGTGGAAGATTCTATGAATTCATCTGTTTTCCCACTTCTACTCAAAACTACATTCTCAGGAATATTCTAATATATTTATATTCATGTTTAATATCAAAATTAACACTTACCCTAACGTAGTACAAAATATGGGATTACACTTTATATATTTCTATCTCGAATCCTAAAGGTCCTTAAAACCAGGTACATTGCAATAATTTTTAAATTTATATTACAATTTATTTTCAAATTTCAATGTTAATGTTGTTATTACTGCATATCTTGAATGAGGTTCAGCAGGTTTTTTTCATATTTACCTTATATGTTTACATATGACAAACACTTGAAAAATTTCTTCGTCAAATTTAATCATTACATGTATATTTTCTCACATATTTTCAGAAGCACATTCTTAGGGCTTTTTATTATCTCCATATGCATCCTTATTGAATAGCACTAACCCTTAGATTGTACAAATTGGATACATTAATATATTTACCTCAGAATTAGTTCCTATGATTTCCTCCACCAGGGAACAATTGTATAGGTTTTCAAGTGTATTTAGACTATTATTTTCAAGGCTCAACTATCAATTTGCATACCTTGTCCTTATTTTGTACATGAAATACATCCTAATTACCACCAACTTACATTATATATTATTATATGACTCACAATTTAACCATTCCTCTTTAGTATTCTGTCTACTCATGTATTTTACCGCATACATTCAGAAGCTCTTTCTTAAGAATAATATATGTATCCATAATTCTGTAATTTCTCTAATTCTAACCATAAGTCAGCATGTAACCATTCACATATTACTGTATGTAAAACAACTTTCTTTATCCCATGTAACCCCAAATAAATTTCCAAGAGCATTTATATTTGAATTTTTAATTTTTATTGTGAAATTTGGATATCAATCAAGTGTATCATATATCAGATACATAGTCAAGTTCTCCTACTTACACAGCACATTTGTTATGCCTCTGTGGCTCAACCTTTTATAGGATTTTATGTATTTACATATGCATTACCACACATTTGCAGATGTACATAGTCATGACTATTTATATTATTCAGTGTTTATGTTAATTCTCTAACCCCCCCATATGTGACAGGACAATATTTGATTTTATACTTTAACTTCATCTGTACAAAACTCCATTTTTATTTAAATTCAGGAATATTTACATAATTTTTACAGTGTATTTTGCCTCTTCTTTTCAATTTTCAAAATTCCATTTTTATAGGCATCACTGAATGACCGCCAGTTCCACGTGACGAGTTGTTTTTCCTAATATGGTTAATAATAATGTTAGAGAAGCATACCGAGGGAAGCGCTGAAGCTGAGTTTATTGAAAAGAGGTAACAGAGACTTCACTGGGTTTGGAGAAGAGAGCCATAGGTGGTACCTGGATCCCAAGATTTACATGTGTATTCCCCTTTTACATGTCCTGTGTTCCTTGGTTCTCTTCTCTTCATCTAATCTCTCACTTTTGTTTATCTTCATGCAATCTCTCACTTGCCCAGGCCCAAGTTATACTGGGTGAGATTGTCAATTGTAATCAAGCTCCTAGAGGGAGCACAGGGCCCAGGTGAATGCAACTGGGCAAGGAGGAGCATAATTAATATCTTTCCGGGAAGACAATCATTAGCAACAGGTGGCAGCTGAGGCGGTTTTGAATGAAATTTTGGAGGAAGGCCTCTGAAGGCATAAACATTGCAAGAGCTCTCCAACTTCACAGACTGTTTGGCCTTCTGTTTGTATTCTGGCTCAACATATCTATCTACCCTGACTGTCTTTCTAATTCTTTTTTCAAATATGCACCCTAACTGAGATACATTCTGAATTCCAATTCTTAACAAAATACATTTTCCAATGACTTGCATTTTACACATGCCTGTGTAGGATTCTATTTATGTATGTTTCTTCAGATATTTCCAAATGTACATTCTTTGAATACATATAAATGCCCAAGCTCAGTTTAATTCTCTCACATTAAATATAAGTCAGTACAAAATTTGAGAAGAATTTTACCTATCTCTGTAATTTTCGTATATTTTCTTAATTTCATTTACTCCATAATGAATTTCCAATTCTATTGCACCTTCTATTTACATATTTCTGTGTTACATTTGATATAAATTTTATACATACTATATAAGGGAGGCGACCAGCTCTCTCATATTCAAATAATATATTCTATTATGTCTCTCTGGGATATATGTTTGTGTAAGATTCTATGAATTCATCTATGTTTACACACCTCTACTCAGAACTAAGTTCTCAGGAATATTCTTATATATTCATATAGGTATTTAATCCCTAAAAAACACTTACCCTAATGTAGTACAAAATATGGTAAACTTTATAAAATATTAAAATATTAAAAATATTTAAATATTAAAAATATAAAAATATTAAACTTTATATATTACTCTCAAATTCTTTATATATTACTCTCTCAAATATAAAATATTAAAAATATTTAGATATTAAAATATTTAAAATATTAAAAATATTAAAATATTAAACTTTATATATTACTCTCTCAAATTCTAAATTTCCTTAAATCCAGTTACACCAGAATAATTTTTAAAACTGTATTACAATTTATTTTCAAATTTCAATGTCAACTTTGCCTATGTATTACTGTATATTTTTGATGAGGTTCAGCTCTTTTTTTTCATATTCATGAAATAATTTTACCTATGACACACACTTGAATACTTACTCTGTCAAATTTTATAATTACATGTATATTATCTCACATATTTTCAGAGATATATTCTTAGAGTTTTTTAATATCTTCATATGCACCTTTATTCAATAAAACTAACCCTTAGTCAGTACAAAATGGATACAACATTGGAACTACCTTGGAATCAATTTTTATATTTTCCTTCCTCTAGGTATTATTGTATAGTTTTTAAAGTGTATTTGGACTATTTTCAATGTTAAATGTTCAACTTGCATACTTAACCCTTTTTTTAACATAGATTTCATTCTTATTACCACTGATCTACATAAGATATTCTCATATGACTCTCAGTTTACTCATCCCTGTTTAGTATTCTATCTACTCATGTATTTTCCCTCATATTTTCAGAAGCTCTTTCTTACAAATAATTTCTGTATCCATATTCATGTTATTATCAAAACCTAATCCTAAGTCAGCATGTAACCATTCACATATTACTGTATGTAAACCAACTTTCTTGATTTCATGTACCCCAAAACAAATTGCCAAGTGCATTTATACTTGAATTTTTAATTATCAGTGTGAAATTTGGATATCCATCACAGAGTATCATATATCAGATTCAGAGTAAAGTTCTCCTACTTACACAATACCTTTGTTATATTTCTCTGTGACTCAACCTTGTATAGGATGTTATGTATTTACATATTCATTATGACACATTCTCAGATGTACAGTCATGATTATTTATTTTATTCCATGTTTATTTTAATTCTCTAAGCCCCACTTGTGACAGGATAATATTTGATTTTATACTTATTCGTCATCCATACAAAACTCTATCCTTACTTAAATCCAGGATAATTCATGTATTTTTTCCAGTGTATTTTGCCTCTCCTTTTCAATTTTCAATATTCAATTTCTAAAGTCATCTCTGAATAGCCATTGTGTTCTTGTGAAGAGTGGTGTTTCCTCACATGATGAATTATAAATTTAGAGAAGCAGAGCAAGGAAAGCATTGAAGCCAGGTTTATTGAAAAGTAGTAAAAGAAAATCTTCTCTGTGAATGGAGAAAAGTGGCATAAGTTATATCGGAATCCCAAGATGTACATGAGTATTCCCTTTGTATGTCCTATGCTCCTTTGTCCTCTTATAATCTTCATCTTATCTCTCATTTCTGCATAGGTGAAGAGGCCCAGGTTATGCTTTGTGAGATGGTCAGTGGGCACCAAGTATAGATGGATCACAGGGCCCACGTGGAGGCAAATGGGCAGGGAGGGGCTTAATTAACTTTTTCCAGGAAGACAATCATTAGCAAAAGGGGCAGCTGGGGCAGTATTGAATAAAATTTTGGAGGAAAGCATGAACTTTGCAAGACATCTCCAGTTTTCCACACTCAATTTGGCCTTTTGTTTTATTCTGGCTCAACTTATCTATCTACCCTGACTGTTTCTCTAATTCTTGCTTCAAATGTACACTCTAAAGGATCTACCTTCTGAATTCCTCTTCTTGAAAACTATATTTTCCAATGACTCTCACTTTACATATGCTTGTGTAGGATTCTCTCTATTCATGTATGTTTCTTCATATATTTTCAAAAGTGCATTTTTTTGAATATTTATAAATGTCCAAACTCAGTTTAATTCTCATACTAAATCTAAGTCAGTACAAAATTTGATTAGAATTTTATCTATCTCTGCACATTTCCTAATTTTTCTTCTTCCCAGGTACTCCATAATAAATTTCCAATTCTATTTCACTTTCTATTTACATATTTCTGTGTTACATTTTATATGAATTTTATATGTAATATATAAAGGATGTGACCAGCTTTCTCATATTCCCATAATGTAATCTCTTATGGCTCTCTGTTAACACATGTTTCTGTAAGATTCTATGAATTCATCTATGTTTTCCCACCTCTACTCAGAACTACATTCTCAGGAATATTCTTGTATATTCATATTCATGTTTAATGCCAAACAAACACTTACCCTATGTTAGTACAAAATACTGTATTGAAATTCATATATTACTCTCTCAAATCCTAAATTTTCTTAAATCCAGGTACACTGTAATAATTTTTAAATATGTATTATAATTTGTTTTCAAATTTAATGTAAAATTTGCCTATGTATCACTGTATATTTGAATGAGATGCAGCTTGTTATTTTCATATTCACATAATATGTTTACATATGACATACCCTTGAATAATTCCTGAGTCAAATTTTATAATTACATGTATAATTTCTCACATACTTTTAGAAGTAAATTCTTTGGGTTTTTGTATATCTCCATATGCATGTTTATTCAATAACACTAACCCTTATCAGTACAACTTGGATCTACCTCAATCAATTCCTATGATTCCTTTATCTATGTATCATTGTAAAGTATTTCAAGTGTATTTGGACTACTATTTTCAAAGTTCAGTGTTCAAAATATATACCTAAACCTTTTTTTGTACATGAAATTCATCCTAATTACCACTGTCTTATATAATAAATTTTCATATGACTCACACTTTAATTATCCCTGTTTATTATTCTGTCTACTCATGTATTTCCCCTCATATATTCAAAACCTTTTTCTTAAGAATAACATATATATTTATATTCATGTTAATTCTCTAAAACCTAATGGTAAGTCATATCTTACTGTATGTAAAACAACTTTGTTCTTCTCATGTACATCTAAATAAATTTCCAAGAGCCTTTATAATTGAATTTTTAATTTTCACTGTGAAATTTGGGTATCCACCACAGTGTATCATATATCAGATTCATAGTCAAGTTCTCTTACATACACAATATATGTGTTATGTCTCTCTGTGAGTCAACCTTTTATGGGATGTTATGTATTCACAAATGCATTACCACACATTCTCAGATGTGCATAGTCATGACTATTTATATTATTCCATGTTTATATTAATTCTCTTGCCCCTTCATGGGACAGGACAATATTTAATTTTATACTTTACCTTTATTCTTACATAAGTCCATCTTTTCTTAAATCCAGGAACATTCATAAAATTTTTACAGTGTATTTTGCCTCTTCTTTTTATTTTTCAATATTCCATTTTTATAGGCATCACTGTATAACTGCTGGTTCCTTGTGACAAGTGGTATTTCCTCACTTATGAATTACAATGTTAGAGAAGCAGACCAAGGGAAGCATTGAAGCCAGATTTAATGAAAAGTGGTAACATAGACTTCTCTGGGGATAGAGAAGAGGGCCTGCCACAAGCGGCATGCATAATTAATAATTACTCGGAGGCAGATTGTCTTTAAATGGAAGTATATGTTCAATCACAACAATCATTCAATATAATTAATTAATGCAAAAAGTGTTGGGCATGCTGGAGCACCTCAACTAGCATTTGATGCACACTAATCAAGCACTATAGGTAAGTTACACTATTCTAGGGTGGTTAAGTCCTGCTTACAATTCACATAATCCTAGAGCAGCTAAACATTACAATTCACACAATCATAAACACTACAATTAATTCATATAATCCTAGGGCAACCATGAGCCCCAAAATATCTCTGATGCCAGGTGACTTCTCTTAGCCAAAGGGCAGACATTGTCCTTGTCTGGTGGTTCTCTTCAGCCAATGGCTGGACATCAGGGAATGGTGGAGCTGACCCAAGGACAGACAGCAAGGTGGCTGGTCTCACTGATGTCCTTGGAGCAAGGCCCAAAAACTGTAGCAGGGCCAGCAGTTTAAAAGCAGTTCCAAAGCTGGTGGTGTGGACTAAGTTGGTCATGTGGGCTGGCGATTGGTTACACCCAGTAAAAGTCAATGTCCATTAGTTATGTCCAGTGAGATAGTATAATTGCTACTGGGCTTTCCTTCAGCGCATGTGCATGGGTTGTGCCCCCCTATCAATCGTAGCCAGTAGGCCTGCTGCTAGGTGCCCCCCATTGCTCCTTTGTTGATTGCATGGGCTGGGCCCCTTTGCAGCCCTTGATTGCATGGGCTGGACTTCTTTTTGGCCCTCATCATTGCAAGCAGACATGACTAAGCAAGTCAGTGGCTGCTGTTCCTTATGGCCAGCAACCCAGTGAGTCCCCTGCATGTCCAGGCATGCCCATGGCATATGCTCCTTACAGGGCCATAAGTGGTATCTGGATCCCAAGAAGTACATGTGTATTCCCCTTTACACATCTGTTCTACTTTGTTCTCCTCTTCATCTTACCTTTCACTTCTGCTTATGTGCCCAATCCCAGGTTATACTTGGTGAGGTGGTAATTGTCATCAAGCTCATATAGGGAGCACAAGGCCCAGGTGCAGGCAGTTGGGCAGGGAAGGGCATAATTAACATCTTTCTAAGAAGACAATTATTAGCAACAGGTGGTGTGGTAACTCTTAGCTTAAGAAACTCCACTTTGTCTGGGCTGTCAGCCACCTTAACTTTAGCACAAACATCAACATACTTTATTTTTGCAAAGAATCATGGTCTTCTTGACCTAAGTTTTAATTAAAAAAAAAAAAAAACAACTCCAGAATGCTTGAAAAACTCATGATTTTTACTAAACAGTGTTACAATCAATTTTCCAAATATAGGGTGGGCATAGGGTGGGCTTACCTAAATTCAATTTCTGCTTCTGTATTGTTGGCTTGCTTGCATTGGCTAAAAAAAGAAAAAGTCATAGCACCTGACTCACAGGGTTTTTTTCTATATAATCTGTAATCTAAACCAAGGCAGGGGCTACTACTTTTTATTGGCTCTAACTGGATTTGCAGTCCCGCCAGCTGAAAAATAAACCTTTAATGAATGAATCTGTGAGTTTGTTGTTTCTCGCTGATTGGGTGTAACATTTTGGTGCTTTGTCTGGGAACATCAACAAGATTCCTTTCATCTCAGTGATTCACTTGTCTGGCTGAATTTTGGTCTTGGCTTAAACTGAAATTAGGGGAGATCTCCCAAGAGAAGTGCCTAGGCCCCACTCTGGAGTTTGCCCAGATCTCATTAGGAATCAGGAATCAGGTGGTTTGATCCTACTGGGGAACAAGGTCAGACTGCACACAGTCACTTATACCAAATCCCTAGACCCCGGTCTTCTGTTTGGCCTTCAGTGGTGGCCAAATTGGGTCCTTTCTTTTTTGGCTTTTGTTTGTCTTTTTGCTACATGTGTCATAATTTTGTCTGTGCATGCCACCTTCTTTCCAAAGGTCAAGTGGGACAGCAACCTTCCTCTTGTTCATCATCTGTACTTGACTGCTTTCTAACTAATTTTCAGGAATTCCAGAAAGTGGCTACTGATTATAGAGCCCTAGTAACTTCTTCTGATCTCAGAAAATTCTGTGCTGTATATACAAGTCTGGATTGACATAATAATAGATCTCCCCTAAGACTATTGCTTTTCTTAAGTTCTATGTTTTTTTGAGCTCATGATTTTAATTGTTCACATCTAGGTTAATATTTTTCTGATCAGTTCTATTTTTATTCAATAATGGAGTTTTTAAACATCTAACATTGCAATGAAAATACATCTGCAGGAAATTACAAGGCTTTTATTATTGTAAAACACACTTGTGTTGTGTCTTTTATGTCTACTTTTGTGTGTATGTACCATGTTCATGATACCAAAATTGACACAGATAATGAGCACTCATAAATTAAAACCTAACAAATGGCTCCAAATATCTTTAATTCACATGATTTAAAAGGTTTGATTTAAATTATGTAAACAGATAAAAGTAAGAATGTCTTTAAAATTACTTAACTCACAAGTCTTTCTAGGTGATCAAAGGACTTCTCTCCAACAAAGGAAAAATGGCTAACACCGTTAAATACACTTGTCTAGTGTATTTATCTTGGTTTTATAATAAAAATAAGTAAATCAGATTTAAAATGCTAACTGTTAAATCTAACATCAAGTACTTTTAACTCCTTTAAATTCCATAGTGTAACATTTTTGGTGGTTTCATAAATGGCAAATTTTTTTAAAAGTTTTAAAATTTCTTTGTCATCACTAAAAACAAAATGACTAAGTTTAACTCCCAACAGGTATAATTCTATATACTTAGACATTGTGTTTTCATTAAAAGTTAAACAAATATAATTCAATATACAAGGTTTATAGATTTCTATATGTTTCAATTAAAGCATGGCAAATAACAAAGTATTGCTTATTATTAAAATGGAACAATTTGATAAAATAAAGAAATTTACAAGAATTGTTTTGGGATATGAACAGATGAAGGAATTAATAGTTAAGAAAATAGAAATTAAAGATTCTAGATATGGTATTTAATGAAAAAAAAAGTGTTTCTAGATAGAAAAGTCTTTGCATGATGAAAGAAACCAGAGGATTAAAAGTAAGTCATATAAAAGTTTAGAGTAAATGACAAAAAAGATGAACATGAATGATAAGAGAATCTAAATAAAGGGTAAATTCAAAAAGTTTATGTTTGTGATTAAATTGACTCTAATTAGTACAAATTTAATGTATTGGTATAAAACAAAGTCTAAAACATTGCTCTACTCTTATCAAGATAATTTTCTTGTTTTGGTTAGGTTGTACCACTTGGGGAAACTAAGTCTCAAAGAAATTAAGGTTTTACAACTGTGGTTAAACAACAACTGTTATTTTGGACTAATGTACTATGTCACAGATTCTAGATTTTGCTTTAAGAGCTAAACTTGATTAATATAATAACATCAGTGTAATTATGGTCCTATTAGTCCTATTTTTATATGAAATATGTTAAATATGTTCCTCTGCTTCTTTGCTCCCCATGAGACAAACACCATCCCAGCAGGGTCCCTTTATGTTTTATGTCCCCTTTACCATTAGTGATCTTTATAACTGGAAAAATCAAAATGCTTCTTTCTCAGAAGAACTCCAAGCTCTTATTTCTGTTTTATAGTCAGTCTTTTATACCCACTTGCCCACCTGGGAAGATTCCCAACAACAACTCCAGACCCTTTTTACTTCAGAAGAATGCAAACACATCCATCATGAGGCCCAAAGAACCATCCTGGGACCTAATGGCCTCCCACAAACAATTTTGTTCGGCTTTCCCACATTTTCCCTCTAACTCACCCAGATTGGAATCCAAATTTAGATGAAGGTAAGGGGGCCTTAAATCAGTTTTGCCAGATTATATGGGAGAATCAGTGCAGCTGCTCACAAACCCACTGATCTTCCCAAGGTAAATGAGATGATACAGAAGCCGGATGAATGCCCAAGTGCTTTCCTCAAGCATCTCTTACAGGCCTATAGACTACATACTCCAATTGATCCAGAAGCATCTGTAAATAGGCAAGCTATTAATTTGGCCTTTGTGTCTCAGTCAGACCCAGATATAAAATGTAAACTTCAGAAAGTAAAAAGTTTTAAAGGGAAGGTTTTCTCCAAATTGGTAGAGATAGCTCAAAGAATTTATAATAACCAAGATCCTCTAGGATACAAAGAAACCAAAAGATTAGCCAAGGTGCATCTAGCTGCATCCAGATCACAAAATTTTAAACCAAATACAGGACCCACCAAACCTAGGAACCATCCTTTGGATAAATATCAATGTGCCTATTTTAAGGGAAAAAAAATATATTGGACATAAGTTGGAGGCTATTATGACTTTTGCCCAGGGAAATACTACACTCTCCCTGGGAGAAGAACCCCTTCTTGTCAGTTGTCCTCTGGGGGAAGAATATCAACTATTACTGGAAAAAACATTAGGGGAAAGAACCCTCAAGAACTGTGATTATCTGGGCAATTATTTGCCAGATTATGCTTTTCTGTCAGATTTTCTAACTGACTTTCCAGAAGTCTGGGCTGAATTTAACTCTATGGGTTTGGCAAAACATCAACCCCCAATAATTGTACAGCTTACTAGTGCTGCCACTCCCCTCTGGGTAGAAGAGTATCCTATTAACAGAAAGGCCGTATTGGAAATTACTCCCCATATAAATAAACTCTTAAAAGAAAGTATTTTAAAATCCCATCAGTCTAATTGGAATACTTCTCTACTGCCAGTTCAGAAGCCAGGGACAAAGATTATCACCCAGTGCAGGACCTCCAAGAGGTCAAAAAATGAATAGAAACAATACACCCTATGGTTCCTAGTCCATATACTCTGTTGAGTTTCTTAACTCCAGATTATTTGCATACTGTACTGCACTTAAAAGATGCATTTTTCAGTCTTCCTCTAGCTTATGAGTCAACCTATTTTTGCCTTTGAATAGACTGACCCAAATGGGGAATATACAGAACAACTCACTTGGGCAAGGCTGACCCATGGATTCAAGAATTCTCCCATCCACTTAAGCATTCAGCAAGAACTTACAGAGTTACAAGATAAGCCACCCTGCAGTGACCCTTCTCCAATATGTGAATGATTTACTCCTGGCTACAAAAATTTCTGGGATTGTGTTCAGGCCGCCCAAGATTTATTGGATACTCTACAGACTTTGGGTTATCAAGTGTCCACCAAAAGGCTCAACTATGTATAAAATGAGTCATTTAGTTGGGATATATACTATCTGAGGGCCAAAAATGGTTATCAGGGAAAAGAATTCAGGCTGTGACTCAGATTCCTTGCCCCAAAACTAAAAGAGAGATGTATGAGTTTTGGGGGACTGTAGGATACTGTCTTCATCTTATCTATCATTTCTGCTTAGGTGCCCAGGCCCAGGTTATGCTTTGTTAGATGATCAATGAGCATCAAGCTATAGATGGAGCACAGAGCCCAGGTGCAAACAATTGGGCATGGAGGGCCATAATTAACTTCTTTCTGGGAAGACAATCATTAGCAACAGGTGGCACCTGAGGCAATTTTGAATGGAATTTTGGAGGAAAGCCTCTAAAGGAATGAACATTGCAAGAGCTTTCCATCTTCACAGATTAAATTTGGAATATTGTTTGAATTCTGGCTCAACTTATTATTTGACCTTGACTATCTTTCTAATTCTTGGTTCAAATGTATACCCTAAATGAGATACATTTTGAATTCTACTCCTGGACAAAATACATTTTCCAATAACTCTCACTTTACACATGCTTGTGTAGTGTGGTAACTCTGAGCTTAAGAAACTCCATTTTGTCTGGGCTCTCATCCACCTTATCTTTAGCTAAGTCAGCCACCTAAACTTTGGCTTAAACATCAACATACTTTATTTTTGCAAAGATTTGTTGTCATCTTGATCTCAGTTTCAGTTAGAAGAAATAGCTCTGGGGCAGGGACACAGGGTGGGCTTAGCTAACTTCAATTTCTGCTTCTTTTCTGTTGGCTGGCTTGCATTTTCTAAAAGAGAAAATATCATAGCACCTGACTCACAGTTTTATTTTACTATATAATCTGTAATTTTGACCAAGTTGGGGGCTTCAATTTCAAATTGGCTTTGCAGTTCTCCCTGCTGAAAATAAAGTTTAAAGGAATGAATCTATGAGTTTGTTGTTTCTTGCTTATAGGGTATAACATTTGGTGCATTAACTAGGAACCCCAGTGAGATTCTTTCATCTCAGTGATTCACTCTTCTGGCTAAAATAGATCACAGCTGAAACCAAAAGTAGGGGGGTCCTCCCAAGAGATGTTCCTCTGCCCTGCTCTCGAGTTTGCCCAGATCTCTTCAGAAATCAGGAGTCAGATGGGTTGCAGTCCTACTGAGGGACAAGGTCACTCTGGATGCAATTGCTTACATGGATTCCCGAGACCCTGCAAGACGTCATTGTGGTCTTCTGGTTGGCCTTCAGTGGTGGCCAAATCAGGTTGTTTTTTGTCTTTTTTGTTTGTCTTTGTCTTTTTGTTATGTGAAAATCAAATTGTCATAATTGTCATAGTTGTCATAGTTTTGCCAACTTCTTTCCACAGGTTAATATGGGACAGAAACCTTCCTCTTTTTCATCATCTGTACTTGACTGCTTTCTAACTAATTTTCAGGAATTCCAGAAACTGGCTCCTGATTATGGAGCCCTAGTATCTTCTTCTGATCTCAGAAAATTCTGTGAGCTTGAATGGCCATCCTTTGACCTGAGATGGCCAAATCAAGGCACCCTAGTGTTAGGTCTTGTCAGGGTATAAGTGCCCAATTAAGGAAACTGGTCAGCGGAGCTGCAAGCCAGATGTGACGTCACTAGTGGACACGCCTCCTGTCAATCAGTGAGTTTTCCTGACCTATCCAGGAAGGACTCTGGCCTTCTCTTCCTGTTCCCAAGCCCTCCCCTTCCTGACCGGGTTTTCTTAAAATTCTCTATGCACAGAATCATCGATGCCATTTCTCCCGACATGCTCTGATGGACGGGGGATTTGGTCCGAGGGCACGCATTCCAATAAAGCCTTGCCGAGTGGTTTAGTTCATCTTCTCCTGGTCATGTAATCTTTACACCTAGATCTTAAAATTGCCCAGGAATTCTGGAGACATATTTTTGGATGGCCCAGACATCCTGATCAAATTCGATATATACAAGTCTGGATTGATATGATAACAGATCCCCCCAAATGGCTTAAGTCTTATGTTTCAGGTCAGTGCATCAAAACAAAGGATCCCCAGAAATACCACACCATTCTCCTGACAAAGACTCAACATTGCTCTTGGACTGAAGCCAGAATCACTGACCTCGGAAAAAGTCAACACCTCTGAAGCCAAAACTCTATCCCGGAGATTTCTTCTGATGAAGAAACCCTCCGTTCTGAGCCTCCCCTATACCCTTCCACCCCAGAATACTCCCCCACTCCTCCTCATCTTCTTTCCCCATCCTATACCCATTTGAGCACTAGTTATGTCCCTACAGCTTCCCAGAACTCATCTACTGCCCTTCTTCCTCTGGACCCTTTCCCTGCTCCTTTACTCCCCCTAAGACAAATACCCTCCCAACAGGGTCCTCAAGGTCTCATTTCTCTTTTAGAATCAGTATTTTATATCCACCATCCCACCTGGGATGATTGCCAACAACTACTCCAGATGCTTTTTACTTCAGAAGAATGCAAACACATTCACTATGAGGCCCAAATAACCATCCTAGGACCTCCACTGACCTAGGCATCCCCACTGACAATCTTGTTCACATCTCCCATATTTTCCCATCAACCCTCCCAGATTGGGATCTGAATTCAAATGAAGGTAAGGAGGCTCTAGACCAGTTCCCCCAGACTCTTTTGAGAGAGATCCATACAGCTACTTGGAAGCTGACTAATCTTTCCAAGGTAAGCAAGATGATTCAGAAACCAGATGAATCCCAAAGTGCTTTCCTTGAGGGCCTCCTACAGGCCTATAGACTATATACTTTAATTGATCCCTAAGTACCCAAGAATGGACAAGCTATAGATCTGGTCTTCATGTTCCAGTCGGCCCCAGATATAAAATGTAAGCTCCAGAAATTAGAAGGTTTTGAAGGGAAGGTCCTCTTCAAGTTGGTGGAGATATCTCAGAGAGTCTATAATATCTGAGACCTTCCAGAACACAGACAAACCAAAATATTAGCCAAGGTGCTTCTAGCTACATCTGAATCACAAAATCTTAAACCAAATACAGGACACAAAAAACCTAGTAACCATTCTTTCAATAAAGATCAATATGCCTATTGTAAGGAGAAAGGACATTGGAAAATTGAATGCCTTCTTAAGAAATGGAGCCCACATAATGGGGCTCCCTTCTCAAAGCCCGTTTTAAACCTAAATGAAGGAGATTGACAGGGCCAGGTATCTTTGCCAATGAGCCCCCAGGAGCCCATGGTAACCTTAAAAATAGGGGGAAAACTGACTTCTTTTCTGATAGACACTGGGGCAACATACTCAGTACGCAAAAGCCCTGAAGGTCCCAGTCAAAAATCAAAAATTCCCTTTCAGTCAGCTACTGGAAAGACTCAACATTGCTCTTGGACTGAAGCCAGAATCACTGACCTTGGAAAAGAAATTATTACTCACTCTTTTCTGGTAATTCCTGACTGCCCTTATCTTCTCTTGGGCCAAGATTTATTACATAAGTTGTGATCCACTATAACTTTTGCCCATGGAAATACTACTATCCACCTGGGAGAAAGACCCATTACCCTTCTTGGCAGTTGTCTTCTGGGGGAAGAATATCAGCTACTACTGGAAGAAACTTTAGGAGAAAGAGCCCTGAAAAACTGTGATTATCTGGGCAATTATTTGCCAGATTATAATTTTCTGTCAGACAATCTCAGTGACTTTCCAGAAGGCTGGGATGAATTTAACACCTGGAGAACACTGGGAAATAGATTTCACTGAAATAAAGCCTTGGGAATAGAGTTACAAAACCTCTTGGTTTTTGTAGACACATACTCAGGTTGGGTTGAGGCTTATCCTACCAAAATGGAGATGGCTCTAATCACAGTTAAAAAGTTGTTATATTTGATTATCCCCAGATTCAGATTGCCACATTCAATTGGGTTCGACAATTGCCTGGCTTTCAGAGCCAAAACATCTCAACTAATGTCCACAGTTTTAGGATTTACATGGAAACTACCTTGTGCCTATAGGCCTCAGAGTTTTGGACAGGTAGAAAGGATAAACAGAACACTTAAGGAAACATTGACAAAGCTAACTATAGAGACTGGTGAAAGCTGGATGGGACATTACAAGATGATTCTCAGCACACCTACAGCCATCAAAGTAACTGGAAAGGCAACCTAAGTACATTGGACTCACGTCAAAACAGCCCCACCTGAAGAAACCTCTAAGGACTCCAGATGGACCTTCCAGACCACCAAAGCACCCCTAAATATAAGTCTCAAATGGGATACCCAGCCAGGATGCTCCAAACTGTCACCCTCCCTCTCTGCCTCATCTTGTCTCTCATCTGACTATTCTCCCAGTCTACCCACTGTACAAATTTGGGAATTGAGAAAAACTCATACTGGACAAATCATACAAAGTCTGACAACCTCTGACCAACCCATTTTCAGGATAGATTTATGTACATTAATATCAGAGATAACAGATGGCTCCAGAGATAATCATAACCCTTATGGGGTGGCAGGCAGAATAGCTGCATGTCAAGCATGTGAAAGAACCTACCCTGACTTACAATTTTATGTGTCCTGCTGATTTTATGTATTTACAGATGCATTACCACACTTACTCAGATATACATTTTCATGTTTATTTACACTATTCTAGTGGTCTCATTAATCTCCCTGATAAGGAGGTTATATGGCACAGAGTTGTAAAGCTCTTCCCCTTTTCCCAGGGTTCAGGCTGACTCTGAGGGCAAGAGCCAAATATTGGTTTCCTTAGCCCCTTTACTTTAACCTTAATATTTAAGGCTCAGCCTCAAACATCTAGCCAGTCAGTCTTACCAGTCTTAAAGAGTACTGAGCTTTAATTTAATGTTTATAAATGTATAGTTATTTTCACCTTTATATTTACTATCTGTTTATAGATGGATTAATCTGGGTTATATATCCATATCCCCTGTTTGAGATATACAACTTAAAATAAACTCAAGTTTGGCCTACTTTGGAGTTATTTTAACAAACAGTTTCTGAGTCTATAGGAATGTCAGCTAAAATATTAACCTTTTTTAATTATATTTTTAGATGAACACAATATCTTTAGTTATTTTATGTGGTACTGAGGATCGAACCCAGTGCCTCACACATGCGAGGCAAGTGCTAAACTGCTAAGCCACAATCCCAGCCTTACAATATTAACCTTTAAACAGATCAGGCTCTTATTATCTTTTAAAAATACCTTTACGGGCTGGGATTGTAGCTCAGTGGTAGAGCGCTTGCCTCACATGCATGAGGTCCTGGGTTCGATCCTCAGCACCGCATACAAAGCAATAAAATAAAAATACATTGTGTCCATCTACAACTAAAAAAATATTTTAAAAAAAGATTTTAAAAAAATATTTTAAAAAAAGATTTTTAAAAATTTTTTTAAAAATATTTTTACATTTTTATATTCCAGTGTAAAAGGTAACATAAGGTTTAGGTTTGGTTACAAAATATCAAATGATATAATGAAATTTCCAATAAAATTTATAATATCTGTAAGTCTAAATTTACCATTACAGACAACTTAATTTGTAGAATACCAGCTTGATAAAATGTTCCCTTAAATCTTTTATTTAAAGACTTTTATACCTGAAAGATATGAACACATTTAATATATAGAAGAGTAATAGCACCACAATTACATTAATGTTTTTCTATTAATCAAGTTTAGTACTTAAAGAAAAATCTAGACTCTGTAATGTAGTACAATACTGTAAAATACCAGTTACTGTTTAACCAGAGTGGTACAAAGCTTAATTTCTCAAAGACTTGTTGTTCTGCGAATCAAACTTAACAAACACAATGTTAGGAGTGAATTAATGTTTTAAGAAATTTTTGTCATTTTAACAGATTAAACTTTGGTTTATACCAGTACATTAATATTTGACCTTAGGGGAAACCTTGAATAGTTTTAACTATTTATGTTACATATATATAACCAACTCAGTTACACACAAACTTGTCCTTTCCTTACATAGACATTTTTATCATTTACATTCTCTTCTTGTTTACTTAGATGTAAACATTACTTAGATGTACATTTACTTAGATGTATAACATTACTACATGAGGACTTTTTTTACCCAGAAATGTTTTTTTACTAAATATATCTTACTCTATTTCAATAAGATAAAATAGTTAAAATGTTTATACCCTTTATATAACTTTGTTTTTAGAGATGACAAAAAGTAATTTTAAATTCCTTTTTTAATGTTACCAGTTTATGAAAACACTAATAATGTTTAAGCATATTACCTTGAGGAATTTAAGGAGTTAAGAGTACTTGATATTATATTTAACAGTTAGCATTTTAACTTTATAAACCATTTATATGTCTTTAACAAACACATCCATAATCAAACTCATACACATCAGATCTAATTTACTTATTTAAAAAATAAAATGAAACAAAATATCAGACAATTATATTTAACAGCTTAATTTTTTCCTATTGAAGAAAAATCCTAGGAACAATGGCTATTAGACATTTTATAGACATCAACATTTTATTAACAACTGACCACCTAAAGAAGCTTGTGAGTAATCTTTAAAGACATTTTTACTTTTATTTGTTTACTCCATTTAAATTGAACTTTTTGAATCACTTGAACCAAAAGTATTTGGATCCATTTTATTTTTTAAATTTTAATTTATGAGCTCATATGTCAATTTTGGTACCAAACATATGTAGACATGGCAATACATGTAGACTGACAATATACCAGTGTACCTACACAGAACAAAGGACTTGTAGGTTATTTTTTTAAAACCTATTAGATTGAGAGATAACACTTGTAAATTGGCCTATGGATGAAGCAGTGTAAAAGAAAACTTTACAGTTGGATAAAATAGGTCTATTTAGAAACATCTAGGAGCACCAGATCAAAATTAAGAACTCAAAAATAGAAGTTTAAAAGACTTCCTGGTTTTTTTCCTGATGTGGTCCCACTCATCAGAGGTGAAAAGAGTTAAGGGAGTATAGACAAGTTAGGCCCCATTTCTCCCTGAAGGAATCACCCAAAGAGGCAGCAAAGGAGTCTGCTTCCTTTGGTCCCCTTGGGAGACAACCTCAGCTCAAGGTCCCATTCTAAACCAGTTTTACTGGTCTCTTGGATAGCAGCCACCAAAATCTCAGCCTGGCATTTTGAAAAACATTTATTACCTGGACTTCCATGGTTAAAAACTTTTGAATTACCTCCAGTAGTTGGAAGTTACTCTGTAAACCATTTGTAAAGTCAGATAATGGTGACTGAAATGAGGCCAATTAAAACTGCTGAGCAAGGATTTATTGATATATGCTCCCAGGCAAGACTCCTCCAACAAAGCGGGTTGGGAGAGTCACGCGCAGGCTCAGCTTGTTTGGAAGTTTTATGGATTTGGGGTAGAAAGGGAAGGGCTTGAGATAGAGGAGGGCTTGGGACAGGAAAGGGAAGTTCTGGGGAGTCCCATGTCCTACTGGAGTTGGTCAGGGGACTGGCTGATTGATGGTAGTCATGAAGTCACAAATTGTTGTTACTGTCTGCTGGTAACAGATTGTCTGTTCTCTCACGCACACAGTCTGCCTGGTGTCTAGTTTTTCTTTAGCCACCTTAAACCGACCTAACACCCTTTAAGTTTTTGGAGGTTTCTGTGAATATCTGGGGCTGACTGAGAGACAAAAGCCAAATTTCCTAGACAAAATGATGTTTTTGCATATCCTAGAAATAATAATCCTATACACTGTAGTTTTAATTTGTCCTCTGTAGAAACTGAGATTGTCAATTCTGTTGGCCATCTGGCCCAGTTCCTAAATGAAGGCAATCTCTAAAATGCTCTTTTTACCTTTAGCTTTTACTCTTGACATTTTTTTTCTTTAGTTCTGTTGGCAGCTGTTTACATTTTAATGCAAGCTTTAGTGAGCACAGTTAAAAGCATTCTTAATCTTTTTGGGGGAGTTGGTATTTGATTTGGGTGGATCAAATTTGATCCAAAAATGATTTTTGAACCTGGTAGGAGGTGAGGAAATTGGTGGTCTCCTCCAGAGGCCATCTGACCTTGAATGTGGGCCACTCAAAGGAACAGAAATGGTTAGTTTACCTGGGTAAATGGTATCCCTGGATACAGCTGTCTTTTGCTGAAAATCCTAAGTGTAATTTGATCAAATCTAAAGAGCTTTGTATGGATGAAGATTGACTCATTATTTCAAAAGACAAGGAGACAGTACACAGAGACAAGACAAACAATAAACACACCACAGTTAAGCTAGAGATCTCGAGGCTATAATGCCTTTGTGGCCACTTAATATTAGAGTGGTTTTGTGAGCTCTTACCTAAAACCTGAACCAGACCAGATGGAGTCCACTGGCATCCCAGGTGGAGTCCTGACTTGGGACAACATGCTGTGTCCAGTTTGGCCCTCAAGTCCCTGTGATATACCAATACAGATGTGACCTATTCCTCTAGGGGCATTAATTTCCCTTGGTAGAGAGGACAATTCCCCATTCCACACTTCTAGGAAGGAGAGCAGGTGGAGCAACTGGGAAGAAGGATTCCTGGCCAACACACCAAATGCTTCATCCAACCCATACCTCTCCCCAAGAAGTGTAGCCCATACAACTCTGCAGAAGCAGCAAAGTTTATTGAGGAAATAGGCACACAGGCCAATCAGTTGGGGTCATCTCTCCTTTCCTTCAGAGAGTGACCCCAAAGTGAGGGTTTCAGAGGGTGAACTAGCTACATGACTCAGGGAAACATGATTTGGCAGATATTCAATCTATAGTTATTTAGAGTTCAACCATGATAGTGCCTCCTCTGTCCCTTTTCAATTCCTGGAACTTTAGGTAACCGTCCAGGGGATCTGGCAGACTGTGGTTTGCCCTCCCCCAATCTGTGAGAAGAAAGCATAGCAAAACATTAATCACAAAAGCACAAAGAGCAGGTTAAGCAGATACATGCAGGCCTGAGCCAGAGTGACTCCATTTTGACTTTGGATTTTATAGTATTCTCCTATGGCTCTTTGTTGACAAATGTTTGAGTAAGATTCTATGAATTGTCTATATTTTCTCAACTCTAATCAGAACTATTTTCTCAGGAATATTCTTATATACTCATATTCATGTTTAATTCCTAACAAACACTTACCTTAAGGTAGTACAAAATACTATAATAAATCTGTATACTTCTCTCTTGAATTCTAAATTTCCTTAAATCCAGATACACTGAAATATTTTTTAAATCTGTATTACCTTTTGTTTTCAAATTTCAGTGTTAACTTTGCCTATATATCATTGTATATTTTGAATAAGGTTCAGCTTGTTATTTTTATATTCACCTAATATATTTACAAATGACACACACTTGAATAATTACTCCATCAAAGTTTATAATTACATGTATATTTTCTCACATATTTTCAAAAGTACATTCCTATGGTTTTTTATATTTCCATATGCATGTTTATTCAATAACACTAACCCTTAATACAAATTGGACCTACCTCAGAATCAATTCCTATGGTTTCCTTCATCTGGGTATTATTGTACAGATTTTCATGTGTATTTGTACTGCTATTTTCAATGTTCAATGTTCAATTTGCATACCTAATGCTTTTTTTCTACATTAAATTCATCCTAATGACAACTAATTTACATATTATAATTTCACATGACTCTCAATTTGCTCATCCCTGTTTGGAATTCTGCCTACTCATGTACTTTTACTCATATTATCAGATCTTGCTTAACAACAATATGTGTATCCATATTCATGTAATTTCTCTAAACCTAACCCTCAGTCATGATGTAATCTTTCATATATTTGTGTGTGTAAACCAACATTCTTCTTTATATGTACCCCCAAATAAATTTCCAAGAGCATTTGTACTTGTAATTTTAATTTTCACTGTGAAATTTGGATATCCATCACAGTGTGTCCTATATCAGATTAATAGTCAAGTTCTCCTCCATACACAACACATTTGTTATGCCTCTGTGTGACTCAACTTTGAATAGAATATTATGTATTTACATATGCATTACCACACATTTTCAGATGTACATAGTCATGATTATATTATTCCATGTTTATATTAATTCTTTAACCCCCACATGTGACAGGACAATATTTGATTTTATACTTTATCTTCATCCATACAAAACTCCATCTTTACTTAAATCTGGGAACATTCATACTTTTTACAGTGTATTTTGCCTCTTCTTTTCAATTTTCAATATTCCATTTCTACAGGTATCACTGAATAATAGCCAGTTCCATGTGACATGTGGTGTTTCCTCACAAGATGAATTATAATGTTATAGAAGCAGACGGAGAAAAGCATTGAAGCTGGGTTTATTGAAAAGTGGTAATATAGACTTCTCTGGGGATGGAGAAGAGGGCCATATGTGCTATCTAGATCCCAAGAAGCACATATGTATTCCCCTTTTGCATGCCTATCCTCATTTGTTCTCCTCTTCTCTTCATCTTGTCTCTCATTTATGCTTATGTGCCCAGGCTCAGGTTATGCTTAGTGAGATGGTCAATTGGCATCAATCTCATAGAGGGAGCACAGGGTCCAAGTGCAGGCAATAGGGCAAGGAAGGGCATAATTAAAATCTTTCCAGGAAGACAGTCATTACAACAGGTGGTAGCTGGGGCATTTTGAATGAAATTTTGGAGGAAGACCTCTGAAAGCATGAATATTTCAAGAGCTCTCCAACTTTCTACACTGCAGTTGGCCTTTTGTTTGTATTCTGGCTCAACTTATCTATGTACCCTGACTGTCTTTCTAATTCTTGCTTCAAATGTACACCCTAAATGAGATACATTCTGAATTCCACTTTTTGACAAAATACGTTTTCCAATGGCTCTCACTTTAGTCATGCCTGTGTAGGATTCTATCTACTCATGTATGTTTCTTTATATATTTTCCAAAATACATTCTTTGAATATCCATAAATGTCCAAACAGCTTAATTCTCACACTAAATCTAAGTCAGTGTATAATTTGATAAGAATTTTACCTATCCCCATACTTTTCCTAAATTTTCTAAATTCCAGGTACTCCATAATGAATTGCCAATTCTATTTCACCTTCTATTTACATATTACTGTTACATTTTATATTGACTTCATACATAATATATAAGAGATGCAACCAGCTTTCTCATATTCACATATTGTATTCTCTTATGGCTCTCTGTTGACACATGGTTGTGTAAGATTCTATGAATTCAATTGTTTTCCCACCTCTACTCAGAACTACATTCTCAGGCATATTTGTATTTATTCATATTCTTTTTCAATCCCTAAATAACAGTTACCCTAAGGTAGTACAAAATATGATATTAAACTTTATATATTTCTCTCTTGAATCATAAATTTATTTAAATCCAAGTACACTGAAATAATTTTCCATCAGTATTATAATTTATTTTCAAATTTCAATTTTAACTTTGCCTATACATAACTGTATATTCTGAATGAGTTTCAGCTTGTTATTTTCATATTCACCTAATATATTTATGTATGCCACACACCTGAATAATTCCTCCATCAAATATTATATTTATATGTATATTTTCTCACATATTCAGAAGTACATTCTTAGGGTTTTCTTATATCTCCATATGCATGTTTATTCAACAACACTAACCTTTACTTAGTACAAATTGAATACAATATTGGACCTACTTCAGAATCAATTCCTATGTTTTCCTTCATCCCAATACCATTATATAGATTTTCAAGAGTATTTAGACTATTATTTTCAATGTTCAATGTCCTAACCCTTTTTTTGGACATGAAATTCATCCTAATTACCACTGATTTACATAATATATTTTCATATGACTCTCAATTTACACATCCCTGTTTAGTATTCTGTCTACTCATGTATTTTTCCTCATATATTCAGAAGCTTTTTTTGAAGAATAATATATGAATCCATATTCATGGTTTTTCTCTAACCCTAGCCCTAAGTCACAATGTAATCTTTCACATATTTCTGTATATAAACCAACTTTCTTCATCCCATGTACCCCTAAATAAATTTTCAAGAGCATTTATATTTGAATTTTTTATTTTCACTGTGAAATTTGGATATTCATTACAATGTATCATATATCAGATTCATAGTCAACTTCTCCTACTTATAAAACCCATTTGTTATGCCTCTCTGTGACTCAAGCTATTATAGGATTTTATTTATTTTCATATGCATAAACACATTCTTAGATGTCATGACTATTTATATTATTCCATCTTTATGGTAATTCTCTACACCCCACATGTGACAGGACAATATTTGATTTTATACTTTACCTTCATCCATTCATAACTCCATCTTTTCTTAAATCCAGGAACATTCATATATTTTTTACACTGTATTTTGCCTCTTCTTTTCAATTTTTAATATTCCATTTCTATGGGCATCACTGAATAATCGCCATTATCTTGTGAAGTGTGGTGTCTCCTTAGGTGATGAATTTTAATGTTGAAGCAGACCAAGGAAAGCATTGAAGCCAGATTTATAGAAAAGTGGTAACATAGACTTCTCTGGGGATGGAGACAAGGGCCATAGTGGTATCTGGATCCCAAGAAGTCCATGTGTATTCCACTTTTATATGTTTTATTCTTTTTTGTTCTACTCTTCATCTTATCTGTCATTTTGGCTTAGGTGCCTAGGCATAGGTTATGCTTGGTGAGATGGTCAATGGGCATCAAGCTCATAAGGGGAGCACAGGGACCATGTGCAGGCAATTGGCCAGTGATGGGCATAATTAACATCATTCTGGGAAGACAATCATTAGCAACAGGTGGCAACTGGGGCAGTTTTGAATGAAATTTTGGAGGAAGGGCTCTGAAGGCATGAAAATTGCAAGAGCTCTGCAACTTTCCAATCTCAATTTGGCCTTTTGTTTGTATCCTGGTGCAACTTATCTATCTACCCTGACTGTCTTTCTAATTCTCACTTCAAATGTACACCCTAAATGAGATACGTTCTGAATTGCACTTCTTGACAAAATATATTTTCCAATGATTCTAACTTTACTCATGCCTGTGTAGGATTCTATTTATTTATGTATGTTTCTTCATATATTTGCAAAAGTACATTCTTTGAATATCCATAAATGTCCAAGCTCAGTATAATTCTCTCACATTAAATCTATGTCAGTACAAATTTTGATAAGAATTTTACCTATCTTTGTACATTTCCTAAATTTTCTTAATTCCAGATACTCAATAATGAATTTTCAATTCTATTTCACCTTCTATTTACATATTTCTGTGCTACATTTTATGTGCATTTTATGTGCATTTTATGTGCAGTTTATAAAGGATACAACAAACTTTCTCATACTCACATAATATATTCTCTTATGGCTCTCTGTTGACACATGTTTGTGTAAAATTCTGTGAATTCATCTATGTTTTCAGACCTGTACCCAGAACTAGGTTCTCAGGAATATTCTTATATATTCATATTCATGTTTATTCCCTAACAAACATTTACCCTAAGGTAGTACAAAATAATATATTAAACTTTATATAGTTCTCTCTTGAATCCTAAATGTCCTTAAATCCAGGTACACTGAAATACTTTCTAAATCTGTATTACAATTTATTTTCAAATTTCAATGTTGACTTTACCTATATCTCACTCTATATTTTAAATGAGATTCAGCTTGTTATTTTCATATTCACCTAATATATTTACATATAACACACACTTGAATAATTCCTCCATCAAATTTTATAATTACATGTATATTTTCTCAAATATTTTCAGAAATACATTCTAAGGGTTTTTTATATCTCCATGTGCATCTTTTTTCAATAACACTAACCCCTAGTCAGTACAAATTGGATACAATGTTGGACCTAACTCAGAATCAATTCCTATGGTTTCCTTCATCTGGTTATCATTATGTAGATTTTCAAGTGTATTTGGATGACACTTTTCAATGTTCAATGTTCAATTTGCAGACTAAACACTTTTTTGTACATGGAAGTCATCCTAATTACCACTTATTTACATAATATATTTTCATATGTCTCTCAATTTACTCAATCCTGTTTTGTATTGTCTATTCATGTATTTTCCCTCATATTTTCAGAAACTTTCTTAAGAATAATATATGTATTCATATTCATTTAATTCTCTAAACCTAACCATAAATCATAATGTAACCTTTCACATATTTCTGCATGTAAACCAAACTTCTTTATCCCATGTACCTCCAAAAAAATTTCCAAGAGCATTTATACTTGAATTTTTAATTATCAGTGTGAAATTTAGAATCCATCAGATTCACAGTCAAGTTCTCCAACTTACACATTTGTTTTGCCTCTCTGTGACTCAACATTGTATAGGATTTTATGTATTTACTATATGCATTCCTGGACATTTTCTGATGTACATAGTCATGATTATTATATTATTCCATGTTTATGTTAATTCTCTAACCCCACATTTGAGAGGACAATATTTGGTTTTATACTTTTTATTCATCCATACATAACTCCATCTTTTCTTAAATCCATGAACATTCATATATTTTAAAGTGTAGTCTGCCTCTTTTTCTCAATTTTTAATATTCCATTTCTATAGGCATCACTGAATAACTGCCAGTTCCTTGTGAGGAGTGGTGTTTCCTCACCTGATGACTCATGTGATGAATTATAACATTGGAGAAGCAGATCCAGGGAAGCACTGAAGCCTGGTTTATTATAAAGTGGTAACATAGACTTCTCTGGGGATGGAGAAGAGGACAATAGGTGGTATCTGATTACCAAGATGTATATGAGTATTTCTCTTTTATATGTCCTATCCTCCTTTGTTCTCCTCTTCTCTTCAGCTTATGTCTCATTTCAGCTTAAGTGCCCAGGACCAGGTTATGCTTGGTGTGATTTTCAATGTATATCAAGTTATAGATGGAGCACAGGGCCAAGGTGCAGGCAATTTGGCAGGGAGGGGCATAGTTGACATCTTCCCGGGAAGACAATCATTAGCAACAGGTGGCAGCTGGGGCAGTTTTGACTGAAATTTTGGAGGAGGTCTCTGAGGTCAACTTGCAAGAGATCTCCAACTTCACATACTCAATTTATCCTTGTGTTTGTATTCTGGCTCAACTTATCTACCTACCTCAACTGTCTAATTCTTGCTTCAAATGTATACCCAAAATGAGATACATTCTGAATTCTACTTATTGACCTAGTACATTTTCCAATGACTCTCACTATACTCATGCCCATGTAGAATTCTATCTATTCATGTATGTGTCTTCACATATTTTCAAAAGTACATTCTTTGAATATTCATACTTGTCCAAACTTATTGCTTTAAGTCATGCCTCATGGGACTGCTTGAAGAGTTGGTGTCCCAAGAGATGAAAAAGGGTCCCCAGGGAAGATGAAGTGGGGTCTCACAGGATGAAGTTTTGGAGTGATGGTCCGTGGAGTCACTCTACCCAGAATCCGGGGGTAGGTAAGACTGCTCTGCTGGAGTGAGACATGCAGACCCATTTATTCCAGGAAGTACAGAAGCTTATATAGGGTTCTCGGACCAATCATGGCACCAAGGTTACAACCAATAAGGCATGCTTTGCTGGGCATCAGCATAGAATGGGAAAAGAGGAAAGGGAGGGGTTGAAGGTATGGGGAGTGCTCCTACAGAAATTCAGTTTAATTCTCTCACACTAAATCTAAGTCAGTGCAAAATTTGATAAAATTTTTACCTATCTCCATCCTTTTCCAAAATTTTCTTTGTTCTAGGTACTCCCTAATGAATTTCCAATTCTATTTCACCTTCTATTTACATATTTCTGTGTAACATTTTAATATGTATTTTATACATAGTGTAATAACTCTTAGCTTACAAAACTCCATTTTGTCTGGGCTGTTAGCCACCTTAACTTTAGCCCACACACTGGGAGGTCCCTAACATCAACATACTCTATTTTTGCAAAGAGTCGCAGTCATCTTGGCCTACTTTTCAGTTAGAAAAATAACTCCAGATAGAACATAGGGTGGGCTTAGCTAACCACAACATATGCTTCTGTACTGTCGGTTTGCTTGCATTGGCTAGAAGAAAAAACATCATAATGCCTGACTCGGGATTTTCTTGCTTTGTAATCTGTAACTTTGCCCAAGTCAGGGGCTACAATTTCAAATTGGTTTAGCAGTCCTGCTGGTTGAAAAATAAACCTTTAACATATTAATCTATGTTCTTGTTGATTCTTGCTGATTGGGTATATCATTTAGGGGGCTGGTTCAGGATCCATCGAGATTCTTTCATCCCAGTGATTCACTCATTTGGCTAAAATTTTGGTCTTGGCTGAAACAGAAAGTAGGGTGGAGCTCCTGAGAGGCATTCCTTGGCCCGACTCTTGAGTTTGCTCAGATCTATCTCATCAGAAATCAGGTGGATAGACCCTACTGGGGGACAAGGTCAGAGTGTATGCAGTCTCTCACATGGAGTCCCAAGACCCCACAAGACGTCACTGTGGTCTGCTGGTTGGCCTTCAGTGGTGGCCAAATTGGGTAGTCTTTTGTATTTTTGTCTTTTTGTTACATGGAGTCTAATTGCCATGGTTTTGTCTTTGCACTCTGCCTTCTTTCCACAGGTCAATATGGGACTGAAACCTTCCTCTTGTTCATCATCTGTACTTCACTGCTTTCTAACTAATTTTCAGGAATTCCAGAAAATGGCTGCTGATTATGGAGACCTAGTAACTTCTGATCTCAGCAAATTCTGTGAGCTCAAATGGCCCTCATTTGATGTGGGATGGCCAAGTCAAGGCATCCTAGATCTTAAAATTGCTCACAAAGTCCAGAGACATATTTTCAGATGTCCCAGACATCCTGATCAAATTTCATACATAAAAGTCTGGATTGACTAATAACAGATCCCCCCAAATGGCTTAAGTTTTGTCTTTCAGGTCAATGCATCAAAACAAAGGACCTCCAAAAATGCCACACAATTCTTCTGACTAGGTTGACTCCCTCGAAGCTGAAACCCTCTGTCTTAGATGTTCCTTTCAATGATGATACCCTTCATTCCATGCTCCCTCCTGCCCTTTCACTCCAGAATACCCGCCAACTCCTCCTTATCTTCTTTCCCCTCCCCATACACATTTGGGCAATAGTTATGTCCATACAGCTGCCCAGGACTCATCTTCTCCCCTTCTTTCTCCTGACCCTTCCCCTGCTCCTTTACTCTCCTTAAGAGAAACACTCTCCCAAAGCAGTCCCTTTATGGTTTATATCCCCTTTACCACTAGTGATCTTTATAACTGGAAAAATCAAAATCCTTCTTTCTCAGAAGAACCCCAAGGTCTCATTTCTCTTTTAGAATCAGTCTTTTATACCCACCAACCTACCTTGGATAATTGCCAACAACTACTCCAGACACTTTTTACTTAAAAAGAATGTGAATGCATCTGCTGAGAGGCCCAAAGAACCATCCTAGGACCTGATGGCCTCTCCACTGAGGATTCTGTTTGGATCTCCCACATTTTCCCTTCAACCCACCCAGATTGAGATCCAAATTTGGACAAGTTAAGGGGGTCCTAGACCATTTTTATAAAACTCTCATGAGAGAAATCCGTGCAGATACTCACAAATGGACTAATTTTTCTAAGGTAAGCAAGACTATCCAGAAGTCGGATGAATCCCCAAGTGCTTTCCACAAGCGCTTCCTACAGGCCTATAGACTATATACTCCAATTGATCTGGAAGCACTCAAGAATAGATGAGCTATTAATCTGAACTTTGTGCCCCAGTTGGCCCAAGATATAAAACATAATCTCCAGAAATTAGAAGGTTTTGAAGGGAAGGTCCACTTTGAATTGGTAGAAATAGCTCAAAGAGTCCATAATTACCAAGATCCTCCAGAAGGCAGACAAACCAAAAGATTAGCCAAGGTGCTTCTAGTTGCATCTGGACCACAAGATTTAAAACCAAATAAAGTAGCCACAAAACCTAAGAACTGTCCTTTCAATAAAGATCGATGTGCCTATTGTAAGGAGAAAGGACATTGGAAAAATGAATGCCCACTTAGGAAAAGGAGAACTCCACCTAACAGGACTCCCTTCTGTAAGTCCATTTTAAACCTAAATGAGGGAGATTGATGGGGCCAGGGCTCTTTGCCAATGAGCCCCCAGGAGCCCATGGTAACCTTAAAAATAGGGGGAAGACCAACCTCTTTCCTGATAGATAATGGGGTGACCTATTTGGTACTCAAAAACCCTGAAAGCCCCAGTCAAAAATCAAAAATTCCCATTCAAGGGGCTGCTGGAAAGACTCAACATTGCTCTTGGACTGAAGCTAGATCCTTGACCTTGGAAGAGGAATAATTATGCACTTCTTTCTGGTAATGCCCAACTGCCCCTATCCTCTCTTAGGCCGAGATCTATTGCATAAGATGGGGGCCACTATAACCTTTGCCCAGGGAAATACTTCACTCTGCCTGGGAGAAGAACCCATTACCCTTCTTTTCAGTTGTCCTCTGGGGGAATAATATCAACTACTACTGGAAGAAACCTTAGGGGAAAGAGCCCTCAAGAACTCTGATTATCTGGGAGATTATTTACCAGATTATGATTTTCTGTCAGACTTTCTGACTGACTTTCCAGAAGTCTGGGCTGAATTTAACCCTCAAAGTTTGGCAAAACATCAACCCCCAATAACTGTACAACTGAACAACAATGCCACTCCCATCCAGGTAAAACAATATCCTATTAATAGAAAGGCTCTATTGGGGATTGCTCCACATATAAATAAACTCTTAAAATAAGGTATTTTAAAATCCTGTTAGTATAATTGGAATACTCTTCTACTGCATGTTCAGAAGTCAGAGTCAAAAGATTATCATCCAGTGCAGGACCTCAAAGAGGTCAACAAATGAGTAGAAACAATACACTCTATGGATCCTAATCCATATACTCTATTGAGTCTCTTGCCTCCAGATTACATTGTGTATACTGTACTGGACTTAAAAGATGCATTTTTCAGTCTTCCTCTGGCTAAGATGAGTCAACCTATTTTTGCCTTTGAATGGACTGACCCAAATAAGGAACACACAGAACAACTCACTTGGACAAGGCTTCCCCAAGGATTCAAGAATTCTCCCATCTTCTCTGATGAAGTGCTCAGCAAGGATTTACAAATTTACAAGGTAATCCACCTTGAAATGACCCTTCTCCAATAGGTGGATGATTTACTCCTGGCTGCAAAAAATTTCCAGGATTGTGTTCAGGCCACCAGAGATTTATTGAATACTCTACAGACTTTGGGTTATTGAGTGTCTGCCAAAAAGGCCCAACTTTGCACAAAATGATTCACTTACTTGGGATATATACTATGTGAGGACCAAATATAGTTATCAGGAAAAAAATTCAGGCTGTGACTCAGATTCCTTGCCCCAAAAATAAAAGGCAGATTCGGGAGATTTTAAGGGCTGCAGGATACCATAGAATTTAGATCCTGAACTTTCCTAAGAAAGACAAACCCCTATATGAGGCCACTAAAGGCAAAGGAGATGAAATCCATTTGTCTGATCAGGAAGACAGCTTTTCAAAAACTAAAGGATGCCTTAACTCAGGCTCCTGCATTAGCCCTTCCAGATCTCCAAAATTCTTTCTATTTGTATGCGTCAGAATGTTATAGAATTGCAAAAGTAATATTGACACAAACTCTTGGGCCTTGAAAAAGGCACATAGCTTACTTATCCAAGAAACTGGACCCTGTAAAAGCCAGCTGGCCAAATTGTCTAGAGCCACAGTGGCCACCTCTCTCTTAACTAAAGAAACAAATAAATTAATTATTTATTTAAATTCTCTCATTACTCAAATCCCCTCCTGGAAAATGGATTTCAGACACTTGTATCTTCTACTATCAGACTTTATTCATTGACTCCCAAAGAATCAAATTCACTCCAGCTACTGCTTTGAATCCGGCTACTCTGCTGCCGGATCCGAATCCAGAGATGCCTATCCATGACTGTTTGGAAGTGTTGCCCCACATCCATGGGACTCATCCTGACCTTCAAGACCAGCCCTAGGACAATGCAGATGTCACCTACTACATAAACAGAAGCAGTTTCATACTGGATGGCATTTGACATGCTAGAGCTGCAGTGGTCACCTCTGATAAGGTAATATGGGCCCAATCCTTAGATAACAGGACCTCAGCACAAAGAGCTAAACTCATGGCTTTGAACCAAGCCCTTCTACTGGGAAAAGATCTAATAATAAATATTTATACAGAGAGCAGGTATGTTTTTGCCACAGCTCATGTCCATGGGATAATATATAAAGAAAGAGGAATCCTCACATGTGAGGGAAAAACCATAAAAAATGTTCCTGAAATAGTTGCCCTCCTGGAGGCTATCTGGCTCCCAAAAAGCACAGCAATTATCCATTGTAAAGCTCATCTAGAAGGAAACTCCACAGAAACAAAAGGCAACAATTTTGGTGACCAAACTGCTAAAGAATGTTGGAGGCAGGCTCCCTGGGCCCGGGAGCTGCCCTGCCCTTTCAAGATGGCGACCTGGCTATATGCCAGAAACTTGCAGTAAAGAGGTGGACAACTTAAGGAAGTGCACAGCATTGGCTGGTGGTAACGTCACTGTGCATGCTTGGCTCATGGGCTATGCCTGCTCTAATACACGCCTGTATTCTGCTCATGCATTCCCCTCGTGCTTGATAATGCTATTCCTGCTAATTGGTTGTAATTCTGCTCAGTAATACTTCCTGCTGTATGAATAAGTATATAGAGGGAGGCTGGGGGGAAGAGAGAGAAGAACAAAAGAGAACCAGAAAGGCAATAAGAGCGCTCAACAAGAATAAAGATTGCTTTCTGAGAACAACGGCGTGGTTATTATCTCCTGCCGGCGGGCGACGATAAAAGAAGTTGCCCTAAGATCAGTGGGCAACACTTCCCTTCTTATCATTATACTGGAACCTCAGCTTCCAGAGAAGCCTCACTACTCCCCTTCAAATTTGAACTATATAACAAAACTGGGAGTCACTACTAATTCCCCCTGATTGGCTTAAGACTCTGGATGAAAGGCTATTATTACCAGAATCTATGGGACAAATTCTAATTCACCAACTACATCAAGGGACTCATTGAGGAGAACCAAAATTAAAGGAGCTGCTACAAAGACATCTTCTGTTTCCAAAACTGAGAGAACATATTAATTCCATTACCTCTCGATGCCCTACTTCTATCCAAGTAAATACTAAATGAACTAAAAGATACAAATTTTTTCTAGATAGCATGGAGAAACTCCTGGAGAACATTGGAAAATAGACTTCACTGAAATCAAGCCCAACAAATACAGATACAAATATTTCTTGGGTTTTTTTAGACACTTATTCAGGTTGAGTTGAGGCTTATCCTACCAAAATGGAGATGGCTCAAATCAAAATTAAAAAGTTATTGTATGAGATCATCCCCAGATTTGGATTGCTACATTCAATTGGATCCAACAATGGCCCGGCTTTCACAGCCAAAACATCTTAACTAATGTCCACAGTTTTAGGATTTACTTGGAAATTATATTGTGCCTATAGGCCTCAGAGTTCTGAACAGGTAGAAAGGATAAACAGAATGCTTAAAGAAACATTGACCAACCTAACTATAGAAACTGGCAAAAGATAGGTAGACCTCTCCCCTTCACCATGCTCAGAATTTGGAATTCCCCCTACCGACAAGGGCTTTTACCGTATGAAATACTATATGGCCAGCCACTCCTCTCATACCTAAACCCCCTACCCATATAGAAGCCTCTGATAATCATTTCCTTTGTTCCTACAACATATCCAAGCAGACATAAAGTTCAGATTGCAAGTTCCTAACACTTATGTTTCTAGACAGGAGGAATAAGACCTGACTAGCCTGCCTGCCTATCAACCCAGTGACTTGGTATACCTTAAGAAACTTCCTTCCATGACTCTTGAACCTCGCTGGACAGGACCTTACCAGGTAATTCTCAGCACACCTACGGCCACTAAAGTAACTGGAAAAGTAGCTGGATACATTGGACTCATGTTAAACCAGCCCCACCTGAAGAAGCCTCTGAAGACTCTAGATGGACCATCCAGACCACTGACACACCCCTAAGGATAAGACACAAATGGGATACCCAGCCAGGATTCCTCAAACTGCCCCCTCCCTTTCTTCCTCATCTTGACTCTCTTTTATGTGACTCTTTGTTCTCCCCCATCAACCCACTGTACAAATATGGGAACTTAGAAAATCTCCTACTGGACAAACCATGCAGAATCTGATGACCCTTTCTCCCTCTAACCAACCAGGTAGATTTGTGCACATTAATATCAGAGATAACAGATGGCTCCAGAGATGGTCATAACCCCTATGGGGCAATAGGCAGAGTAGCTGCATGCTAAGCATATTAAAGAACCTACCCTGACTTACAATTTTACATGTGTCCTGCTGATGGGGGCCTTAATGCTCAAGGCCAAGTTGAATATCATTGTGCCACCTGGGGCTGCGAGACTTTAGTGCCATGGACCAGCCATGACCCCCACCTAGCCCATGAATGGCATCCTGGGAAAAAAGAGATATTCCCTGATGTCATGTAACCCTATTATTCTTACTGTTAAGTCATGGGAAACCCAAGAATCTAATTGGCATCTAGGCAAGACCTTGGAAATATGCTTATATGTAAAGGATTATGACCAATTGTGTACTTAGTACACAATTCAAAGCAAGTTACCCCCCAGGCAGAGGAACCCTATAGGATCCTTAAAGCCCATCCTTAACCCAGCTCCCCCACCCACCATTAACCCAGCTTCCCCCAAACCATCTTACCCTTCACTAACCTCTACTTCTCCTTTCCCTTCTTCTCACCCAAACCATATTACTACTAAACCCCCACAAACAGGCCAACCTCTACTAAATATGTTAAATTCTGTCTTTTTATTCCTTAAACAAACAGTATCAGAAGTAACTGAAGATTGTTGGTTATGCCAAACCCCTGAACCCCCTTACTATGTTGGAATTGGTTCAAATGTAACACTCATTTACAATGTAACCCAAGTTTGAAATTTAATGCAATCAGTCATAGAGACTAGATCCTTATGCAAATGGGGCATTTCTCCAAAATTAACACTAGATCTCCAAAGTTCAAGGACTTGCTATTATTAAAAGAAAAAGGCCCCTCCTCAATCCCCTGACTGTTCTCTAATCTTCCCTTTAGAGGATCCACCTACAGGAGATTCATACTTCTTAGAAGCACCCCCAGGAACATGGTTTGCATGCACTTTTGGATTAACTCCTTGTCTATCTTATAAACCTGTTTCACGAAGAGAGTTCATAAATTTGTATAACAGCACATATCCTCCAACAAGTTTATGCTTATTCAGGTGATACTGGCAGAAAACACTTTGGTTTGATTTCTCGATCTAAAAGGGTATTACCCATATTAGTGCCCCTACTGGCAGGTATAAGGATTGCTGGCCCTGCAGCTCCAGGGACTACAGCATTAGTCACTGGAAATGAAGACTTCAGAACTTTAAGCCAACAAATTGATCATGACTTGGGGGAATCAGAGAGATCCATAGTACGATTAGAGACTTCTCTAGATTCTCTAGCTGAAATGGTCCTTCAAAACTGATGAGGTTTAGATTGCTCTTCCTAAAACAGGGAGGCTTATGTATGGCCCTGAGAGAGACATGTTGCTTTTACACCAATTATTCTGCAGTTATTTGAGACAGCTTATCCCTAGTTAGACAAAGACTAAAGGAACGAGAAGAAAATAAAATTTCATCAGGAAACTGGTACCAAAACATGTTTAATTGGTCTCCTTGGCTTACAACTCTTATTTCCACAATATTAGGGCCTCTAATACTTATCCTACTTGGACTCCTTATAGGACCCATTCATGATCAACTGTTTAATTAGATATGATCAGCAAAGAGTTCAGTCAGTAAAACTCTTAATCCTTAGATCTCATTATGACCAATTAACAGAGGAATATTTAAAAGATACAGAGTTGTGAGTAAGAATTTACTCAAATATTAATGACCAGTGGGGAATAAAATAACTCTTAACTTAAGAAACTCCATTTTGTCTGGGCTGTCAGCCACCTTAACTTTAGCCCACATACTGGGAGGTCTCTAACATCAACATACTCTATTTTTACAAAGAGTCACAGTCATCTTCACCTAAGTTTCAGTTAGAAAAATAACTCCAGATGGAACATATAGTGGACTTAGCTAACAACAACATCTGCTTATGTATTGTTAGCTTGTTGCATTGGCTAGAAGAAAAAAATGTGATAATGCCTGATTTGCAATTTTCTTGCTTTATAATCCATAACTTCAACCAAGTCCGGGGCTGCAATCTCAAATTGGCTTTGAAGCCCGCTGGTTGAAAAATAAATCTTTAATGAATGAATCTATGAGTTTGTTGATTCTTGATGATGAGGTATAACAGTACAGGGGTAGGTAAATATTTTTATCAAATTTTGTACTGACTTAGGGTTAGGACAAGAGAATTAAAATGATTTTGGAGTAAGAGAATTTTGCTAATATTTTACTTTTGGAGAGATGCTGGAAATACTCAGTGAATATATAGAACCTGACACAGGCTTGAGTGAAGTGAGAGTAATTGGGAAATGTATTATGTAATTATGTGGACTTCAGAATGAACATCCTATTTGATATAAAGTTGAAGACAAAATGAGAAAAACAGTCAGTTTAGATAAACTGAGCCAGAATGAAAAGGCCAAATCGAGTCTGGAATGTTGGAGAGCTATTGCAATGTTAATGCTCTCAGAGGCATTCCTCCAACCATTTCATGATAAATTGCCCCTATTGCCACCTGTTGCTAAGTAATCTTTTCCTGGAACAAGGTTAATTAGTACTCTCTTGGCCCAAATACCTGCACCTGGACCTGGGCACTCTGAATTGGCTCATCGCACTGTTATCATCTAACCAAGCAAAATCTGGTCCTTGTCACACAAGCAGAAAGGAGAAACAAGGGGAGGTGAACAGGAAAACAAAGAGAGTATAGGAAATATAAAAAGAGAATACCAATGTACTTCCTGGGATCCAGATACCACCTATGGCTCTTTGCTACTTCCTGAGAGAAGTCTTAGTCAGGTCATTTTAGTAACCCCAGCTAAAATGCTTGCCTCAGTGTTTTTCTCTAAGATATTCTTCTTGTCTCAGGTACCTGGCAATATTACATTTGTTAGGTCAGTTCAGGGTGTCCAGTTAGCAGTGGCCAGGGCAGCTGCGGAAAGGAGCAGCCAGCCAGATACTGATGTCAGCAGTAGAGGTGCCTCCTGTCAACCAGCAGGCTTTTCCTGACTCACTCCAAAAGAACTCTGACCTCAGCAGGATCCCCTGACCTTCTCTTCCTGCCTTAAGCCCTCCCCTTCCTGATTGGGCCTTTTAAAATTTTCTGTACTGCAGAGCACGTGTGCAATTCTCCCAGACACACACTGATTGATGGGAGAGGTTAGCACAAGAGCATATTTCCAATAAAGCCTTGCCCAGCAGTTTTAATTGGCCTCCTTTTGGTCATCTGGCTTTACAAATGGTGCCAAAACCCGGGAGAGTTTTTCAGATCTCCTCCGCAGGAATTGAGATCCACCCTCTCCTCCGAACCAGAACTCCTGAGCCACTCTCTATTTACTTTAGCCAGACAGAGAGAAGTGAGGTAAGTTCCCCATTTCCCCTGACCTTCTGGCCTCCCTTCCGTTCCAGAGGTCTATCTGTTAAGTCATGCGTGTGCCATAGACCTCCCATTTTAAAGCCCCAAGGGCTGAGGAAATGTTCTGGTCCTTGCGTGAGCCACCTGACTCCGTTTGGACACTCGGGGGGTTGCAGGACACCTCAACCCCCACCCGGTCCTCTGTTCCTCAGATCAGAATTGGGGATGCCTTTTTCGGTTCTCACCCACCCCCATGGGTGCCAGAAGGTCTGGAAAATACTGAGTACTCCCTAGACCCCAAAACTCCATTTGGTTGTCTATGTTCCCCAAATTAGGATGCACTCAAGACCCATGCCGTACTTAGCTTGGCCCCAGTGTGGCCTAAACATTGGGTCAAAATGGCCCCCAGAAGGAACTTTTGATTTTGAAGTCTGTCATTTATGTTGTGCCTTGCGTGGGTTCGCTCGACGAGTTGGGGTCCCGCAGGATGAGAGGACCGAGGAATGGGGTCCCACGGGATGAGCTCTGGGGTCCCGGAGGATGAGGGACAATGGGGTCCCACGGGATGAGGTCTGGGGTCCCGGAGGACGAGGGACAATGGGGTCCCATGGGATGAGGTCTGGGGTCCCGGAGGACAAGGTCTGAGGTCCCAGAGGATGAGGTCTGGGGTCCTGGAGGACAAGGGTTTATGGGGTGGACTGTCGCGGAGTCACTCACCCAGACACCGGGGGTAGGTAAAACTGCTCTGCCAGAGCGAGAAGCAGACCCGTTTATTTCAGTTAGTGCAACAGTTTATATAGGGTCCTCGGACCAATCATGGTCCTGAGGTTAGGTTACAGCCAATAGGGTATTGATCCATGTCAGGCGTGCAGCCAATCAGCATGGGATGAGAAAAGGAGAGCCACTAAAGGCAGCCAATCAGCATGGGGTAAAGAGGAGGGGAAACATTCAAAGTAACCAATCAGCATGGGGAAAAGGAAAGGGGAGGGGAGGCATTGAAGGCATGGAGAGAGCTCCTATAGAAATCCTCATTGAATTGGCAGTCTCTGTCACTGGATGAGAAGGACATAAGTTCCTTACATCAAGGCTTTGTTGGAAGTACACTCTCGCCCCTACCCTCTTTCCCACCTGTTCTGTCCTCTCAAGTTCTTCTCACTGGGGAAAATTCCAAGCCTCTTTCCCATTTGTTCTTCTGTATCTCCTTCCTCATTCTCAGATCCACACAGGTGGCCGCCATTCAGTACTCCCACTCCCTACCCAGACCCCGCCTCCCTTTGCTCTTGGCTCCTGCGGACAGGCTAGCGCGGCTGCCACAGACCCAGGAGCTTAAAGCCAAAATGCCACGAGCTCTCACAGGCAGCTCAGGCTCTGTGAACTGCCAAGCCAACCACTCTGCATCCCCTCCCCTTGCAAGCTATATTTCAAGAGATCCTCACAAACTTTAGCCCCTTTGTCCTTAAGCAGAACTGCACAATACAGCCAGGGCTTTTGCGTCCCAGCCAGCTACTTGCCCTGTGGCAGCCCCTCCCCCACAACTCCCCAGGTTTACAGCTTTCAAAGCCAGCACAGGCAGCCACTTTCCAGACCTTAGAAAACAAAGCCAGTCAGCAACCCAGGGGAAAAAAAAAAAAAACAAGGAGGTTGCTTTAAATCAAGCTTTCTCTCCCCCTCACTTCTTCCTCCATTTTCTCATATTGCTTTACTGAAATAATAGCCATGTCTCTTCACTCTTAAATTCTATATTTGTACTCATGATTTTTATTCTGGATGCTAGAAATAAGATTTCCAATCAGATACATTTTATCCAACTATAAAAATTTTTTTACACTCTACTTTGTTCAGAGACCAATTTATAAGGTACACTCAATTCAATATGTTCTAAAAGATATAGGCCTTATTTTTTGTTTTATGTATTACCTTGTCTACATACTGTTTTGTGTATTGTTTTGTCTACATGTGTTTGTGTATCAAACTCAACATATAGAGTGCTCATAAACTAAAACTAAAAAATTGATTCAAATACCTTTAATTTACGTGATTTAAAAGATTCAATTTAAATTGAGAAAACAGAAAGGTTTATAAATTTCTATATGTGAAGGCTTAAAGGTTTCTACTGTTGCCTAAGTCCAGAAATTTATAAGGACTGCTTTGGGATATGAACAGAAGGAATTAAAGATTCTAGATATGGTATTTATTAGAAGAAAAGAGAATATTTCTGAAACTTTGTAAAATGATATTTAAGAAACAAAGATCAACTTCAGAACTAAGACACTTTAAGATTTTGCAAGGAGCCCTGTCTTACCTGAGATAGTTCTGTCTCCCAGCTTACTAAAATGCTTAAAAGTAGGCCAGACTCCTTTTCATTTAAAGTTATATTCAAAGGATTAATTTTGTTGTAAAGATAACTAGGATCTTAACCAGGGATATAATGTATAACTCAGCCAAAATTTGACAAAGCTATGACACAAACTAAATATGTTTTTACTGCTGTTAATTTTATTTTGTATTTTCCTTAAAGTCTATGAATATTGCCTGTTAATATTTTACATAGGTACTACTTCAAGAACAAACAACCCAATTTAATCTAAAATAAATAAGCCATCACCTACAGGACAGATACCTTAAAGTTAAAGCCCAGTACCCTTACTTTAAGACTAGTGAGATTGGCTTGCTGAGTGTTTAAGATCAAGACTTAAAAACTAGAATTAGATCAAAGGGGCCAAGGAAATCAGTATTTGGTCCTTGCCTTCTGAGTCAGCCTGAATCCAAGAAATGAGGAAACTTCTCTAAAAGGCTTTATACCTCTAGGCCTCAGAACCTCCCAATCAGGGAGATTACTGAGATCATTGGAGAATTAAAAAGCCAATCAAGTGCCATACAATGGAGAGGAGGGTCATTGAAAAAGGGAACTATCCCTCATGCTTCCAGGGGAAGCCACATGGTCAGCACCAGACCTCCACCTATCCTAACACAGATGGCACTAGCAGAGCTAATAAGCTGCTCTCAAGTTCCTCAAGGATGCCTCCCAGGAGACCAAAAGGTGACTCTTAACAATAGGTGAAAACAAAAGTCAGTTTGACTTGCTTCATCTTAAACACCTAGCAAAACAGTTAAAACCAAGAACACAGCCATTCCTGGGCATTTAAAAATAGTTTAAAGATAGACATCTGTGACATAAAAAACCAAATACTATGTTTACATGCCTTGTCCTCTCCAGCCTTGTTATGGGGACAAATTCTCAACCCTTATACTTCCTATATTTCAGACTGTTTCCCCTGTGCATGTTTGGATCATAACTGTGATTCCCATTGATGTTCCTCAGTTAACTCTGTACAGCAAAGCTGAATTACCATGACTTGTTACCACCTCCCTTTCTTAGGCAAAAAGGGCCATCTTTCTACTGGTAATAGTTGGGTTCTCCTTGGCCTCCCCATTCACTGCCTCTGGGCTGGGGTCAGGAGGACTTGGTTATGCAGCAACCGCTACTCAGAAACTTGAACAAGTTTCATTACAGAACCGTCCAGCCTTGGACTCTGACCATGCTGGGGCCTACCAAACTCAAAATTTCTCAGCAGCCCCTCTTCTTTTTCTGCTAATCAGTAGTCTCTCCCAAGCCTCTGTTCCTACCCACAGATGGTGCTTTTACATTCAAGCAACATGACTGACAACCTGATGCTCCCACACCCCTGCATCTGCCTCCCTGCCTGACTGACACCCAAGCCATCTCCCCCTCTCCAGTGCCCCCAATCCCACAGGAAGTAGCCAGACTGAATCTGCTGTCCTATATCATCAAAAAGGCCAACATGTTAGGTCAGTCCAGGGTGTCTAATTAGGTGTGGCCAGGGCAGCCACGGAAAGGAGCAGCCAGCCAGATACTGATATGAGCAGTAGAGGCACCTCCTGTCAATCAGTAGGCTTTTCCTAACTCACCCTGGAAGAACTCTGACCTCAGCAGAATCCCCTGACCTTCTCTTCCTGCCTTAAGCCCTCCCCTTCCTGATCAGGCCTTTTAAAATTTTCTGTACTGCAGAACACGTGCACAATTCTCCTGGACACACTCTGATGGATGGGAGAGTTTAGCCCGAGAGCATATTTCCAATAAAGCCTTGCCCAGTGGTTTTAATTCACCTCCTTTTGGTCATCTGGCTTTACAATATTGATTTGAATAGAAATTAAATATTTAAAATGGAATGGAACAGGCAAAATACACTGTAAGTTTTATATTGGTGTACTTGGATTGAAGTACAGTTAGAATTATGTAAAGATGAAATTAAAGAATAAAATCAAATACTGGACTGACTTGGGGTTAGGGTTAGATAATTAACATGAATATGGAATAATACAAATATTCCTGAGAATGAACTTCTGAGAAAATGTGGGAAAACATACATGAATGTATGAAATCATACATGGGGATGAGTCACAAAGAGTCCTAACAAATATATTATCTAAATATGAGAATGTGTGTGTGAATCTCATACATGGTGAACTATCAGAGGTATGAAAATTTTAAATTGAAAATTAAAAATTGAAGGTTAAACATGCTTGGAAATTTATATTTGAGTACATGGAGTGAAGAAAAGTTGGTTTACATGCAGAAATAGGTAAAATGTTACATAATAATTAGTACAGACATAGGGGTATGGTTAGGGAATTAACAAGAATATGCAGATGTATATATATTATATATAATATGCAGATGTATTTTTATATACATACATATATGTGTGTGTGTGTGTGTGTGTGTGTGTGTGTGTGTGTGTGTGTGAGTGAGAGAGAGAGAGAATATTCATTCCTAGGAGATAGCTTCTGATAATATGAGGGAAAACATACATGAGTAGATAGAATACTAAATAGGGATGAGTTAATTGAGGGTCATATGGAAAATTTTATGTGAGTTATTGATAAAAATTAGTAGTAATGATGAATCTCACGTAGGATTAAAAGGATTGTGTATGCAAGTTTCACATAGAACCTTGAAAATGGAATGCCAAAGAAAGTAGAAAATTCATAGTATGGTAACTCAATTAAAGAAAACAAGGGGGCACGCATCTGGACAGCAAGTCGGTTGCATTATCCTTCTCTCAATCTTCGACCTTTCTCCCTTGCCTTATTGCCAAAATGTCGCTGTCTAACAAGCTGACTCTGGACAAGCTGGACGTGAAGGGGAAGAGGGTCGTTATGAGAGTGGACTTCAATGTTCCCATGAAGAATAACCAGATAATGAACAACCAGAGGATCAAGGCAGCTGTCCCAAGCATCAAATTCTGTTTGGACAATGGAGCCAAGTCAGTTGTCCTCATGAGCCACCTGGGCCGGCCTGATGGTGTTCCCATGCCTGACAAGTACTCCTTAGAACCAGTTGCTGTAGAACTAAAATCTTTGCTGGACAAGGATGTTCTGTTCTTGAAGGACTGTGTGGGCCCAGAAGTAGAGAAAGCTTGTGCCAATCCAGCAGCTGGGGCTGTTATCCTGCTAGAGAACCTTCACTTTCATGTTGAGGAAGAAGGAAAGGGAAAAGATGCTTCTGGTAACAAGGTTAAAGCTGAGCCAGCCAAAGTAGAAGCTTTCTGAGCTTCCTTTTCCAAACTAGGGGATGTCTATGTGAATGATGCTTTTGGCACTGCACACCGAGCCCACAGCTCCATGGTAGGAGTCAATCTTCCACAGAAGGCTGGTGGTTTTTTGATGAAGAAGGAGCTGAACTATTTTGCCAAGGCCTTGGAGAGCCCAGAGCGACCTTTCTTGGCCATCTTAGGTGGAGCTAAAGTTGCAGACAAGATCCAGCTGATCAATAATATGCTGGACAAAGTCAATGAGATGATTATTGGTGGTGGAATGGCTTTTACCTTCCTTAAGGTGCTCAATAACATGGGGATTGGCACTTCTCTGTTTGATGAAGAGGGATCCAAGATTGTCAAAGACCTTATGTCCAAAGCTGAGAAAAATGGTGTGAAGATTACTTTGCCTGTTGATTTTGTCACTGCTGACAAGTTTGATGAGAATGCCAAGACTGGCCAAGCCACTGTGGCCTCTGGCATACCTGCTGGCTGGATGGGCTTGGACTGTGGTCCTGAGAGCAGCAAGAAGTATGCTGAGGCTGTTGGTTGGGCTAAGCAAATTGTATGGAATGGACCTGTGGGTGTCTTTGAATGGGAAGCTTTTGCCCGGGGAACCAAAGCACTAATGGATGAGGTGGTGAAAGCCACGTCCAAGGGCTGCATCACTATCATAGGTGGTGGAGACACGGCTACTTGCTGTGCCAAATGGAATACAGAGGATAAAGTCAGCCATGTGAGCACTGGTGGTGGTGCTAGTTTGGAGGTCCTGGAAGGTAAAGTCCTTCCTGGCGTGGATGCTCTCAGCAGTGTTTAGTACTTTCCTGCCTTTTGGTTCCTGTGCACGGCCCTTAAGTCATTTTCCACATCTCTACTTGGCATTAGCTAAAACCTCCCCCCACATCAAGATTCAGCTAGTGGCCAAGAGTTGTAGCACCAGGAACCCTTAAACAGTTGCACAGAATCTCAGCTCATCTTTACTGCACCCTGGATTTGCCTATATTCTTCAAGATCTCATTTAAATTTCTTAGTGACTAAACCATTGTGCATTTCTAGAGTGCATCTATTTATCTTTTGCCTGTTAAAACAAAGTGAGCT
>CM053404.1:70227930-70348729 GCA_028644305.1 Xerus rutilus
GAAAAGAAAACAAGGGAATAGATTTTGAATAGATACTAAGGGTTAGTGTGAGAGCATTAACATGGAAATAAAGAGATAGGAATATTGCTAAGAATGTACTTCTGAAAATAGGTGGGAAAACATACAGGAATTAAATAAATCCTACCGAGGGATCAGTCAAGTGAGAGTCATATGAAAATATACTATGTAAATATGAGAAAGACAGGCTGAATCTCATATAAAATATAGAGTGATATATATGCAAATTTAACACTGAATATTAAAATATAAAAGAGAAATACATTGAAAAATAATATTTTTGTACCTGGAATTAAGACAAATGAGAATTTGAGAGAGAAATATATAAAAATCCATGTCATATTTTGTACAGTCTTAGATTTATGGTTTGGGAATTAACATGAATATGGAGAAACATTCCTAAGAATGTACTTATAGATATCAATGGGAAAACAAAGTTGAATTCATAAAATGTTCCTGAAAAATGTGTCATCAGAAAACCATAATAAAATAGTTTATGTACATAGGAAAACAGTTGAATAAATCTTTTATATAATATAGTGCTCTGGATGCAAATTGAACAGGGAAATATAAATAGAGATGGCAATAGACCTTGGAAATTTTCACTAGGGTACCTGAAATTAAGGAAATTGTGGAGTGTACAGAGATAGATAAACATTTTTATCAAATTTTGTACTGACATAGGGTTAGAGCAAGAGAACTAAACTGATTTTGGAGTAATAGGAATATTCCTAAGATTATACTTTTGAAGAGATGTGGGAAACCCTCCATTAATATATAGAACCCTACACAGGCTTGAGTAAAGTGAGAGTCATTGTAATTATGTGGACTTCAGAATGAATGCCATATGTGATATAAAGTTGAAGACAGAATTAGACAGACAGTCACTATGGATAGGTAAATTGAGTAAGAATGAAAAGAAAAGGCCAAATTGAGTCTGGAATGTTGGAGAGCTATTACAATGTTAATGCTCTCAGAGGCATTCCTCCAACCATTTCATGATAAATTGCCCCTATTGCCACCTGATGCTAAGTAATCTCTTCCTGGAATGAGGTTAAATAGGCCTCTCCTTGCCCAAATACCTTCACCTGGACCCTGAGCACTCTGAATTGGCTCATCGCACTGTTATCCTCACCAAGCATGAGCTTGGTCCTAGTCATGAGCAGAAAGGAGAAAGAAGAGGAAGAGAACAGGAAAACAAGGAGAGTATAGGAAACATAAAAAGGAATACCAATGTACTTCCTGGGATCTAGATACCACCTATGGCTATTTTCTACTTCCTGAGAAAAGTCTAAGGCAGGCCATTTTAAAAACCCTAGCTGAAATGCTTGCCTCAGTGTTTTGCTCTACAGTTGCACTTCAGCATATGAGGACACAAAACTCTTCTCAGGGACCTGGCAATATTTTGATTTGAATAGAAATAAAATATTTAAAATTGAATGGAACAGGCAAAATACACTGTAAGATTTATATCGGTGTACTCTTACTGAAGCAAAGTTAGAATTATGTAAAGATAAAGGTAAAGAATCAAAACAAATTTTGGACAGACTTATGTTTTGGGTTAGAGATTTAACATGAATATAGAATAATAGAAATATTCCTGAGAATGTACTTCTGAGAACATATGGGAAACATATACAAATGTATAAAATTTTGCATGAGGATGAGTCACAAAGAGCCCTAACAAATATATTATATAAATATGAGAATGTAGATGTGAATCTCATATATGTTAAACTACCATATATATGCAAATTTAACATAGAAAATTAAAAATTGGAGATTAAATATGCTTGGAAATTTATATGGGGTACATGGAATGAAGAAAAGTTGGTTTAGATACATTAATATGGGAAATATTACATCATAATTGGTACAGATGTAGTGGTATGGTTAGAGAATTAACAAGAATATGCAGATATATATATATTCCTAAGAGATTGCTTAGGATAAAAACAGGAATAACATACATGAGTAGATAGAATATTAACTAGGGAAGAGTAAATTGAGAATCTTATGGAAATATTTTATGAAAATTATTTCTAAAGATTAGTAGAAAAAATCTCATGTACAATAAAAAGGATTGGATATGTAAAATTGACATAGAAAATTGAAAATAGAATGCCAAACAAACTTGAAATTTTATAATACAGTAACTGGATTAAAGAAAACCTGGGATTTGATTTTGAAGTAGGGCCAATATTGTATGCCATTTGTAATAAATGTTAGTATGAGAGAATTAACATGGATATAAAGATATAGGAATATTGCTAAGACTATACTTCTGAAAATAGGTGGGAAAACATACAGGAATTAAATAAATCATACTGAGGGATTAGTCAAGTGAGAGTCATATGAAAATATAGTATGTAAATATAAGAAAGAGAAGCTGAATCTCATATAAAATATAGAATATGTATGCAAATTTAACACTGAAATTTCAAACATAAAAATGAAAAATAATACAGATGTACTTGGAATTAAAAAAAATGAGGATTCGAGAGAGAAATTATGTAAAATCCATATCATATTTTATACAGTCTTAGATCTATGGCTATGGAAATAACATGAATATGGAGAAAGATGAATATTCCTAAGAATGTGCAGGTGCAGAAAGATCATGATGGCAGCAAAACTTACAAGTCATTTCAGGCTTTAGTCAAGACCAGGACTACATCTATGGAGATGAACCCACTTTCCTGGTGGAAAATGAGCCACTGAACAAAGAAAGGGACTGAGTCTTTATAGGCTGTTTTGGGGAGGTGGTCTAGTGAAAAAACCTGCTGGTTCTCCCGGTTCTCCCAGGCCCTTAGGAATTTGGGGCTCATTTTGATTAATCAATAAGATAGTTAGGAAGTTGAGCCCTTGGGTCAAGGGTCCTGTGTTCTGGCTGAAGATTATTATCTCAGTGTGGTGATGCACTCCATCTTTTCTGCTCCTCCCTTTCTAAGATTATCATCAGGAAGGCATCTGTTGGGGGAGGTGTTAGCTGCCAGTGCAATTAAATTCAGGAAAACATTGTTGGGGGAGGTGAAGGTAATGCTTGACCATTTTCCTTTTCCTCAGACTGCATTATTTTTAGGTCCCACACCTATTAGAATGTATTTATAGACATCAGTGGGAAAACAAAGTTGAATTCATAAAATGTTCCTGAAAAATGTGTCATGAGAAAACCATAATAAAATAGTTTACGTAAATAGAACAGTTGAATGAATCTTTTATATAATATAGTGATCTGGATGCAAATTGAACAGGGAAATATAGAGATGGTAATAGACCTTGGAAATTTTCACTAGGGTACCTGGAATTAAGGAAATTGTGGAGTGTACAGAGATAGATAAACATTTTTATCAAATTTTGTACTGACATAGGGTTAGAGCAAGAGAACTAAACTGATTTTGGAGTAATAGGAATATTCCTAAGATTATACTTTTGAAGAGATGTGGGAAATCTTCCATTAATACATAGAACCCTACACATGCTTGAGTAAAGTGAGTGTCATTGGGAAGTGTATCATGTGGACTTCAGAATGAATGTCATATTTGATAGGAAGTTAAAGAGAGAATTAGACCATCCATGTAGATAGGTAAATTAAGTGAGAATGAAAAGGCTAAATTGAGTCTGGAATGTTGGAGAGCTATTGCAATGTTAATGCTCTCAGAGGCATTCCTTTAACCATTTCATGATAAATTTCCCCTATTGCCACCTGTTGCTAATTAATCTCTTCCTGGAATGAGGTTAATTAGGCCTCTCTCTGCCCAAATACCTGAACCTGGACCCTGGGCAGTCTCAATGGGCTCATCACACTGTTATCATCTCACCAAGCAAAATCTGGTCCTTGTCATAAAAGCAGAAAGGAGAAACAAGGGGAGGAGAACAGGAAAACAAAGAGTATAGGAAATATAAAAAGAGAATACCAATGTACTTCCTGGGATCCAGGTACCACCTATGGCTATTTTCTACTTCCTGAGAAAAGTCTTAGTCAGGCTGTTTTAAAAACCTCAGCTGAGATGCTTGCCTCAGTGCTTTTCTCTAAAGTTCTACTTCAGCATATGAAGAAACAAATCTTGTCTCAGGTAGCTGGCAATATTACCGTGATTTGAATAGAAATGGAATATAGAAAATTGAATATAACAGGCAAAATACACTGTAAGATGTATCTTGGTGTACTTGAATTGAAGTAAAGTCAGAATTATGCAAATAAGAAAGTAAATAATAAAATCAAATATTGGACTGACATTGGGTTAGTGTTAGAGAATTAATATGAATTTGGAACAATACAAATATTCCTGAAAATGTGCTTCTGAGAACATGTGGGAACATATATATGAATGTATGAAATCCCACATGGGGATGAGTCACAAGGAGTCCTAACAAATATATAAATAGGAGAATGTGGGTGTGAATCTCATATATGGTAAACTATCAGTTATATGGAAATTTCACATGGAAAATTAAAAATTGAAGGTTAAATATGCTTAGAAATTTATATGGGATACACAGAAGGAAGAAAAGTTGGTTTAGATACAGAAATAGGTGAAATGTTACATCATAATTATACATATAGACATAAGGTTATCATTAGGAAATTAACAAGAATATGTATGTATATATATATATGTATATATATGTGTGTGTATATATATGTATATATATGTGTATATATATATATGTATATATATATGTGTATGTATATATATATATATATTCCTAAGAGATGGCTTCTGATAATATGAGGGAAAACATACATGAGTAGATAGAATACTAAATAGGAATGAGTGAATTGAGATTCTAATGGAAATATTTTTTGAAGACTTGTGATAAGGATTAGTAGTAATGATGAATATCATGTACAATAAAAAGGGTTGTGTATGCAAATTTCACATAGAAAATTGAAAATAGAATGCCAATCAAACTTGAAAATTTATAGTATGGTAACTGGACTAAAGAAAACCTGGGAATTGATTTTGAAATACTTCCAATATTGTACACCATTTGTACTAAGGGTTAGCATGAGAGAATTACCATGGATATAAAAATATAGGAATATTGCTAAGAATGTACTTCTGAAAATAGGTGGGAAAACATACAGGAATTAAATAAATCCTACCAAGGGATTAGTCAAGAGAGTCATATAAAAATATATTATGTAATTATGAGAAAGAGGCTAAATCACACATAAAATATAGTTATATATATGCAAATTTAACACTAAAATTTGAAACATAAAAAAACATTGAGAAATAATATCAGTATACATGCAATCAAGAAAATGAGGATTCAGGAGAGAAATATGTAAAAATTCATATTATATTTTGTACAATCTTAGATCTATGGTTCAGGAACTAACATGAATATGGAGAAACATGAATATTCCTGAGAATGTACTTCTCAGCATCAGTGGGAAAACAAAGTTGAATTCATAAAATGTTCCAGAAAAATGTGTCATCAGAAACTCAGAGTGAAATAGTTTATGGAAATAAGAGAATGGTTGGATGAATCTTTTCTATAATACAGTGCTCTGGATGCAAATTGAACCTTGGAAATTTTCACTGGAGTACGTGGAGTTAAGGAAATTGTGGAGTGGTACAGAGATAGATAAAAGTTTTATCAAATTTTGTACTGACTTAGGGTAAAGGCAAGAGAATTAAACTGGATTGGTGTAAGAGGAATATATCTAAGAATGTACTTTTGAAAATTTGTGGGAAATCCTCCAGGAATATATAGAACCCTACACAGGCTTCAGTAAATTGAGAGTCATTGGAAAATATATTATGTAATTATATGGACTTCAGAATGAATGTCATATTTGATAGAAAGTTAAAGACAGAATTAGACCATCCGTGTAGATAGGAAAATTAAGTGAGAATAAAAAGAAAAGGCCAAATCGAGTCTAGAATGTTGGAGAGCTATTGAAATGTTAATGCTCTCAGAGGCATTCCTCCAACCATTTCATGATAAATTGCCCCTACTGCTAGCTGTTGCTAATTAATCTCTTCCCAGAAAGAGGTTAATTAGGCCTCTCCCTGCCCAAATACCTGCACCTGGACCCTGGGCACCCTCAATGGGCTCATCACACTGTTAGCACTTCAACAAGCAAAACCTGGTCGTAGTCACACACGCAGAAAGGAAAAAGAAAGGGAAGAGAATAGGCAAACAGAGAGTGTATGGCATATAAAAAGAGAATACCAATGTACTTCCTGGGGTCCAGATACAACCTATGGCTCTTTTTGACTACCTGAGAGAAGTTTTAGGCCATTTCAATAACTCCAGTTGAAATGCTTGCCTTGGTGTTTTTCTCTGAAATTATACTTCAGCATATGAGGAAACAAGCCTCATCTCAGGGATCTGGCAATATTACACTGATATGAATAGAAATGGAATATTTAAATTTGAATGGAACAGGCAAAATACACTGTAAGATTTATATTGATGTACTTGGAATGAAGTAAAAGTAGAATTATGGAAAGATGAAAGTAAAGAATAAAATCAAATATTGGATTGACTTAGGTTTAGGGTTAGACAATTAATATAAATATGGAATAATACAAATATTCCTGAGAATGTACTTCTAAGAACATGTTGTCTTGGTCTGGATCTCAGACTAATTTATATATGGCAGATTCATGGAGTGAATCACCAGCCTCACAACAGGATGGGTTTTATAATCTTTAATATGAGATAATATAATAATAAGCAAGCAACAGTTATACTTTACAATATTGAGTATTGTATATAATGAATTGATAATATAGAAGAAAAGAAAGAATGAGCAGCTCCAGCCCAATAAGCACTCACCAATCAACACCAGATAACACAACACAGGTTCGCAGGTACACTCAAAGCATCACCTTCAACACCTATCCTCAGGCAAAAGGAGCAACACTGAGGGTAGGGTAAGCATATAGGTGAGAGTCTTTCTCCTCAAAGCATCATCATCACCTTCAACACCTATCCTCAGGTAAAAGGAGCAACACCAAGGGTAGGATAAGCATATAGGTGAGAGTCTTTCTTCACAAGTCAGATTCCTTCTCATCATCAGGTTCCTTCTACACTCAAAGCATCGGATTCCTTCTTCCCCAGTTAGATTCCTTCTTCTCTAGTTAGATTCCTTCTTCTCCAGTTAGCTTCCTTCTTATCATCAGGTTCCTTCTTCTCATTCTCATTCCCCTTTGGAGGACTTAAAAAGGCACAGAAACCCCTCCTAATATGCAGTCCAGCGTTATGCAACTGGCCTTAGGTTGTTTATTCTCTGCAAGGTGGGAACTGGCCAGGTTCCAAGCTCACAGGGTTGAAAGTTGAAAGTTCTGATGCACTAAGAGCTCATTAGTGCACCAGATGGCCCTGAACAATAACATTGAGAGTGTTTACTGTCTCTCCAAATTCCTCACTAATGGACCCCCCTTTCCTAAGACACTTAAGGATGGGCCCATATTATTAACTATCTATACACATGTGGAAAAACATACATGAATGTATGAAATCCTACACAAGGATGAGTCAGAAAGAGTCCTAACAAATATATTATATAAATATGAGAATGTATATGTGAACCTCATATATGGTAAACTTTCAGAGATATGCAAATGTCACATTGAAAATTAAAAATTGAAGGTTAAATATGCTTGGAAATTTATATGAGGGTATATGGAATGAAGAAAAGTTGGTTTACATACAGAAATGGGTGAAATGTTACATCATAATTGTACATACAGACCTAGGATTATGGTTAGGGAATTAATAAGATTATGCAGATATATATATATATATTCCTAAGAGATGGCTTCTGATAATATGAGGGAAAACATAGAGTAGACAGAATACTAAATAGGGATGAGTAAATTGAAAGTCTTATGGAAATATTTTTTGTAAATTAGTGGTAAGCATTAGTAGTAACGATAAATCTCCTGTATGATAAAAAGGATTGTGTATGCAAATTTCACATAGAAAATAGAAAATAGAATGCCAAACAAACTTGAAAATGTATACTACAGTAACTGGATTAAAGAAAACCTGGGAATTGCTTCTGAAGTAGGTCTAATATTGTACACCATTTGTACTAAGAGTTAGTGTTAGAGAATTAAAATAGATGTAAAGATATAGGTATATTGCTAAGAAGTTTCTACTCAAAATAGGTGGGAAAACATACAGGAATTATATGAAAACTTCCAAGGGATTAATCAAAGGAGAGCCATATGAAAATAGATTATGTAAATATAAGACAGGCTGACTCTCATAAAATACATAGAGTGATATATACGCAAATTTAACAATGAAATTTAAAACATAAAAAATACATTGAAAAATAATATTGTTGTACCTGGAATCAAGAAAAATGAGGATTTGAGAAAGAATTGTGTAAAAATCCATATCATATTTCATACAGTCTTAGATCAATGGTGCAGGAATTAACATGAATATGGAGAAACATGAATATTCCTGATAATGTATTTCAAAAGATCAGTGACAAAACAAAGATGAATTCATAAAACTTTCCAGAAAAATGTGTCATCAGAACCTCAGAATAAAATAGTTTATGTAAATAAGAGAATGGTTGAATGAATCTTTTATAAAATATAGTTCTCTGGATGCAAATGGAACATGAATGTATGAAATCCTTCATGGTGATGAGTCACAAGCAGAAATAACAAATCAAATATATAAATATGAGAATGTAGATATGAATCTCATATATACTAAACTATCAGAGATATGCAAATTCCACTTTGACAATTAAAAATAGAAGGTTATATATACTTGGAGATTTATATGGGGGTACACAAAATGAAGAAAAGTTTGTTTAGATGCAGAGAGAAGTGAAATGTTACATCATAAGTAGTACAGACTTAGGGTACAGTTAGGGAATTAACAAGAATATACATATATATACATATATATATATATATTTCTAAGAGAAGGCTTCTAATAATATAAGGAAAACCATACATGACTAGATAGACTACAAAATGGAAATGAGTAAATTGAGAGTCTTATGGCAATTGTTTGTGTAAATTAGTGAAAAGTATTAGTAGTAATGATAAATCTCATATATGACAAAAAGGATTGTGGAGTTCAGCTCCAGAGTTCCTGCAGACCGGCAGGAGCATGGCAGAGGGCCCAAAACTGCCCCCAGGGAACTGCATGGGTGCCCAGCCAAGGGCAGACCAGAGACTGCTAGCCACCAGCCCCAGAGGAGCCCATTCCATGTTAAGAGTCTCCACAGAGACTGCTCTGTAAAAAGGCCCTACCCAAGTGAGGCCTGGGCCCACCTCAGTTATGCTCCAGAGTTCCTGCAGACCAGCAGGAGTGGCAGAGAGCCCAAAACTGCCCTCAGAGAACTCCAGACGTGCCCAGCCAAGGGCAGACCAGAGACTGCTAGGTGCCAGCCCCAGGGGAGCTCACACCCAAGGTAAGAGTGGCACACAGACACTCCTGCTTGTCACCAAATGAGGCCTGGGCCAGCCCCAGTTCCACTCCAGAGTTCTCCCAGGAGCCCATCCAAGGTCACTCCCGCTGCCCTCTTGAGGTACACCCACTACCGCTGCCACCAACTTTAGTGACAGTAGTGTCCATCTGGGGACTCCTGCTAGGGACTGGAAGTAACTCCAAGGTAACACACAGGTAATTTGTAGTGTCAATACAAGATTATAGGGTAGAAGTCGCAATGCCTCAGATTAGCATTGCAAGAAAGGAAGATACACAATCAACATGAAAAAACAAGGGAAGAAAGTGCCCCAAATAAACCTTGATACCATAGTAACAGAATCCACTAACAACACAGTTGATGAAATGTCAAAGAATTCAGAATGTACATAATTAAAATGATCTATGAATTAAAGAATGACATAAGCAAGCAAATACAGGCAAAACTTGATCAATCCAACAAAGAAATAGAACAAATAAGGCAACCATTGATCACTCTAACAAAGAGATAAGAGAGCAATTACAAGTAGCAAAAGATTACTTTAAGAAAGAGCTAGAGATCGTGAAAAAAAAACAATCAGAAATTCTTGAAATGAAGGAAACAATTAACCAAATAAAAAACTCAATAGAAAGCATCACCAGCAGACTAGATCACCTGGAAGACAGAACCTCGAATAATGAAGACAAAATATACAATCTTAAAAATAAACTTGACCATACAGTGAAAATGGTAAGAAATCATGAACAGAACATACAAGAAATATGGGATAGCATCAAAAGACCAAATATAAGATTTATTGGGATAGAAGAAGATGCAGAACTTAAAACCACAGGAATGCACAATCTCTTCAATGAAATAATATCAGAAAATTTCCCAAATATGAAAAATGAAGTGGAAAATCAAATACAAGAGGCTTAAAGGACACCAAATGTACAAAATTTCAACAGATCTACACCAAGGCACATTATAATGAAAATGCCCAACATACAGAATAAGGATAGAATTTTAAAGGCAGCAAGAGAGAGGAATCAGATTACATATAAGGGGAGACCAATTCAAATCTCAGCAGATTTTTCAACCCAGACCCCAAAAGCCAAGATATCATGGAATAACATATTCCAGGCTCTGAAAGAAATGGATGCCAACCAAGAGTCCTATATCCAGCAAAATTGACCTTCAGATTTGAGGATGAAATAAAAATCTTCCATGATAAACAAAAGTTAAAATAATTTACAGCAAGAAAGCCTGCACTACACAGCATTCTTGGCAAAATATTCCATGAGTAGGAAATGATAACCAACAATGAAAATATACAAAGAGAGGAACTACACTAAAGGAAAGACCATTCAAATGAGAAAACAACTCAAGGTAAAAACCAAAAATAAACAAAAATGACCAGGATTACAAATCATATTTCAATAATAACCTTGAATGTAAATGGCCTAAATGCACCAATTAAAAGACATAGACTGACAGACTGGATTTTTAAAAAAGACCCAACAATATGCTGTCTTCAAGAGACTCATCTCACAGGAAAAGACATCCACAGACTAAACATGAATGGCTGGGAAAAAATGTATCATTCACATGGACCCCGCAAACAAGCAGGAGTTCCCATCCTCGTATCAAATAAAGTGGACTTCAAACCAAGGATGGTGAAAAGAGATAAAGAAGGTCATTTCATACTTCTTAAGGGAATCATACATCAACAAGACGTAACAATCATAAATATCTATGCCCCAAATAATGGGGCTTCTACATATATTAAACAAATCCTTCTCAAATACAAGAATCAAATAGACCACAATACAATAATACTTGGAGACTTTAGCACAGCTCTCTTACCACTGGATAGATCTTCCAAACAAAAACTTAATAAGGAAACCATAGCTCTCAATGAAACTATCAATAATTTAGACTTAACAGACATATATAGAATTTTCCATCCATCAATAAGCAAATACACTTTTTTCTCAGCAGCACCTGGATGGATCCTTTTCCAAAAGAGATCATATGTTATGTCACAAAGCCTGTCTTAGCAAATACAAAAAAATAGGATACAACCCTGCATCCTATCATACCACAATGGAATAAAATTAGAAATCAATGACAGATTGAAAAATAGAAATTACTCCAACACCTGGAAACTAAATAATATGCTATTGAATGATGCATGGATAACAGAAGACATCAGGGAAGAGATTTTAAAAAATCCTTAGAGGTAAATAAAAATTCTGATACAACATATCAAAATCTCTGGGATACCATGAAGGTAGTGCTAAGAGAAAAGTTCATTGCATTAAGCTCATTTATTAAAAGAAGTAAAAGTCAACAAATAAATGACTTGACTCTTCATCTCAAAGCCTTAGAATAGGAAGAACAAACCAACACCAAAAGAAGTAGAAGACAGGAAATAATGAAAATCAGGGCTGAAATCAATGATATTGAAACAAAAGAAACAATTCAAAAAATTGACAAAACAAAAAGCTAGTTCTTTGAAAAAATACAAAATTGACAAACCCTTAGCCACCCTAACGAAAAAGAGGAGGGAGAAAACCCAAATTACTAAAATTTGTGATGAAAAAAGAAATATCACCACAGACACTACTGAAATACAGAGGATAATTAGAAACTATTTTGAAAATTTGGACTCCAGTAAAATAGAAAACCCTAAAGACACCGACAGATTTCTAGAGGCATATGACCTACCCAAACTGAACCAAGAGGTTATACATAACTTAAACAGATCAATTTCAAGCAAGGAAATAAAATATGCCATCAAAAGCCTGCCAACCAAGAAAAGCCCAGGTCCAGATAGATTCTCAGCTGAGTTCTACAAGACATTCAAAGAAGAATTTATACTAATACTCCTCAAACTATTTCATGAAATAGAAAAGGAGTGAACCCTCCTGAACTCATTCTATGAGGCAAGTATCACCCTGATTCCAAAACCAGAAAGAGACACACCAAAGAAAGAAAATTTCAGACCAATATCGCTGATGAACATAAGTGCAAAAATTCTCAATGAAATTCTGGCAAATTGCATACGAAAATATATCAAAAAAATAATGCATCATGATCAAGTGGGGTTCATCCCAGGGATGCAAGGTTGGCTCAACATATGGAAATCAATAAACATAGTACATCACATCAATAGACTTAAAGATAAGAATCATATGATTTTATCAATTGATACAGAGAAAGCATTTGACAAAATACAGCATCCCTTTTATTTTCAAAACACTAGAAAAAGTAGGAATAGTAGGAACATACCTCAACTTTTTAAAAGCTATATATACTAAACCCAAGGCCAACATCATCCTAAATGGAGAAAAATTGGAAGCATTCTCTCTAAAAATGGGAACAGGACAGGATGCCCTTTCACCACTGCTATTCAACGTAGTCCTTGAAACACAAGCCAGAGCAATTAGATAGATGAAAGAAATAAAATGGATACAACTAGGGAAAGAAGAACTCAAACTATCATTATTCGCAGATGACATGATTCTAAGAGGATCCAAAAAATTATATCAAAAAACTTCTAGAATTAATAAATGATTTCAGCAAATAGCAGGATATAAAATCAACACCCATAAATCAATTGCATTTCTGTACATCAGTGATAAACCCTCTGAAAGAGAAATTAAGAAAACTATCCCATTCACAATACCCTCAAAAAAATAAAATATTTGGGTATCAATTTAACAAAAGAAGTGAAAGACCTCTACAATGCAAACTAAATCAAAGGAGACCTTAGAAAATGGAAAAATCTCCCATGCTCCTGGATAGGCAGAATCAATATTGTCAAAATGGCCATACTACCTAAAGTGCTATATAGATTCAATGTGATTCCAATTAAAATCCCAATGTAATTCCTGGTAGAAATAGAAAAGGCAATCGTGAAATTTATTTGGAAGAATAAGAGACCCAGAATAGCCAAAGCAATCCTTAGCAAGAAGAGTGAAGCAGGAGGCATCACAATACCAGACCTTAAATTATACTACAAAGCTATAGTAACAAAAATGGCATGGTACTGGCACCAAAAGACATGTAGACCAATGGTATAAGCCAGAAGACATAGATATGAACCCACTTAAATACAGTTATCTGATACTAGACAAAGGCGCCAAACACATACACTGAAGAAAAGATAGCCTGTTCAACAAATGGTGCTGGGAAAACTGGAAATCCATATGCAGCAAATGAAACTAAACCCCTATCTCTCACCATGCACAAAATTCAACTCAAAGTGGATCAAGGACCTGGGAATCAGACCAGAGACCCAACCCCTAATAGAAGAAAAAATAGGCCCAAATCTTCATCATGTCAGATTAGGACATTACTTCCTTAACAAGTCTCCTATAGCACAAGAAGTAAAATCAAGAATCAATAAATGAGATGGATTCAAACTAAATAGCTTCTTCTCAGCAAAAGAAACAATCAATGAAGTGAACAGAGAGCCAACATTCTGGGAACAAATCATTGTCACACGCACATAGGATAGAGCATTAATCTCCAGGATGTATAAAGAACTCAAAAAACCTAACACCAAGAAAACAAATAACCCAATCAATAAATGGTCCAAGGAGCTGAACAGAAACTTCACAGATGAAGATATACAATCCATCAACAGACATATGCAAAAATGTTCAACATCTCTAACAATCAAAACTACCCTAAGATTTCATCTCACACCAGTCAGAATGGCAATTATCAAGAATACAAACAACAATAAGTGTTGGCAAGATTGTGGGGGGAAAGGCACATTCATACATTGTTGGTGGGACTGAAAATTGGTACAACCAATCTGGAAAGCAGTATGGAGATTCCTTAGAAAACTTGGAATGGAACCACCATTTGATCCAGCTATCCCACTCCTTGGTCTATACCCAAAGGACTTAAAAACAGCACACTACAGTGACACAGTCACTTCAATGTTTATAGAAGCTCAATTCACAATAGCTAAACTGTGGAACCAACCTAGATACCCTTCGACTGATGAATGGATAAAGAAATTGTGGTATATATACATAATGAAATATTACTCAGCAATAAGAGAGAATAAAATTATGGCATTTGCAGGTAAATGGATGGAGTTGGAGAACATCATGCTAAGTGAAGTAAGTCAATCTCAGAAAACCAAATGCCAAATGTACTTGTTAATAAGTGGATGCTGATCCATAATGTGTGGGAGGACATGGGAATAATGGAGGAACTATGTTCACAGGGATGGGAGGGGGTAGGGGGCAGGGGGACAGTAAATATGATGGAATATGATGAACATCATAGCCCTAGCTTTACATATAACTGCATGTATGTTGTGATTCTACACCACATACAACAAGAGAAATGAAAAGTTGTACTCCATCTGTGTACAATGAATTGCACTCTGCTATCATGTAAACCTAAATAGAACAGATAGATAGATAGATAGATAGATAGATAGATAGATAGATAGATAGATAGATAGATAGATAGATAAAAGTGCTTAGGGCCTGCCTATTACCTTTGTGTAAATGAAAAATGATCCTCAAGCTAGCCAGCCTTATGAAGCTCTTGGGATATACCAGTTTTTTATGCACATTTCATATTCTCTCATATTCTGGATATTTTTTGAACTTTACCTTGCTGAAATAAAATAATCATAGAAATCATAAAAAAGATTGTGTATGCAAATTTCACATAAAAACTGAAAATGCCAAAAAACTTAAAAATTTATACTAAGATAACTAGATTAAAGAAAACCTGGGAGTTGATTTTGAAGTAGGTCCAATGCTCGCCATTTGTACTAAGGTTTAGTGTGAGAAAATTAACATGAATATAAATATATAGGAATATTGCTAAGAATGTACTTCTGAAAATACGTGGGAAAACATACAGGAATTAAATGAATACTACAGAGGGATTTGTGAGCCAAGAGTCATGAAAATATATTATGTAAGTATGAGAAAGTCAGGCTGAATCACATATAAATTATAGAGTGATATGTATGCAAATATAACACTGAAATTTAAAACATAAAACTGAAATACATTGAAAAATAATATTGGTGTACCTGGAAGTAAGAAAATTGTGGATTCAAGGAAATATTTTAAAAAGCAGTATCGTATTTTGTACAGTCTTAGATCTATGGTTCAGGAATTAACATCAAAATGGAGAATCATGAATATTCCTGAGAATGTACTTCTAAACATCAATGGGAAAACAAAGTTGAATTTATAAAAGATTTCAGAAAAATGTGTCATCAGAAATCCAGAATAAAATAGTTTATGTAAATAAGAGAATGGTTAAATGAATATTTTATATAATATAGTGCACTGAATAAAATTGAACAGGGTAATATGAATAGAGATGGTAATACATCTTGGAAATTTTCACTAGGGTACCTGGAATTAAGTAAATTATGGAGTGGTACAAAGAGAGGTAAACATTTTTATCAAATTTTGTACTGACTTAAAGTTAGGACAAAATAATTAAACTGAATTTTGTGTAAGAGGAATATTCCTAGGAATGTACTTTTGAAAAGATGCATGAAATCCTCTGTGAATATATAGAACCCTACACAGGCTTGGGTAAAGTGAGAATCATTGGAAAATGTATTATGTAATTATGTGGATTTCAGAATGATTGTGGTAAGTTGAAGACAGAAGCAGACAGACAATCTAGATAGATAAATTGGGTCAGAATGAAAAGAAAAGGCCTAATTGAGTCTAGAATGTTGAAGAGCTATTAAAATGTTAATATTAATGATAAATTGCCCCTACTGCCAACTGTTGCTAATTAATCTCTTCCCAGAAAGAGGTTAATTCAACCTCTCCCCGCCCAAATACCTGCATTGCACCTAGAACCTGGGCACTCTCAATGGGCTCATCACACTGTTACCATCTCACCAAGCAAAACCTGGTCATAGTCGCACAAGCAGAAAGGTGAAACAAGGGGAAGAGAACAGGAAAACAAAGAAAGTATAGGACATATAAAAAGAGAACACCAATGTACTTTCTGGGATCCAGATACCACCTATAGCTCTTTTCTACTTTCTGAGAGAAATCTAATTCAGGCCATTTTAATAACCCGAGCTGAAATGCTTGCCATGGTGTTTTTCTCTAATGTTATACTTCAGCATATGAGGAAACAAATCTCGTTTCAGGTACCTAGCAGTATAACAGTGATTGGAATAGAAATGGAACATTGAAAATTGAATGGAACATACAAAATACACTGTAAGATTTATATTGTTGTTCTTGGATTGAACGAAAGTTAGAAATATGTAAAGATGAAAGTAAAGAATAAAATCAAATATTGGACTGACTTAGGGTTAGGGTTCAAGAATGAACATGAATATGGAATAATATAAATATTCCTGAGAATGTACTTCTGAGAACATGTGGGAAAACATACATGAATGTATGAAATCCTACATGGAGATGAGTCACAAGGAGCCCTAACAAATATATTATATAAATATGAGAATGAGGGTGTGAATCTCATATATGGTAAATACTCAGATATACAAATTTCACATGGAAAATTAAAAATTGAAGGTTAAATATGCTTGGAACTTTATGTGGGGGTACATGGAATGAAGAAAATTTGGTCTAGATATGGAAATAGGTGAAAGGTTACATCATAATTGGTACAGACTTAGGGGTATGGTTAGGGAATTAACAAGAATATGCAGATATATATATTCCTAAGAGATGGCTTCTGATAATATGAGGGAAAACATACTTGAGTAGATAAAATTCTTAATAGGGATGAGTAAATTGAGAATCTTATGGCAACATTTTATGTAAATTACTGGTAAGGATTAGTAGTAAGGTTGAATCTCATGTGCAGTAAAAAGGGTTGTGTATGCAAATTTTACATAGAATATTGAAAATAGAATTCCCAACAAACATGAAAATTTATAGTATGGAAACTGTATTAAAGAAAACTTGGGAATTGATTTTGAAGTAGGTCACATGGTGTACATAATTTGTAGTAAGGGTTACTGTGAGAGAATTAACATGAATATAAAGATATAGGAATATTGCTAAGAATATAGTTCTGAAAATAGGTGGGAAAACATACATGAATTAAGTAAATCCTACCAAGGGAATAGTCAAGCGAGAGTCATATGAAAATATATTCTGTAAATATGAGAAATACAGGCTGAATCTCATATAAAACATAGAGTGATATGTATGCAAATTTAACACAAAATTAAAACATAAAAGTGAAATACATTGAAAAATAATATTGGTTTACCTGGAATTAAGAAAAATTAGAATTTGAGAGAGAAATATGTAAAAATCAATATCATATTTTGTACAATCTTAGAAGAATGCTTGGGAATTAACATGAATATGGATAAATATAAACATTCCTGAGAATGTATTTCAGAAAATAAATGGGAAAACAAAGTTGAATTCATACAATGTTCCAGAAAAATGTGTCATCAAAAACCTATAATACTTCATGTAAATAAGAGAGCAGTTGAATGAATCTCCTATATAATATAGTGCTCTGGATGCAAATTTCACATGGAAATATGAATATAGAAGATAAAATATCCTTGGAAACTTACATTAAGGTACCTGGAATTAAGTAAATTTTAGAGAGCTATAGAGATAGGTAAACATTTATATCAAATTTTGTACTGACACAGTTAGGGCAAGAGAATTAAACTGAATTTGGAGAAATATAAATATTTCTAATAATATACCTTTTAAAACATGTGGGAAAACCTCCATGAATATATAAAATTCTTCACAGGCTTGAGTAACATGAGAGTCATTGGGAAATGCATTATTAATTATGTGGACTTTGGAATGAATGTCATATTTGACATAAAGTTGAATACAGAATTCGACAGTCAGTGTAGATAGGTAAATTGAGTGAGAATGTAAAGAAAAGGCCAAATTGAATCTGAAAATTTGGAGAGCTATTGCAATGTTAATGCTCTCAGAGGCCTTCCTCCAACCATTTCATGATAAATTGCCCCTACTACTACTTGTTGCTAATTAATCTTTTTTGGGAAAGAGGTTAATTAGGCCTCTCCCTGCCCAAATACCTGCACCTGGACCCTGTGCACTCTCAACTGGCTCATCGCACTGTTATCACCTCAACAAGCAAAACCTGGTCGTAGTCACACATGCAGAAAGGAAAAAGAACGGGAAGAGAAAAGGAAAACAGAGTGTACGGCATATAAAAAGAGAATACCAACGTACTTCCTGGGATTCAGATACCACCTATGGCTCTTTTCAACTTCCTGAGAGAAGTCTAAGTTAGGCCATTTTAATAACCTCAGCTGAAATGCTTGCCCTGGTTGTTTTTCTCTAATGTAATACTTCAGGGTGAGAGGAAACAAAACTTGTCTCAGGTACCTGGCAACACTACAGTGATTTGAATAATTGAAAATTGAATGGAATAAGCAAAATACACTGTAAGATTTATATTGGTGTACTTGTATTGAAGTAAAGCTAGAATTATGTAAAGATGAAAGTAATGAATAAGATCAAATATTGGACTTAGGGTTAGGGTTAGAGAATTAACATGACATAGAGAAAAATCCACACTGGTAGGGTCATCTGATCCCTTATAAAAGTTCCAAAACATGCATTGGATAAAAGAAAGCTTCTTTAAAAAATGCAGCTGGAAAAATAGTTTGTCTATATGTAAAAGAATGAAACAGGATTCCTGTCTTTCAACATGCACTAAAATCAACATGAATCAAAGACCTTGAAATTGGATGAGAAACTATGCTTCTCCTAGAAGAAACCATAGATTCAACACTAGCATAAAAGCACAGCCAATAACTTTCTCAATATGATGCCTGAAGCTCAGGAAATAATACTAAGACCCAATAAATGGAATGTCTCCAAATTAAAACAAAAAAACTTCTGCATAGCAAAAGAAACAATTCCAAATATGATAAAAATATACACAATGGGAAAAATCTTTGCTATCTACTCCTAAGAAGAGTGAACAGTCTTCTGATAAGAAAAGGATAGACAGATGAAGCTTCACGTCAATTAAAATGAGTAGTTGCATTATTATGGACCACAGTGCTTGTATCATGATCTGCCAGCTCAGACTGATAGGGTGTCTGGTGACTCATAGTTTAGCATTACTTAGAATGCTCTCAAGTACTCACAAGACTGCAGAGATAGATTAGTCATGCAGTCCAAGTTCCTGGATGTAAAACTAAAATTGGATAATGTATCTGGCCACTATAGATAACACATGTCCTCTAACACCTGGCAGAACATGGCTTTATTTCTGTGGCTAATGTGTTCCTCAAGCAGAGAAAAGGGTATAGCCATTTCCAAGTTCTCTGTCCTCTCACACTTTTTTCTGATCTAATCTTACTCATTTACATGTAGAAAAAGAACATCAAAATTAATAGTGATTTGGATCCCAAAATATCTCCTAAATTTATCTGGGCATAGGAATGATTGAGTAGAACTTTCATTGCTAAACTATCATGTTTTAATTGGCTGTCGTTGAGTCACCTTCCAAGGAAAGTGGCCACAGAGTAGCAGTGGCCTAGTTTTGGGTCCATACCTTAGTCAGGGCTGTGAGAGTCTGGTGGTATCAAAATTAGTAGGTTATCTCTTCACACATTTCAATAGTTCAAACCTGAGAGTTACAATGCCTATCTGCCAGGACATTGCACCTTCCAGGCAAGTGTCCCCTGGTCCCAGTCTGGCAGAGGAGCTGCAATGTCAGCAGATCACTTCCTGGGAGGAAAGTTGGCCAGGCTCAGGAACTGAGCCCCTCTGTGGCCTTGGGTTGTGTGGCCCAGGGAAGGGTGGAAATGAGAGCAGCAAACAAATGGGTCCTTCAGGAGCCCCCAGGCACCCAGGAAAGCCCAAACATGCTGCAGTCTTTGGGCCAACTCTGTTGCTCCAACCACCTCCAAGCTACAACAGGCAATGACCCTGATTCCCACCAAAACCTCAAGCCTCTTGGATCAGTTCTTCTCAAGCTGAGACTTTCAGAAACAGGTAAAAGCCCTACCGGATCAGGAAAAACATGAGTAGCAGCCACCGATACCTGAACCACCTCTCACTGAAGAGAAATTACAGGGTCTCCTCAACCTGCTATAAAACTCACATGAGGCTCAGAGGTAGCAGGTGCTGCTGGTACATGAACCTCCTTCTTTCACAGACCCTCTGCAGGCCTCCCCTCACCTTGAATGTCCCTTCAGAGGGATGCACAGGCCAGGGATGGATAAAACCATCCATCCTGAGGAGCAAGGCCATAGAGAAAGGGAGCTGCACCATCCCAAATCCAATGGAAGCATCCTTCTCTGGGACTCTTTCCTGTAGGACCTCCTGCCATCACAGGACACACACAGGAAATGCCACCCTGTCCTGGTTAGGGCAGGCAAATATGGGCGATGAATTCCCATGCCCAGGAATACTGGGCACTAGAGAGATGGGGATAAGGTCTCCATAGTTCCAAAAGGCCTGCTCCCTTTTTGATGAGTATATCCAGCAGGCACTGCCCTCCTATTTCTCAGTCAGTCAGTTGTACAATATCCATCCCACAGTTCAATGCTCCATCCATCAAGGACACCTCCCAAATTGCAGGCGTGTGATACTATCCTGCCCCATGACTCAGAGGGAGGAAAGGAGAATTAGGGGTAGGCCAGTAGCCTTTGGTGCAAGGAAAAAGTCTTTCAGGGGAAATGGAATCTTTCTCCTGACCTCATCAGCCACCTCCCTTCTATTCATTCCCACAATTCCACAGGATATCCGTGAATGCCATGGGGCTTGGGATGATGCTCAGATTCCAACACCCTAGCACCCTGGCAATCATTTATCTGGCTCTGGCAAACCAACTCCTCTCACAAACATATGTGGGAGCCACTGAACCAGATGAGCTGTGGCATGCCTATGTCTCTCCACCTGCCCAAATCCAGGGTGAATGAGTCTTATTGAAAAAAAAAAGAAAGAAAAACTTTATATTCCACAAGGTGGTCCACACACTAAGGAGACAGGATTTTGATCACAAAGGCAGTGTGGAGTTCGGAGGAAGGGAGGTGGGCCAGGGACCAGTAGGCTCTGGGACAGGTCAGCCATACATACCATCTTCAGCCCCCAAGAAGACTACAACGGAAGTCAGCGGGCTGAAACACAGGACCTGCTAGCAAAGACCAGGAGAATACTGGAGTGACATTTGGAAATGTCCATGCTTTCACAGTTCACTACTTTGCCCCATCCACCTCATATCCATGAGCTACTTGCTTGGCTATATTGCTATGTGGCCCAGAAACCCTCCACCCTCCAGAAACTTTCTCAGCCTACTTCCTCCTCTCAGTGGTTATCTCTCTTTTCTCTATCCCTCTTTCCTTTGTGCTTCCCTTCTCTGTCACCTCCTTCAGCTTTTGTCATTCTCAATTGTCTTTTTACTTTTCACCCTTTCTCGCCTACTTTCCCCTTTCCTTCTGCCCTTCTTTACAGCAACTTCCATTTCCCTCTCTCTCTTTCTCTCTTTCTCTCTCTAAATATATCTCTGTCCCTTCTGTGCTCACTCTCTCTCCCTCTCTCTGCACAAAAAAATGCCAACATTCTCTGTAGAGAACCCAGTCCTGTGGATAAATATGAGCCTGAAGATTCCTCTCTGAACCCTGCCTCTCTGCAGCCCCACTTGGGTGGGAGTCTCTATTTATTATCCAACACACAGGTGCCATCATTTCCCCTGTCTGGCTAACAGACCCTAAGAGTTTTCCACTCTCTTTCAAAAGCCAAATTGTGAAGTCTTATTTGTGGCATCCATGACCCCCTGGGGCTGTTTTGTTAATGGTTTGCCCTGTGCCTAAAGGCGGTGCACACTGTTGGCCTTCATGCTTCAGGCTGGGCATCTTGTCCTCAGGTCGGCATTTCCTGGGAAGGCCCGGTGCTGAAGTCCACCCAAGCTGGGGTAGATGGACTCCAGTAGTTCCAGGGCAGGTGAGAAGGCTGGGCTATGTCCAAGAGTCTCGGCAAAGATCCTCTGCACTTCTGCATTCTCAGGGCCAAAACTGGTGCTGGAGCAAGCAGATAACTTGAGGTTACCAAGGACCTTGGCCCTGGACAAGTATGGGATTAGATGGGCAGAGAAACCAAAGTAACCCAGGTCGCTGTTGCTGCCCTGCCAGTGTAAATCCTATACTGGCTTCCGGGGAAACCCTGGGAAGGGCTTGCCAGTGGTGTGGGCAGGTCATGAATAATTAATGAGGCACTACTTTGAGAAGGTATTTAAGGGCTGGCTGGGCTCTCACCCTGCTGACCCACAGTGCGGTCTGTGATTGGGTCTGCTTCCCAGCACTCTGTGTGGACTCCAGCTTCAGTTCTCCACCATAGATGAGAAGAGCACGTGCAGAGGCTCCCTTCTAAGGGAAGCCGCACACAAGAGGACTGGGTCATCCAGCAGCCCAGTCAGAAGGAAGCTTTGAGAGCATTTTACACACAGAACCCCTTCTCTGGGATTACGGCCAGAGAACACCTGGCCAAGGAATTGGGTGTTCACGTGTCCAGGATCCAGGTGTGGTTTCAGAATCAGAGGACCTGACAGGTAAGGCAGAGTGGAGGGAGGTCTGTCGGGGGCTTGGGACAAGGTCAGGGCCATGCAAGGCCTCGGGCTGGCACCAGCCTCCCAGGAGGCACCCCAAGGATGAAGAGAAGGAAGTGCACAGCCATTTCAGAGGCTCAAACCAGGATCTTGCTGCAGGCCTTTGAAGGCATCCAGTTCCCTGGGATTGCTGCAAGGGTGAAGCTAGTTGAAAAGACGGGCCTCCCAGAGTCTTAAGTTCTGGTATGGTTCCAGAACCACAGAGCTCAGCACCCAGACCCCAGCACTGCCGAAACTATGAGATGCACTCTGCAGGGTGAAGGGGGAAGCCCAACTGTGGCCCTGGGGAACTGGGGGCCCCAGCAGCTGCATGGATGACAGCGGCCCCCTTCACCATTCCCCTGGCCCTGCTCACAGCTTCTTGGCCATCACTGGCTTAGCTCCTCACCAACCCCTGGTGCCCTCTGGTCCTGGGAGTCTCTCTGGGGCCTACATAGACCAAGCAACTGTGGAGCTGGACATCCAGCCCTCCAGGGCTGAGCCATCAGGACACAACCCTGGCCTCCATCTGCTACCTTCCAGGCTACTGTGCCCAGGTCCCAGTCCAGCAGAGGAGATGCACCATCAGCAGACTCCTTTCTGGCCCAAAAGGCCAGGAGGGCATGCTGGCCTCTGGAGCTCAGGCCCATGGTGGCCAGGAACTGGGCCCCAAGGACAGGAGAAAACATGTGCAGGCACCAAATTGGTCCTTCAGGACCCCCGGACATCCAGGCTCACTGATGCCTGTGGTGCTGGCTCTGCTGCTCCAGTCACCTGCACAACTTCACCAGGAAATGCCCCTAATCCCTGCTGAAACTTCAGGCCTCTTGGATCAGCTCCTTTCTAGCCTAGACTTTCAGGAACGTGTAGGAGCCCTTCTAGATCAGGATGAGCACAAGGAGCACCCACCAACACCTTAACCACCCCTCAGCAAAGACAAATTCCAGGCTCTCCTAGACCTGTTACAAAACTCACCTGGGCCTCAGGGGTAGCAGGTGCTGCAGCTACCTGCACCACACCCCTCCACTGATACCCTTTAGGCCTCTCCTCACCTTGCATGACCCTTCAGAGGGATGCACAAGCCAGGGATGACAAAAGCATCTGTTTTAGTCAGATTTTTCACTGCTGTGACTAGAAGGACCTGACCAGCCCAATTGTATAGGAGGAAAGTTTTATTTGGGGGCTCACAGTCATGGGTCTTAATCCATAGAAGGCTGGCTCCATTCCACTGGACTCAAGGCAAAGCAAAACATCATGGCAGAAGAGTGTGGCTGAGAAAGCAGCTCACATGGTGATCAGAGAACAGAGAGAGGTCTCCACTTGCCAGATACAAATATCTACCCCAAAGCCCCACACCCAATGCCCCACCTTCTACAGCCACACCCTACCACACTCAGTTAATCCCTATCAGGGGATTGATTCACTTATTGGGTTAAGACTCTCACAACTGAATCATTTCTCCTCTGAACTTCTTGCATTATCTCACACATGATCTTTTGGGGAACACCTCACATCCAAACCATAGCCCATCCATCCTGAAGAGCAAGGCCCTGGAGAAAGTCAGCTACAACAATCCCAAAACCAATGAATGCATCCTTCTCTGAGATCCTTTCCTGTGGTAACTCCTGCCATCGTGAGGACACACACAGGAGACACCACAATCTACTGGTTGGCTAGTGCAAATATGGGTGCTAGATTCCCAGGCATCCTCTGAGTTCAAACATTCAAGGGGAACAGAGGCCCAGAGAGGGATGCTGGGCACTACAGGGATGCGTCTAAGGTCCCCAAAGTTCCAGGGGGTCTGCTCCCCGACCCCTCACTATTTTGGCTGTATAGTCCAGCAGGCCTAGCCTGGGCACTGCCCTCCTCTTTCTCAGTCAGTCAAGTATCAAACATCTTCCCCACAGGCTCACAGCTCCATCCTGCAAGGACACCTCCCAATTTCCAGGGCTCTGATACCTTCCTGCACTCCTCCCTCACCACTTGCATCTGTGGGAAGAAAGGAGACCTAGGGGTAGGCCAGTAACCTTTGATGCTAGGTAAATGACTTTGGAGGGGAGGGGGAATCTCTCGCTCTACCTCGCCTCAACCTTGCCAACTGCCTCCCTTCCATTCATTCCCACATTCCCTGGAACATCCGTGGATGCCAGAGGGCTCAGGCTGGGGCTCAGCTTCCATCCCTGTCACCCCATGAACCCTGGGTCAAGACATGTGCCTGCCACCTTGGCGCTCCATCAGCTGGCTCTGGCAAACCAAGAAAGGACTCGCACAAACCTGTCTAGGGGCCCTGGGACCAGGCAGGCTGTGGTATGCTTGTGTCTCCCCAAGTCTTGCGGAAATTGCACCTCACTCTGCCACAAAGTGGTCCACACCCTAGAGGGGCAGGGTTTGATCAGGGAAGCGGTATGGAGTTTGGAAAAGGAAGGCATAGGCCAAAGTCCAGTCGGCTCGGGGATAAGTCAGCGGTACCATGTCCCCTGCCACAGAGGACAAAGGAAGTCTACCAGACTGACCGTAGGACCTGCGAGTCACTTCTGCTGCTTCTAGCACCCAGCCCCTGCCTGCCGCCTTGCTGCAACCTTTCCTTTGCACAGGACCATGGAAGGTCTGGAGGGGCTCCATGGCTGCCTCTGTAACCTCTTCCCCAATAAGCCTTGGGCTTCCTCACATTTTTCTCCCCGTGGATCTGGCAGCACCCACCTGGCTTCCCACAGGCATGGTGCTTGCTCACTTCCGTGGCATCCCTCTCCAGCAACCAGCTGACCACCCTGAACTGCTACTCCCCAAAATTGCCTGGATTGTGGCCTGAGAGCACCATCCTGGCCTTCCCATGCTCTTGGCCTGGTCTCTGCTTCCTAGTGTGGCCTTTCCTGCCATCTGGCAGCATTCTTCCTTTTCAACCACCACAAGAAACACAAAACACACACCACTTGATCACCAGGGCACCCACCAACTGCAGTGGCCTCTTCTTGTGCTCCTTCTGTTCCAGTGGCAATCAACCTCAAGAAGATTCCCACCTGATTGTGGCTGCTCTACCTATTGAGAGTGTCCAGGAGACCACTCATTGGGACAAAAGCACTATAGGGACCAATCACCTCACTCAGGTTTCTGCAGAGACCAAAAGAATCCTGGACCTGTGGGGGTTAGGGTCCATCTCGAACCAGCGAGTTGAAGAGGTACCCCCACATTCACCTAGCAGTAGAAGTCAGGAGGAGTTGGAGCTGACTGGCTGCCCATTCCCAGCCCTCTGCTGTAGGACAATCAGACACACCAGGGAGTCCAGTCAAAGCAAGTACTCATTTAATTGCAGACCAAGCATTCAACTTGTAGGGCCATTCGGCCAATCAGAGACAATGCACATAGCTAGCAGCTGTCCATGTGGCAAGGCACACAAGATCCTTGAATTCTGTCCATGGGCTGATCATGTTTGCAGAACCAACAGTAAACCAATCACATAGTCCCTCCTTCCTCCATGCCCTTCCTATTTACACACTTTTCACAATGGCTAGTCACCATCTTAAGGGTGTAGCATGGAGTTAGCTCCCCACAAGTCCCCCTTTTTTATTTTGTATGGTCCACCTTGGGAATGTGCCTGTCTTAGGTCACTCTCATCTTTCAGGGGGTCTTACCCGTCATTGGCTACCATTCTAGCCTCATGGTGGGCCCATACCTTAAGGCCTTTGGACTTCCTGCAAGGCCATATAGATCCAAGGGTCTTGAAGAGTTTGGGGGTGTTCTTCAAGCACCTGTGCTAGCATTGTGATCTTGTTTTGGAGCTGGGCTTGCCCTATAGCATTTCTAGCACCTGGTAACAAAAGGCAACAGAAGAAGAATGAGACCACCAATGCCCAATAGGGCTTAATTTGGAAGAGGCTTGTGAGTTTTTGCCACATGGCAGTAAAAAATTGGGCAGAAGGCAAAATTTCCACCTTTGTATGGTTGAGCTTAACAATCAAGGACAACAATTGGGAGGACAAATTTAACATCTTATCATTCCAGGATCCCCTGAATACAGTTAATTGCTCTGATAGAATGTCCACTTCTTGCTGGAAGATAATACCCCAGTGAGGTGAATGCTGAGAGTCAAATGTTGTTCTTGTATATGAGAAATATCACGAATGACCTCTTGGAGCTTCTGGGAAGTTTGAGTAGTTTGGGTGATCACGACAGCAGCAGCGGTTGCAGCAGTGGCAGATGCAGCCATAGCAGCGATCACAGTGGCAGTGATCCCTCTGTTAAGGCTGGGTGCCATTGTAGAATTGGAGGCTCTGTATGGCCATCTGAACAATTGTCCCAAGGATGAATATCAGCACAGCAATTATCAGAATTCCAGTCAGCACCAGGCAAGCAGTCCACCACAGTCATTTACATGGGCTCATTCCTGTAAATTAAGGAAAGAGATCACCCCTCAGGAGTGGGTACTCCTGGATTGTTATTAGGGTGACAATACTTGAGATTTCTAGTGGGTACTCAAATAGGGCTCAATTCACCTATTGGGAAAACACATCCAAAGCCTCAACCCGCACTTATAAGGGTGTCAGGTCCATGCCAACATCCTGTTAGGGGGTCCTTCCATTGGACCTCAATCTTGATATAAAGTGTCTGATTGGACCAATGTCTTTGGAAAGCCATTAGAGGCTGTTCTTTTGAAAAATTTAAAATATTTCCATAGCTGATCATGGGGGTTGGTTCCTCCTTTTTGTTTTTGTAATTGAACCTTTATAGTTTTATTTTGTTGCTCTATGATGGCTTGTCCTCTTGGGTTGTATGGAATTCCAGTGGAATGTTTAATATGCCATTGGGCAAAAAAATCCTTGTAGGGCTTGGCTCATAAAACAAGGCTCATTGTCTGTTTTGATTGCCTATGGGACACTCATGAATAGCATTGCTTGCTTTAGAGCCTTAATTATATGGGTTGCTTTTTCCCCTGTAAGGACAGTAGCATATACAAGGGAGGAGTATGTGTCAATTATCATATGTACAAATTTACATTTCCCAAAGGTAGGAATATGAGTGACATCCATTTGCCAGAGGGAGTTGGGTATTAACCCATAGGGGTTGACTCCCTGTGGTTGGAGTGGACCCAGTGGTAGCAGTGGGCCACAAGAGGAGCATGCATGGATCAGATGCTCCAGTTGAAGGCTCTATATGATCTAAAGCTAGTTGCTCATGGACAAAGTTCTTTAATGCTGAAAACTTAGGCTCAAGAATAGGCCTTTGTTCTATTTAGGAGGATGAGGTGTCCAGAGCTCCCATGAGAGCCAAAATTATTAGGGGTGAGAGAGAGATATCATATAATAACTAGTGGTTTAAATGTTGAGAAGAAAACATGAAAAGTATTTACATGGATTAGTTCCTTTATATAAATGTTATAATATGAGAAACATCCAAAATCAAATATAGTTTTACCATCAAGGTGCAAACCCAGTAAAAGAAAACAATAACAGAACATTATAAAAGATACAGAGAATGTGTGGCTGTAGAAAACCTTAGTGTAAATTTCAGTATATAAATTGGCCCATGTAGAATACAAAAATATTTACTGAAGTTAGATTTTTTAAAAAAACAGTGCTTATTAGAAGTATTTTAATATGAATTAGATATATAATCTAAAAGTAGAAACTTTAAAAACATTAACAGCATTAAGCCAGTGCCATTCACTTGTATTTCCATTTTGCTTTTGTTTTAAAAGCTGCTGTTTTGACTCAAGAAAAATCTCTAAGGTTTACATTCTTTTAAAAGTATTATCCATTCTTGCCAGATTTATATTTAGTCTTTAGGAAGTGATTTAGATTGGCAATGCAACTCAAATAAGTGAGAGAAATTATTTATCATTTCAATAAGTTATAGATATAAACATGTTAATGTGCAATTATTTATATCTTTATTTCCTATTGACGGTGAGGTATGTAATTTGTTTTCCCCAAAGAACCATAGAAACCTTGTATATATGGCTGCATACTGATATTTTTAAAATTTTAAGTATACCTCTGTGTTTGCATGTGTGTCTGTGTAGAAGCTGGAAGGAATACTTGATGTGTTAACTATACATACTGAAATATTTTGCTTTTTTATATAAGCATTAGGTGATGAACTGTAAATAGATAATTGGTATATCTTCCCCAGTATAAAACTGAATACAAAGTATATGAATTAATAATGATTTTATCATAATGATCAGAAACTTCCTTAGTGGCAGAAATTAACTTATTGAAGTTCTTATATCTGATTAGGGCATATTTATTGGCTTAGAAGTGGAACTGGGCTTTGATCCTTTGAGCCCAAGGATGAGATCCATCCTGGTTGCACTGGGGACAGTTTGTTTCATCCTTGGCATGTAAGCCCTGTTGCCAAGGTTGCAAGGCAGGGAGGAGAGAGTAGTCTCCTGCCGTGGGAGGAGTTTGTCCCCGATGGAGCAGTGCTGCAGCCAGGGGGCTGCAACATTGGGCAGGAGTTGGATCTGTGTCTCCTTTGCCTGTAATATTCCTTTCCCTTAGAAAGTAGGAGGCAGCGGGAGAGAGGAGTTAGATGCCTCTGAGCCATCTTTATTGCCTTAGGCCTTTCCAGCCATCTGGGAGCAGGCTGCGGTGCTTTGTGGCAGTGGAAAGTCACCTGCCAGCTAGCTGTCGGTCCCCGGCCAGAGAGCAGTACCCTGTCAGTCCTGCCTGATTGGGTAGAGGGGCCAGAAGGAAGAGAAGGTGGGAAGAGTCCACTGATTGTGAGAAGAAGGAGGTGAATACAAGGCAGATTTAAAGTAAACATTGTCTGTGAAAGCCCGATGGGTTTCACTGTTTACGTTTGTGCAGTGAGTGCTGTGGATCAGGGGCAGCAGGGATTCCGGCCCACCTGTGGGAGGCAGGGGATGTGGCCTCAGCTAGAAGAAGAGGTGCTGGCACAGTGCTTGGGAGTTTTATTTCCATGAGCAGCATTGTGGCAAGGGCATGGTCTCTTGAAGGCTTTGGAACAGTTTTTGCTAGTTGGCGTGCCCTTGTGCTTTGCCAGAGTAGGGCGTTAGTGCCTGTGATTGGGCCCACAGCTGCGGAGCCATAGTATTGGGCTGGCGGTGCCAGTGATTGGGCCAGCGGCAGTGGAGCCGGTGTGGACTGAGCGGGGTTTGCGCGATGTAGCAGGCGCGGAACCACCTCTGGTGCTAGTCACTATGACCTGTGTGGGTGGAGTCGCCAAGGTTGGCACAGAGCAGTGGTACCAGGCTGGTGCCAATGTCGACCATGTGGGTGGGGGCAGGGATCTCCCCTCAGCAGGGGAAAATGATGGCCAACCATCCTCAGAGGGAGGTCGACTGTCTTCCCGCATGGAAGCTCGTGAGCCTAGTTCAGGGGCTGAGGGCAGGGAGGAATTTCTAAGTCCCTGAATTTGCAAGTCCTTAGCTGAAGGGGTTAAGGGTAGCCTCCAGGATGCTTTAAGACTTTCCTCATCAAAAAGTTCCCAGTGTAGTCCCTCCTTTGAGTCCTCTGAAGCCTTTTCATGTATCCCTGTTTGCTCTCTAAAGGTCCCCTTAGGCAGTCCTGGGGAGACCTCCAGGGGGGGATCCTCCCCCAGATTGGCCTCTCTTTTACATACTAGCTGTTCCACCTGCTCCCAAGTGGAGCCGTCAAAGAGATTGCTAGCTGGGAGCCAAGGAGCTGCCAGTGTGAAGGTTCCCCAGACCTTTTCGGCTTGGGTATCTGAAACCTCTAAGCCCTTACTCTTAAGCAGATATCTGAAAGCTTTCAGAGTAGGGTCCTCTTTTCCACTAGCTTAAGCTATTTTTAGGTAAACTCAAACCCAAAGACCTACAGATCTACTCACCTGATTGGCTCAACTTGCCACTTATGGTTTTGGTTTCTCCCGTTCCTCACACGGGGCACCACAATGCGGGGGTTAGGGTCCTTCTCGAACCAGCGGGTTGAAGAGGTAGCCCCACATTCACCTAGCAATGGAAGTTGGGAAGAGTTGGAGCTGACTGGCTGCTCATTCCCAGCCCTCTGCTGTAGGACAATCAGACACACCAGGGAGTCCAGTTAAAGCAAGTACTCGTTTAATTGCGGAACAAGCACTCAACTTATAGGGCCGTTTGGCCAATCAGAGACAATGCAGAGACAGCCAGCAGCTGTCCACGTGGCAAGGCACACAGGCTTCTTGAATTCTGTCCATGAGCTGATCACATTCACGGAACCAACAGTAAACCAATCACATAGTCCCTCCTTCCTCCATGCCCTTCCCATTTACACACTTTTCACAATGGCTAGTTGCCATCTTAAGGGTGTAGCATGGAGCTAGCTCCCCACAGGAGCTACATTTCCACCTCCCCGTGCTCTCACAGTTCACCCTTTGCCCCACACACCTCATATCCAAGAGCTACTCCTTTGGCTTTGTAGCTGTGTGGCCCAGACTCCCCTCTACCCTGCAGGAGCTTTCTCAGCCTACTTTCTCCCAGTGGTTTTCTCTCTTTTCTCTTTCTCTTTTTCCTTTGTGCATCCCTTCTCTGCTGTCTCCTTTGGCTTTTTTCATTCTGTTTTCTGTTTTCATCATCCCTCCCCTTTTATCCCCTTTTCTTCTGCCCTTCCTTCCAGCCAGAAATTTGTGCTTGGAAATTGCTAACATTTTCTGTAGGAGACTCAACCCTGTTGATAAGAAGGAGCCTGACATCTCTTCTTTGAGCACTTCCACTCCCCTCAGCCCATATGGATGAGTTTCTCTCTCAACACACCAAGCCATCACTTTGCCTGTTGTTTGCATGGACTCTGAGAACTTTTCAGTTCTCTTTCAACAGCCAAAGGGTGAAGTGTCCTTTTGGAACTTGGTCTCTTTTTCCATGGTCTGATCCATCCTCTCTGGGGCTGTTATGTGAATGGAGTTGCCCTGTGTCCCAGTAGTGGTGCCCTCTACTGGTTTTCATGCTTCAGGTGTGGCATCAAGTTCTTATGGACAGTTCCTGGGAGGGCCTTTCCCTGACATCTACCCAAGTTTGGGTCCATGGACTCTAGGAGTTCCAAGACAGGTGAGGAGGCTGTGCAATGTCCATGAGTCTCAGCAAAATCTGTCCATCCTTGCTTTTGGCTACCCCTGTGCTCAAGCAACAAGAGGACTTGATGTCACCAGGGACCCTGTTCCAAGACAAGTTTGAGATTTGAAGGGTTGAGATGCCAGCCCTTTTTATACTGCCTGCTCCGCGCTTCCAGACTCCCTCCCCTTAGGTCTTATGGGGAAACCTCTTACTGTAATTCATAAGGGCTTTCTGTCTGCTGCCATTCTTCTGCTGGTTTAGAGGGTCTTTCTCTTTTTAACATATGTTTCCTCCTTCTATCATGTCTGAATATTTTGACAGTTTTCCAGCCTGAAGTTTTCAACATTTTCTCTTTCTCTGCTCATATTTAATCTTCCCCTATTGGCACTTTCTTTGAAATACATTTATATACTTGTTTCTTTGTTAGATGCCTCTCTTTCATCATTCAAAAATACCTCTGAATATTACTTTATTTCATTTCTTCTACATGTTTTCATAAAAATGATTATCCAAAAAAAGAATGTTATTATCTGTCCTTTCACATTGTTTATGTGCTGATTTAATGCTTAATCTTCTTATGTTGGATGAATGTCTATTTAATCTTATAAACCCTCTATGCCATAGCCCAAATCCTCAAGACACTGTTTGACAAAGTTCTGGTGCCTGCAATGGATCAGGGTGAAGAGATGCACTCCTCAATATGTTTCCTGTTGGGATGCCCCTTCTTAGTTTGACAGAATTAATTGTGCTTGCTTGTGTCACTATTCCAATTCCTGGAAAGACAGGATCAGTCAATCTTGGTCCCCTAAAGTCTCATGTAATTAAGGAGAGGCATTTGACCACCCAGGAGAATAAACAAGAAAATCTCCATCAGGATAGTACTACTGATATGATGTTTCTTAGAAGTAATTCTAGAAATTCCGCTGATGATAGTTTCACTTTAGATATGATATCCAGAACATTTAGGCCCACAGTTTCCCCAATTACATTTGGAAGTACTCTCAGGCCTGGTTGTAGAAGGCTGCTTTGGCAATTTCAATAAAGTGAGCTATGGGAAATTGTGGCTCCAACTAGTCCCATGCCTAAAGCTCAAATGCTGGTCAAGCCTTCTCGCAGGCCCTGACAAAAATGGATTCCCCCTATAGTAGAATCCAGTGATATTTGACATGGGTAAAGGCAGAAGATGGCAAGTGTCCAGGTAACTTAGTACTGGACCCTCCCTCACCATACTCAGGAGTCTACATTAATGGAGAAAGAATGGTTTGGGTTAATAGAAAACATGTTAATTGTAGTTCCTTGTTTACATGGGAAAATCTTAAGAAACAAAGGCCTCAATGCCTGCCCAGAGAAACTGAACTCAAATTATGTAAACAATGGTTGCTACAGGATAGGGCTCAGGGAAAGTTCAGAGAATGATACTTTAATGATGTATGTAATAGTTAACTTAACCTGCAGCTTTGGGCAATTCTAGCTTAAAATAATAAGACATAAGCAGAACCCATTAACCACATGTGCACCAACAGCTATGCTAATATATCACCTCATGTTTTTAGGTATAGTTACCACAATGGTCTATTAGTCTTATGCTACCCTCATAGTTAAATATATCTTTGTTAGCTTCATCCTGTTTTGGGGGGGGATACAATAGGAAGTTTAGTAACCTCTAGTTTGATATTAATCTTAAAAAAATAGGATATGTGGACCCTTATAGTTTCAGTTTCTAGTTAAGATTTTAAAATCCTTTGAAGCTGACGTAGTTATCCGGGACAATTATAGATGAACACTCTGTGTTTACGAACAACTCATGATGATTTGTAACCCCCTTTTCTTTTCTTTTAATAATGGCCATAAATCACTATAAATAAAGCACTGGTCTGAACTTAGAAAGACACAGCTTGCACCTGGTCTCTGTGTCTCATTGGTGCTACCTTCACCGACACCACTCTTCCCACCTCAGGACCTGACACCCTGCAGAGGCTGGATCCCCACACCTCTAAGGGTCTCTGACTGTCAAGAAAGCTAATAAATTCCATTACTGAAGTTACTTCTACACCTACCCCATCTTTCTAGTTAAACTGTCTGCTTTCTTAACTTGATCACAGTATCTCATGTGCATGTCTACAATTCTTTGTTTTTGGAGAACATGGAACTTCTTGCTTATCCTCTGTCACTTTCATCAGGGATTATGGTGCCTGCTTTAAACTCATGTGAGATTCATACAGCAATGTTCTGGTTCTCAAAACAATTTTATACTTAGGAAAATATGCTTTAATTATAAACTTCACTGAAATAAATAATGTATGCCACACAATCTATAAAAAATTTTAAAACACACAATACAGTTAATTGTAAATTCCTTTTAGACAATTGATCATTAAAGTAGGCCTTTGCTAATTTTTCACAAACTTTTTTCTCTTGACATCTCACAGTTCCAAATGATACACATTGTTCCAATATGGTTGATGGTGGGGTTTTTTTACATTAAAAAGACAAAAGAAAATTGATGAAGAATTGTATGTCATAACTTTACTCATGACATGAGTAACTTCTTTGTTGAATTCAATGATAGTTTTAAATTCTTAAAGTGTATATAAAATAGCAGATTCTGAATGCATTCCAGTCCAGAAATCTGTCCTTTTTGGGTAATTCTTGGCACTAAGGACACAAACAAAATCCTACCTTATATAATCCATTGCAATGTCTCTATTATTCCCCAGCCTTCATATGAGAACCACAATCATGTTTTTCCAAGGAATAGTCTTTCAATTGTCCATAATGAGGACAGTGATTCACTCTATGGATTTCATCTTCTGCAGGCCTGAGGAAAAATCCAAAAGTACTGAGTTGTGAAATTCCACCATCTCTACTGACCTTATTCTGGCTCTGCAGAAATAAATTTGTGAATAGGTTTATCTTTCACCTGGTAAGAGTTAGTAGAGTAGGATAGAAGAAAGTGTTGAATAGGTATATGCATTTCAGATTTAAGTTATCTTCAGAGATTTTAGAAAGCTACATTCATTTTTGTTTCCTTTTTTGTTTGTTTGTTTGTTTGTTTGTTTTGAGAAAAGTCTTTTCTATAGGAAGAGGAATTTTAGGCTCTCTGTGACCTAGCAGCAACTGCCCTAGTATACTACATTTTCCTGAGCATGAAGCTGGAACCAGTACAGAGGGGACATGATCTGTGAGGCACAGGTATGGTGATGGGGCACAGTGCCACCATGTTTAGTTTACAGGGTTTCATATCTGGAGTTTTAACATGGAAACAAGGTGGTTCCAATGTGTACCCTATGGTAAGAATCCTGTCAGTATACTTAAGATAACAGGATTTAGATCCAGAAAGACCAAAATTTGAATCATATTTCAGCCTCTCAATAAAAGGGACTTAAGTAAATTATTCAATCTGTTAGAGCCCCAATCTCCCCATCCATAAAATTGAATTAATTATAGCATATACTTCACAGAATTATTAATGGGGAAGATAAAATAATGCTTATACAATGGAGTAGATGAAATCATGTTTGTACAATGTCTGGAAAAAACAAACCCTAAGAAGTTGTTTTCTTCTTCTTCATCATCATCATCCTCATCCTCCTCATCATCATTATCATCATCACCTCATAATTACCATCACATCATCATCACCATTACATCTTTACTGTGATGTTAATCTGAATTGACAACTTTATCAGATTAAGAAATGCCTAAAATAAAGACACCAGTGTGTGTGTCCAAAAGGGTGAGTGGCATGCAGAACAGAAAACTAAGCAGTAGACCCACCCTAAATGTGGAACAGTACAGTCCAATAGGTTGGGAGCCTGAATGGGACACAAAAAGTGGAGGAAGGCTGAAGCTGATGCAGATGCAAGTTCAATTCTTCTTGAGTGCACTTCAACTGTTGTGCTTATCCAAGGACATCAGACTCCAACTCCTTCACTCTTCCAAAGGAGGCTCTGACCAGTGACTCTACAGGAAGTTTCTAGACCTTCAGTCCTGGCAACTCCATCATTGGTCCCTCTTGTGAGGCTCTAGTTTCTCAGACTGAGCAGCTACGGTTCTTCTAGTACTGCAACCTGTGTATGGTCATTGTGGGACTAACCAGCTTCTGATCCTATAAGCTAATCTAATATATAATTACATACACATGTATACAACAGGATCAACATGATACACACACACACACATATATATATATCCTGTTGGGTTCCATTTCTCTGGAGAATTCTAATACAATCACCACCATCATCATCACTATCGCCTTATCATCATGTCCATCCCACCATCATCTTCATCACTATCATATCATCACCATCACTACCAACATCCACCACCCCCATTAGCCTATGACTTAAAATAATCAAGGTCCTTATCTAATGCTCATCTTCTCCCTCAGAAAACAGAACCTTCACATCCAGAATTCAAAAAGAAACCACTTCTGCTTCCCAAGCCCACTGGTTTCATTGCAGTTGATTCAATAGAACAGTGACTTTAATGAAAATCCATCCATCCCTGAGGCAACTGCTATACCTCACTAGTTTTCTCCTTATGTGTGGAGTAGAAGCCAAATTTCATTACTTGTAGATATTAAAAGATAAGTTACAATGCAGTCATCTGTTTCTTGTGTATCTATGCTCTCCCATACTGCCCTGCTTTATTCTAGACATGAACCCAGAGCCATCTGTGTTTATAGATTGTTCATCTCTTTCCACAGTACTCTAAGCCACGGGAGCAGGACCTGGTTGGTCTACCCTCTCCCATAGCACCATTACCTGGAATAATGCCTGGCCTATAGTGGGCACCTATAATGTCCTTGTGAAGGTTCTCTTTCTGAGAACCCAGAGATAGAAAGATATTGAGACAGCTGGCCCAAAGGTGGCCCCAGACAAGATAGTTGATTCAAGCAGGTGTACCAGCATGAACAGCATCCATCTGGTATTATGATGGTGACATCAGGAAAATAAGCTGTCCTCCAGGCCTACCTCTCCTATGTGGCCTTCTGTACTTCATCTCAATTCTCTGTGCCTTTATTTACTCATTAGAAAATGAGGAGGTTGGACCATATCCATAGGTCTTGAGTTGTGCTCTTTGAGTTCTTGAGTATTGTATAAGGAAACTTGGGTGCTGCTTGTAGGGCATCATGGGATTATAGGTACCCCTCAGCTCTATTTCCCTCCAGCCAATAAGAACTGCTACACTCTGAGCCACTCTGCTACACTCTGTAAGATCCTGAAAAATTAATTTCTGCAGTTCCCAGAAAAGCAGAACTGGGGATTCTCACTGCTTCACTCCTTCACAAGGACATTATGGGTGCCCACTACATGCCAGGCATTATGCCATGTAATAATGCTATAGGTGAGGGTAGACCAATCAGATGGACTTAGAGTAGAGAGAGATGAACAATCTATAAACACAGATGGCTTTGGATTCTTGTCTAGAATAAAACAGGGCAGTGCAGGAAAGCACAGATACACAAGAAACAGATGCAATTGAGGAAAAAGCTGAAGTGAGTGAAAACAAAATAAAGTATGTGGTGACCACAGAGACAAATAGAGTGTATGACTAAGTAAGGAAGGATGGAGCCCAGGACATGGCACTGATGTCATTTGAGCCCTTCCTGCTCTGAAGTTCATGGCTTTTACATCAGCATTTACCATCAACAACACACTCACCAGAATCACTGTTGAGAAAGAAAATCCCTCAATAGTCCTTTGGATCTTTGAGCCAGAGAGGCTTCCCTTATGAGTAAAAGATCAACAGAGCCTAGCTCCAACTGCCAGCCACTGGCATCCCCTGCCTCAAATGAGTCATGTCTGGGTAAATGAATAGGCTTCTGCATTTTTTATTGAATCACAGATTCACCATGGAAAGTGTACTTAAGCCACATGGGCATGGGGCACCTCTCAAAGTCACAGTCCTAACTGTACCCACAAAGGTGACAATCCAGGACAGAGTTCCAGGAGAAAGCACATGAAGCCCTATGTGGGAAAGATGAAGCTCCAGACCTAGCCCACAGGGAAGTTATGCAAATGATTGTCAGCTTGTGATATGGGTATTCTAGGGGCTAGTCTGGGACCTTTTAAGTTCAGCCCTTAGTAACATGAGTTTGTATTTTGACCTCTCTGCCTCTACAAGGTCCCTTTATCTTTTTTTTTTTTTTTTTTTTTTGGTACTGAGGATTGAACTCAGGGGCATTTGACCACTGAGCCACATCCTCAGCCCTATTTTGTGTTTTATGTAGAGACAGGGTCTCACTGAGTTGCTTAGTGCCTCGTCATTGCTGAGGCTGGCTTTGAACTCACGATTCTCCTATCTCATCCTCCCAAAGTGCTGGGATTACAGGCTTGAGCCACCACGCCCTGCACAAGGTCCCTTTATCTTGAAGGAAAAACAGTGCTCAATTGATGCTCAAAGTACTAAAATGTTAATGAGGAATTATACCAAGCCCATGTGTCCAGGGTCTGCTGGACTCTTCCCTAAGACCTCCTGCCAGTTATTGGGTGGACTCTCTCCTCACCTTTCTTGACAGATAGGAATTGAGACAGAAAAGAAAATCATTTCCAGGATCCCATAGCCAGCCTGTCCCCAGCAAGGCTGAGCCTGATAGGCTGGCTCCAGCATGTTGTTATGGAAGGACAAGGGCAGGAAAACAAGGGCAGGTGTCACCCCTCTTGCTCTGATGCTTTCAGGGAGGCCACATTTCCTGGGTGCCTTGGAGGACATCCTGGGTCAGGTTACCCAGCTTGGATCATCGGCTCCTAGCTAAACAAACAAAGGTTCCTGTGCATTCTCTGACCCAGACTTTCCTACTGCTGTAGGTTGCCACAGCCTAGACTCTTGATGGTCCTGGCCCTTCTGTTTGCTGCCATCAATGCAGGTGAATCAAAAACTAGGTAGGTAAAATCCAAGCCTCCATGCCTGGGCACATAGTGTATGCAAGATACAAACCTCCACCTGCTTCTGTCAGCCTCTGGTCAGCTTTATGCATTCTTCAGACTGATGCTTTCATAGGAACACTCATGGATCAGAGAGGTAAATCTTGAGGCCATGGGTATATCAGCAACAAGTCTCAAGACCAGGTAAGAACCAGCCATAGCCTTCAGTGCTGCTCGGGCAGTGCCCTCAGGAAGCGGCAAGAGTGGGCACTGCTGGTCTCTTATGAATTTCTCTAATCTGCACTGTGTCACATGATCTACAGGCATTGCTCTCTTCCCTGACCCAGGTGCAGAGCTGCCTCCATACAGCATGCCCCTTTCCAAGTCTTCAAGGACCATTTATTCCCTCTTTGATCCCTCCTCCTTCTACTCTGCACTTTCTTTGGGGGCATGCAGCCTTGAAGGGTTTTTTTCTGTCCTGATGGAGATTAAAGTTTCCCTAGAATTCTGTGTCAGCACTGAGTAGCAAAGAAACCACACTATGCTTCATATGAAAGGATTACCTGTAGCTTATTTTATCAAACCAATGTGGGTGGGTGTGGGGGGATGTGTATATGTACGTATGTATGTATGTGTGTGTGTGTATGTATATGTGTGTGTGTGTGTATATCCTTGCTCATTTATTTCCCACAATTTTCAGAGGTAGACATAGTGTTCCATTTTACACATGACAAAATAAGTTGAGAGAAGCTGCTAACCTGCCCCAAGTCACACTGAAAATGCTGGGAGAGCCGAGATTTGAGTCAGGTCTGTCTGCCCCCACTGCTTGTAGCCTGCCTGGTGAGACCCAGAGCATCCAGGGCCTTGTGAGGAATTGCTCAGTGGTTTTGAGGTAAAGCTTGGCTGACATTCCTTGTTTGGTCTCTGGCCCCAGAGGAGGCTGTGAGCTGCTTTAGTAGAAGAACAGATGTGGTTTGCAGGGACTGGATCAGGAGAGGAAGCTGCATCTCAGGCCACCTAAACTGTAGGGAGCCCAGACAGGATCCCAACCCACTGAGACCACACCATGCCAGCCCTCCCACTGGGGCCCAGGTTGACTTTGTCAGTTACTTGACCCCTTTGCCCTAAGCATCCCTCCAGGTAAAATGAGAGGACTGACAAACTATGAGGTAAGATGTCAGCTTTGCTGTTCCATGGTGTTGACTGCAGGGCATTCAGCTCCCGGAAATTCTAGCACAGGGTGGCAGCAAGGCCATTGTGGCTTCCTCACAGTGTCAGATTTCCAGGGTCCTGGGATTCTCAACTGACATTGGCCCTTGTTACATGATCTCTGTGCTTTTCTTTTCCTGCATCTTATGGTGCTGTCATTCACACAGCCATCCTCAGTATGGCCCCTGTGCCCTACATGCTTACCAAATGCTCCTATGACTTTGATTTGTCAGTAATTGAAGTTCTACACTGAAGTCACAACTCCAGTGCAGATGCTAGCTCAGAGAAACTCTGCAGAGGAACAAGGAGCAAGGCATTCATGCCGACTCTGCTCTCCCCAGGGATGGCCATCTTCTTCCCCTGTAGTGGGATCAACTGCCTCCTCCTATGCCTCCTCACTTGCTCTCCAGGCCAGAACTCCACAGCAAGAGACTGCATGAACTGCTCTGCAGGCTTCTAGTAAGGATCAGACACCTGTTTCCAGAAGGATGGAAGGGAGGGCATGGGGAGCCTGGCAGGTCACCTCCATAATGGCCCCAAGTGTGAAGGGCGACGAGATGAGCATTGCTATCCCAGCCTTGAGTTCCCCAAAGTATGGTGGAATGAGCCCTCAGGGCACATCCAGGACACAGACCACACTAGAGGATAGGATCACAAGAAGTGTGTTAGCTGGTCTGGCTCTGCCTCTCACATGGCCTGTGACCTGGGTAAGTCCACACCTGGAAAGCCTGAAAAGCAGGACTGGTACTCAGAGACATGCTCCCAAGGGATTCCTTCTCCTGCTTCTGGGGCCCCTCCTCACCCTAGATGAAGGAGGCCATGCCCTAGCCTAGGCCCACAATTCCAGCCCCTTCTCTCTGGGCCCCTAGGATGAGCCCTAAGTGGTCAGCCTTGTCTAGAAAGCATGTGCCAACTCATGCCCTAAGACAGGGCATTTTCATGACCTGGATGGGATTGACTCTGTCTCCAAATCCTTCACAATGACTATTGTATCTGAGTCATCCATTTGGGGACACCCTCCTGTCTCCTTCCACCCATCCCAGTGGGGGCAACAGAAATAGGGCCAGGTAGCCGGGCATGGTGGCGTATGCCTGCAATCCCAGTACTTTGGGAGGCTGAGACAGGAGAATTGCAAGTTCAAAGCCAGCCTCAGCAACAGTGACCTTGTCTCTACATAAAATACAAAATAGGGCTGGGGATGTAGCTCAGTGGTGAGTATCCCTGAGTTTAATCCCCAGTACCAAAAAAAGAAAAAAAGAAATTGGGCCAGGTGACAGTGAACCCAGGCAGTGGGAAGAGCCTTGCAGCCATTTATGCTCCCATAATGGTCAAGATGATCCAGGTTTAACAGCACCCCTGAAATAGCGATAGGGTTCTCTTCAGTCTCTTGGCTTCCTTTGGCCTTTGCAGTTGCCTGGGTGACAGGACAACTCCATGGATGTGCTCCACAAGAACCTGTAGATGGCACCTGGGACTCACAGACATCAAGAATAGCCAGGTGATGCAGGGTGGATGGGGGTGCAGCTCTGTCATTGTTCCTTGGGAGAGAAGGGGGATGGAGGTTATTGGAAAGAACTCAGAAAAGGCTAAATCATCAGGTATCAGAATTAAGCCTCATCATCCTTAATTTGTATAAGCCTAAAGCAGTAACCCTGTCCTTAGGGAGTAGCCCATACCCCCACACCCCATTCTTACCCCATCCAGGGATGTGCACAGTAGGTGTAATATGGAAACCAGTTGAACACACCTGGAATGCTGCTGTAGCAAGATGGTGAACATGCGAGTGTTGGAAGTTTCAGAGCCACTGTTCCCATATGCCATTCAATGAAGGGAAATGCCATGGAGACCGGAGCAATAGAGATGTGAACATCCATGGTGGCCACCCCATGACTTGGCCATGGCCCTCACATACTACATGTCACCCACTGTGTGTGGTGGTGGGTACAGAGGAGGGTCAGGAAGTCTTCTGAACCCTAATGCTAGTGTCTGTCAGAGCCAGGTCCTGGCAACAACTACAGGGGATGGAGCTGCAGGTTCCCAAAGAGTCCTAGGAGGAGGTGAGGACCTCCTTATCCACAAGCTGCATGGACCACAGAAATAAATCCCTCATCACCATAGCACATGGAAGTGATATTCTGTTAACAGGAAACAGGGGGGACAAAGAAGTTAAGGGATCTGCAAAGACATTCAGCAAAGTAAATACCTAAACTAAGGCAACAACCTATAGCAGCATCCAGGTATATGTGTGGTATAGAATCCAGCAGCCCTCTCACCCTGGGGTTCCTTCTTGTTCCTCAGAAGTGCCCACTTGGACAGAAGCCAAGTCCACAGCAGGCCAACTATGCCATCTTCCCTTGGGGTTACTTCCTCCCAGGCAGAGGTGTGAGATGCCAGCCCTGCTACAAAGGTAGGTAATACTGGGGTGGAGGACCTGGTGACATCTGGGAAGGACTAGAACATAGGGTAGACTGGGAGAGCCCTCAGGTTATGTATTAATCAGTTTTTCATAACAAAATACAGGTAAACTTTTAAAATGTTTATTTAGCTCAAAGTTTTAGAGTCTGAAAATCCAACATTGGGCTGCTCCATTTGTTCAATGGCATTATGGTGGAAGCCCATGCGAGAAGGATCATATGGCAAATAGAAAACCAGAGAGTGATTCAGTAGTCAGATTCACACTTTTTTTTCTTCTTCTTTCTTTTTGAGATGAGATCTTGCTATAGTGCCAGGCTGGTTTTCAACTCTTGATCTCAAGGAATCCTCCTGCCTCAGCCTTCCAAGTGCTCAGAAGGTTCACAGTTTTATAACAACTCTCTCTCCTAGAAACTGATGGAGTCCCATAGGAACTACATTATTCCTTTCCAAGGGCAGAGCCTCTGATGACCTAGGTACTTTGCACTCAGATCTACCTCCTAAATACTCTATCACCTATCACTGAGGACCAAGATGCCAACACATGAACCTTTGGGAGATACACACCATACCCAAACCATATCAGGTCACAGGGTTTGAACTGGATTACTGGACTGTATACTTCCAGAAGCTCAGGTGGTATCTGAGGGGCAGAGTTCAACTATCCCTGGCACCCACGCATGGGTCATGAGCCATAGAAACAGTCTCCCTTCCCACCTCCAGGACTGTAGTGAAGACTGAATGAGACAATGCAGAAAGAAGGGAAGAGTGGTAGGGAGCACAACATTCAGCATGGTTGAGTGCTGCTTCTGCCCCTTCCTATTTGCATGACTTTGGCGGAGTGTTTACAGATCTCAGTATGCAAGTCCTACATTTGCTTTGTAAAATTTATCCCCAAGAAGATCATGGTTCTGTATGTTACTGTAAAAGGAGTTGCATATTCTATCTCAGCTTCCAGTTGTTTGTCATTAACAATGATTTATGAATGTTGCCTTCTTTGTTGATTTGTTGTAATAGCTTTTGTGTAAATTTATTAGGATTTTCTTTATACCCAGTCATGTTATCTGTGAATAAAGATGGCTTAACTTCTACCTTTTCAATTGACATATATTTTAATATTTTTTCCTTAATACCCTGTCTGTAACCTCTAGTACTATTTTAAATATAAGTGGATAACCTTGGTTCTACTTGGGGGGAAATATTCAGCCTGTTACTATAATTATGGTGTTAGTTGTAGTTTATTACAGAAGCCTTTAGTCAGATTAAGGAAGTCCCCTTCTATTTCTAACTTGCTGAGAATTCCTTTCATAGATGGGCATTTAACTGATTTTTTGTGTTTCTGAATCTATTGAGGTGAGCATATTGGATTTAATCCCTTTTGTTCTGATAAGATGTTGGATCTTATGTTTTTATTGTTGCATTAACTGTGTACTCCCATATCATATGGTCAAGATATTTTATCCTTTTTGTACCTTGAATTTGATTTACTAATATCTTTATTTGCTGCTATTTTTGTAAAAAAAATTTTAATCTATGTTCATGAGGAGTATTGGTCTATAGTTTTCATCTTTAGTTTTTTTGTCTGGTCTTGGTATCAAAGACTTGGTAATTCATGAAATTAGCTGCAAACATTACTCTATTTGCTGAAACAGCTTATGGAAATCTGGTGTGAGTTTGCACCTGAATGTGGCTTAGGGCTTAGCAATTTCTTGGTAGGCAGGGCTTTAATTCTAAATTCAATTTCTGTGATACATTTAAGTCTATTCAGATTTTCTCTGCTTATAGTCGGTAATGTAGGTCTTTTAAAGGATCTGTCCATTTTATCTAAGATATAAAATCGATGGTCATAGTACTGCTCATTCTATACCTTTGCTGAGCTTTCAGTGAATCATCTGCACTGATATCTCTCTCCCTCCGCTCCCTCCTTCACCCCTTCTCTCTCTCTCTGTCTCCTGACATTGATGCTCTTTGTGTTTTCTTTTCTTTTTCATTAGGCTAGTTAGTATATGTCATATCCACAGCCCAGTTGTGCTAGGGCAGTGGGATAGGTTGTGGGAAATCCAAAGAAAGTGCCCAGAGACAGTGTGTGAGGCATGATTTATTGGGCAAAGTTCACAAGAGATCAGTGACTGCTTCAAGAAGAGTTCAGTGGGGCTGGGGTTGTGGCTCAGTGGCAGAGCACTTGCCTAGCATGTGTGAGGCACTGGGTTCGATTCTCAGCACCACATATAAATAAATGAGTAAAATAATGGCCTATCAATGTCTAAAAAAAAATTTTAAAAAAAGAAGAGTTCAGTGGTGATAGACTAAAGAGATAGCACCTCTGTTCCTTATAGTGCTTTGCCAAGCATTGCTTCCTTTCCCTCATGGTGTTTTGTCCAGTGGTGGTCAGTTGGATTAGTGACACATATCCTTACCACAGTGCCCTCAGTCCTGCCTTAGTCCCCACACAGAGAGGGATGTAATGTTAGACTGTAGAAGCAGTGATATTGTAATTATTATCTCATTTGCTTTGCATATATGACCAGCATCCCAAGCAATAATTGTCCCAGTGAATATTCAAGAAAGTAGCTTTCTAAAGAAAACACTAACTTACCCTTGTGCCCAGTGTACATAAGAGAAAGTCTGTGTCCTTCAGGATAATATGTATTTGGACTTTCCAGCCCAGGCTTGTTCTCATTGTTCCCTTAACTTGGTTAGTTCTGAGGGAACAGAAAATGAGCATATTTTACTGTCCCAATTTTCTTTACAGATGATACACCATATTATCAACATTACTCATGTTTTCAAAAAGCTAGCTTCTGTTTTTATGTATTCTCTATATTTGTTTTTCTATTTTATCAATTTCTACTGTTCTTATATCCTTCCTTTTAGTTAATTTTAATTTTCTCTTTTCTGGCAAGGAAAGCAGAGAGGGAAGAAGGGATGGCAGATGAGTCCCCAGCTGTCTCCTCTACCTCTGCAAGGCATTACTGTTTTGACCATTACTGAGCTTTGCCCTTCTCCCTGCAATGATACCACCCCTGTCCCTGGGTGAGCCTTGCCATATCCTGGGTGGTGCTGACCCCTCAGAAGCCCCTCCCTGGTCCTAGGCTCCTTGCCCACACTCCCTCAGTCTACAGGCTTCCCCCATGATGAGGACTTGCAACCCCATGAGGCTTCTATGCATAGGCAACTTTTGTCCAGACAGGAACTGCCCCTGGGTTATACCTGACCAGAAGCTTCAAGCACAGAAGGGAGATACCTTAGTCCAACACCAGATCCTGGGCCATTCTGGGTTCCACCTTTGCCTTCCCAGTGGGAATTATGGTTGCAATTTTAACTTTGCTAACTGAGCATGTCTCAGAGGCTGATGAAAGCTGATATTGTGGTTCCAACCACAGGCTGGCAACATGTCTAAAGCACGTGTGAAGGAGTGAAGCCCATGAAAAACATACTCAAGAGGGCAGCCAGTCCCCATCAGGCCCACTTTTCTTCTCTGGACTCAGCTGGGAGAATCAGAGCATGTACAGGAAGACCATAGTTAGCCTAAATGATTCTACACAGAAACTTAGTAAGACAGAGGGTGATTTGGCTGGGAACCAATAGCACTAAGAATGGAAGAAATAGAAATAAAAGTTTAGAGTGAAGCAATAGAACATCAACAGGTACATGGGAGATGTTTTCCGTGGTGGTCAAAAGCACAAAATGCCCAGTCAGGGTACATCCCAGACCTGCTAAGAACCCAGGACAGCCCCTGGAGATCAGGGCTAAGCTGGGCTTTCTGGATGACAGTGCTGAATAGGGAGGAGTCATTTCCTGTTGATGTCTGTGTTAGAGTATGAGAGGCCAAGGACTTAGTAGTCCCTCCTGCTGTCAGACACTAATTCCCCACTCTGAACCTAGGAATTTCAGTGCTTGAAAAGTAGGAAGGGCAGCAGTTTCCTCAGGCTGGGCTTATATAATCAGTCATAGCAGAAGTTGGAAAAGCAACAAGCCTTCAGGGAAGGAGAACATGAGTTTTGTGTGAGCCCAGCAACCTGAAGCTGCCCCTCTTCCAGGGTGTGCCAGTGTGATCAATGAGGGTTCCAGTGTGCCCAGAATATGCAAAGTTCTGGCACATTAGGCAATGTCATCCTCAGTCCTCATAGCATGTCTAGAGCACATGTTATTATGACCTTAATTTTAAAGAGAGGAAAAATTGAAGGATTAGATGTTAGAGGGTTCCCAGTCATAGCAGCTCCTGGGCTGTTTAGTGAGGGAGGCAGTGGGAGCTCCCCAAAGTCCACAGCACCAAGCTCAGAGCAGGGAGACAACAATATGCATGGCTAATAGTCACTGAGTCAAAAGAACAGGCCTTTCTCATCACCTCATTCCCCTCTGATAAATAGGGGAGGTGGCAGCTCTCTGCAGGCCTAGATACAAGGGAGATGAGGTGGGGCCAAGGCCTAGTAGCATTTGCTGAATTTTTCTATTCTGGTTTCCTTCAGAGAGATAACTCTTCTCTCCCCAGTGCTCAGCTTGTGTCTTCAGTGCCCTGCAGGACTCTTCTGTCCCCACAGAGCCATCTATCCCATCCCATGCCAGCCAGGCATATTTGGTCTCTGTCCTGATCAGGACAAAGCCACAGACTGCATCCTGTGCCCAGCAGGCAGGGCCTGCACCCAGGCTGGGATGACTCAACCATATGCACAATGTACACCACGGTGAGTGTTGCCATTTGTCAATGACAGGTGCCCCATGGGAGCCAGAGGCCACTCCTACTATTCTTGGAGGTTCATTTCAGGGAAATACCAGGTTTTTCCAAGCTTCTTGCCCTCTTTGGGCAGACAAAGGTTATGCCTCCTGATAAGGGCTTAGCCTCAGCCAGCCTGGGACTCCAGAACCTGTCTCTGAAACACTCAACTGAGCCATGTCTCAGGTCCCCACACCAAAGAAGTGGCTGGAGAGCCCACACCCTAGTTTCATCCATGGACAAAGAGAGCTCAGATATATCAGGTTACTGTGCAAAGCCACATAGAAGGCCAAGAGCATGGTAGAATCTCATCATGATACTTTGCAGGCTGGGGTCTGCCTTGTGAGCATCATGTTCCCATTCCCCAACTGTCATAGGTATGTGTGCCCTGTGGGCTCCTCCAGTCCCCATGCTGCCTCCCATGCCTGCCCACCTGGGACCTTCAGCAACCGCACGGACCTCTCTGACCCATTGCAGTGTGAGACTTGCCCCATGGGACTGGCCTGTACTGGAGGTGAGTGAATAGAAACATGGCCTCAAACCTGTAGGGCCATGCCTCAGGGTGGAGACCCAACACCATCTAGGGCAAGAGACCAGGAAAACAGATCCTTTCCCAGGGTCCCTTTGTTCCTAACAAAGAACAAGATCCACTTAACTGTGGGAAACCCCCAGTATGGGCCCATAACTAGCACTCTGAGCTCCAACCTACTGTCCCAGTTGGTATAGCCTGGGGGCTACTGATCCAGATGCCCCAACCCCAATTCCAGGCCTCAGCCCCCTGACCCTGTCACTTGCCAAAGGATATCGCTGTAGTTCATACCTAGTTCAGAACTGTATTTGCAGGAACTGGAGGCCCAGACTATCCCCCCATCCACTGTCCAGCTGGCCATTATTGTCCCCTGAGCACCAAGAAGCCCACCCAATTCCAGTGCCCCCCAGGCACCTGGAGTAACCAAACTGGACTAACCACAAGCAAGGAGTGTATGCCCTGTCCTCGTGGCTGGTTCTGCATCAGTGGAGCCCAAGAGCCCTCAGGGATGTGCATGGCTGGACATTACTGCCCACAAGGTAGGGGAAAACCTCTGCCCTAGCATGGTCTCAGTTGAATGTTGGGAAATGATGCTAGGAGGGGATGCCATAGGCCAGCTGTCACCTTCTTAAAGCAGATATGGCAAGAAAGGGCTCTACATAACTGGAGGGATTAAGATCAGATTTCAGGAGGACCTTTCTGAGAGGAGAACTGGGAGAGGCAGGAACCCTGAATGCTATTTCAGACTAAGGGGAGGTCATCAGCAGACTGAGGGTAAAGGAAACTGGTCAACCACTGTGAGTCCTGATGGAGCATTTGAGGGTATCTCAGCCCAAGCATAAGGCAGCCTCCTAAAGGGTGGAGTCTGGGACATAGCACCCTGCTTCCTGCCTTGTTCCCAATGGCATCCCCTAGGGAACAGCTGAGGGGCTGCTGTGAAGGATGACATGCCTGACCCTCTTCCCTCCTTCAACTCCCTTTTCTTTCTAAACCAGGCACAAAGTGGGGAACCCAGTTCCCCTGCCCAGCGGGCACCTACAACTCTCAAGCTGGCAGTGGCTGTCTAGAGGACTGTGCACCCTGCCCCCCAGGGTCCTTCTGCCCCAGTGGGACTCCTAAGCCTCTGCCCTGCCCACGGTAAGGAAAGCTGAGCCAAATGTGATGGCTGTGCTGGAAACCAAGTTACCATTATGTACTGTGTCTCTGCTGAACCTGGCATTTTCCTGAGCCTCTGTGAGTTGTTCACAGAGAAGAAAAACCCACCCTACACTCAGGACCCAGATGCGTTAAGGAGACAGAGCACAGTAAAATAGCAGTGCCAGGGCTTCAATTGCTCAGGTGACAGGCACCATCCAGGTTTCCATGGCCTGAGTGGATGTTGAACCAGGAAGAACTCTGGAGTGGATAAACTGATGAGGGGGTCAGTGTGAGGTGTATTTATCCAGCCTTAAAACAGGGGCCAAATCCAGGATTTAAAAGTATTTTATGATTCTGTTGTTTGAGAGCATAATCAACAAAGGCACAAGGTAAGAGCAAAACAGGGATCTTTATAACAGGAAAGATAGGCCAAGCATCAATATATTTAATACTTTATCATATAAAGAACCCTTACAAGTCAGTGAAAATAAGATAGGCAAGGGCGGGTATGGAGGGAGAATCAACAGAAAGACATAAGGAAATAGAAGAAGAGACAACTTTGATAAGGAGCCCAGTTGGCCCGATTTTGATCTTCAGGGCCTGCTACAGAGCTGAAGCAGGCTGGGACTTGCCCTGACCTATTGCAGAGTCTGGGGCAGAGAAACTCCCTGCCATGTATCAGGGCTCCTTCTGGAATGTTGTGGGCCCTTGGTACTCTCTCCTCTAGAGGAACCTGCCGCCAAGCTCCAGGTGGAACACAGGCCACAGCCTGTGCCCTGTGCCCTGCTGGCCACCACTGTCCTGAGCCAGGCACCATCAAGCCTCAACCATGTGATGCTGGAAGTTTTTCTGTAAGTGTCCCTGGGACAAATGCCATCTTCAGAGGGCCCTGAAGTCAGGAGGTGTGAGGCTCAGCCTTGATAAGCCTGGCAATGCTCAATGACAGTTAACTCCCCAGAGCTCAGTTCCAGTCAAGAAGATAGCACACAATTGGGGGGAAGGGGGGAGTGAATAGATCCTCCATGATGGGTTTGGAACTGGGGAGGCTCCAGATGCTTTCTTTAGGGAGGAGAAGATGAGGTTGGAAAATGAGCATGGAGCCTCCTCCCTGCACCAGCATAGGACTTCATGTCCTCTCAAGTGGAAGGATTCTGCACACAGGCTGAGTGTAAATAAAACACTTAGAGTGAAGAGAAGGGACTAGAGGAAGGACTTCAGTGTCCACAGGTATCTGAAGAGAAATTGCCCATGACCAAGCCCATCCCACAGCAGGAAACTGGGGCAGAGGCATCTTAGATGTATGCCCAGGAGCAGGGCTGGCCCAGACCTACCCTGGACTCACCTCTAGCCCAGCCCTGTCAAGTGGAGTCCAGAGGCTGGGTTGGACTCTGAAAGCTTCTTGGGTGGGCTTGCACACAACTTCTGTACTCACTGCTGCCTTCTGCACAGTCGTTGCCATGAGCCTGGCGAGGGGAAGCATCCCCATTTAGTGCCCATTGCAGGAAGCTGCAGATGGTGAGGGCATCTGACTTCATTTAGCTCCTAGGTTAGCAATGAGCAGAAGCCTAGGAGATTCCTTTTCTGACCCAGAGGACCATTCATGTTCTTCTCCCTCTGCCCACATCTGCATTCATGTGTCTCATAATTCCAGTGACAATAATGCAGTTCTATGTGGAGGGGAAGGTGGCACTTCATTAACTTTTACTGGTTCTGCCATTGCCATCTGTATAGGCTCTTATCAGGCAGGAGTTTGAGGATTATTCAAGGAAGTGATCTGAGCTCAGGGCAATGTTAGTGACACTGGAGGGCTGTGCAGAGCAAGTCCTAAACTGCACTTTAATCAGTATGACTAGGTTTTCACTTAAAGGAACTGAGGGTTATTGCTGCTGCCCATAGAGCCTAGAGTGTGTTTTTAGAGAGAGGATCTTCCCTTCCTGCTCACTAAGCACTTTCCTTGCCCCTTCCACTTATTTGGAGTTTGACCTCTGCAAATCCCCACATGTGCCAACCCAGGGATTCCCAGAGCACAACTTTCCCCCTTTCTAAATGAAGGGGTCTTCAGATGGCAGAGCAAGGGTACATATCCAGTGGGGCTACAGCATCATTTATTTACCCATCCCTCTGCCCAGTTTTCTCCTGAAGTGCCCAGAACCCTAATGCAGACACCAGGAGTCCTAGCAGCCAGGAGGAGGTAGGAAAAGTGGGGGACAGGGAACAGAGCCTTCTATGTGCCCACATCAGCTCTTCCTACTCACACAGGATACTCCACTAGGAATTGAGGCACCTTCAGGCCAGGCTCCTTCCACAAGGCACTGTTAACACTTGGTGAGGTCACACACATACATTTTAACCTAAGTAACATTCAGAGAGCGTCTTCAAAGAATACTGATAATTAGTTTTGAAACAACAGAACACTATAATGAGAATACACATGTCATAGTAAAATATGGGCATATTCAAGGAGGCAAAAGCAAGAGAAAGTTTTTAAAGATAAAATGAAAGTCAGCTGTTGTGAGCTGTTTGAAAATAAAGATCATTAGTCTTGGTAAACAGAGGAAGGTTTTATTCATTGACTGGGGTGCCATGAAGGCCATCTTGCCTGAATTGTTAGTCTTAACGAGTGTTAAAAACAAAATTTGTTAAAGAAATCTTGCAATCGTGGGATCAAAGTTCTCAGACAGACAGACAACCGTTGTGCCTCTCATGTATTCCCAGATGTAGTGTTCTGGTCTGACAGTAACAATTGAATCATGGTGGCATCAAGTTTCACAGAGAGGCCCCTAGTTCTGCCACACTTCTGCTCCCAGGAAAGGGAGATGCACACTGAGTCTGGGGTCCTGTCAGAAGCAGCCATGTTCAGTTCCACTAATGTCCTGAGCACCAGGCTGCACCTAGAGACCTAGAGGCAACCTGGCCTTGTTTCCCACCCCCTTTCAGGGTCCAGCGGGTCTCCAGTGCCAGGAATGCCCAGGAGGAAAGCTCTGCAACCAGACAAAGCTGGCTGACCCCATAGCATGTCCACCTGGCCACTACTGCCCAGCCCCAGGCCTGCTGTCCATCCCCTGCCCCATGGTGAGACCTTCCCCTGGGTCACCACTGGATCTCTGAGTTTATTGAATGAGAAAGTCCTGGAGCCCTTAGCCTTGCACTGATGTTAGAAGGACAACATCCTTTCACCATGACACTGTATAGTTATCCCTACCATGTGGGAGGGAAAGAAGGTGGGAGGAGATGGAAGAGGTTCTGAATGCTGGGAGAGCAAGTGCAGGAGGAGCTCCTATGGGGGTCAGCCTCACCTCTATGACTCCCAGCCATGGCTGCCCTCCCAAAATACACACCCCTCTACAAGTGAGCAGGGCAGTCTCGTTCTCTTTGCCCTAGTGCTACCACAATCTGCTGTGAAGCAGTGATATTTACAATCTTGCTTGTGAGGTGAGCCTTTCACAAATACTTTTAGTCTAAGGAATTTAGTCCCATCCACAGTGCGTGTCCTGGGGGGATGCATCTTTGGGTAAGATGACTTGTCTTCTCCCCTTGTCATGGCTGGCTAAGGGGAGAGTGGGGGTTAGTAGGACAGTGCTCCCTCCCTGGCAGAAGTCCACCTTGTTCAACCTGCAGCCCCCAACTCTGGCCTCCAGTACCTTGACCTTGGAAGCTCCCTCTTCCTCCAGGGTACTTTTCGAGGAGCCCCTGGGGCTGCCCACATGGAGGACTGCCAGCTGTGCCACCCAGGGGCCTTCTGTGGCAGAGCTGGCCTGACCAAGCCCCAAGGACTGTGCCACCCAGGCCATCACTGTGGACCTGGCTCCATTACTGCATCTCCGGTGAGTGCAGGCACCTCAGAGCCTCCCACAAAACCCAATGCCTGCCCTCTAGTGCGTATTGCCTTGTGGGGAACAGAAAAGAATGAGTAGAACAGACAGTAACCCTACTCAACAAACATGCAGTGACAAGTTAAGAAAGGACCCACGTCCAATGTCCAGGTTCTACTGTGCACGATCCAAATACATAATATGACATACATATTTATGTCATCAACTGAAAGAAAGCATTGCATTGACATCAAGGGCACATGGAGCAATGACATTTTTGTGCCAGACACATCTACTAAACATGGAAATCACACAAGTACACAAGCCCTTGGAGGCATCATTATGGGAGAGTCCAGTCCCACTGCAGTCTGGGTCCAGGGCTGCTAGAAGGAAGCTTGCCACACACAGCAAGAGCCTAGGAAATTTCTGTTCTGGGTCCGCTAATTCCAGTGTGGGGAAGAACCTGAAAGGGGGAAGGTTACTTATGTAAAAGTATTCAAAACACCACAAATTGTAATAGGTAAAACCAAACAATAGAGCCAGGTGCGGTGGCGCAAGCCTGTAATCACAGCATTTAGGGAGGCTGAGACAGGAGAATCGCAAGTTCAAAGCCAGCCTCAGCAATGGCGAGGCACTAAGCAACTCAGTGAAACCCTGTCTCTACATAAAACACAAAATAGAGTTGGGGATGTGGCTCAGTGGTCGAGTGCCCCTGAGTTCAATCTCCAGTACCAAAAAAAAAAAAAACAATAACAAAACACTGTAAAGGCCCAGTAATAGAAAAATATCTAGACAGAGAAATAGCAAATCAACCCAGGGTGATATTTGGTAACTAATGACAGATAGCTACACTGCTTGATACCTGGAAGATGGGTATATGAAAGGTATATTGAGTGATTGATTAATAGATGAGTGATAGGCAATATAGATTGATAACCTGATAAATACATACATAGATATATAGAGTGATAAATGAATATAGATTAAATGAATACAGATAATTGATAGATACATTGATTAATTGATAAATTATAGATAGGTAGATGAGAGTTTGAGATAAAATCAATCTAGTCAAGAACAAAAAGAATTGTGATTATTTGGGTCTTATAAAGATCACCATCCCGAAGACAACAATTTCAAGAAGACTTGACTTTTTAAAATTAATTTATTTATTTTACAGTAGAATGCATTTTGACATAGTATACACAAATGGAGCACAACTTCTCATTTCTCTGGCTGTACGTGGTGCAGAGTCATTTCCGTAGTGTAATCATACATGTATATAGGGTGATGATGTCGGTCTCATTCTACTGACCTAACCATCCCCACAACCCCACCTCTCCCCTCACTCCCCTCTACATACACCAAAGTGCCTTCATTCTTCCCTACCGTCCTGCCCCACTATGGATCAGCATCCACTTATCAGAGAAAACATTCAGCTTTTGGTTTTTGGGGATTGGCTTATTTCACTTAGCATGATATTCTCTAGCTCCATCCATTGCTGGGGTTTTTAGCCCTGTATTTCCCCCGAGCCTGCAGGGTAAGGAGAGGGCCTTACCCCAGCAAGGTCGAACCAGGAAAGGCAGGAGCTGACTGACCACCCGCACCCAGCCCTCCCGCAGGAGAACAATTAGATGCGTCTGGGAGACCAGTCAGTGCAGGAACTCATTTATTGCGGAAATGGGGAGGAATATATAGTCCCTTGCAACCAATCAGCTTAAAGGTCAATCTGCCATAGCCTGTTCATGCAAGCAAGCACCCTATACCAAATATAAGCAGTCATGCCTTGTCCACGAGCATGGAAGCGGGAGGTAACCAATGAGATAGGTTTCCTTTTCTCAGGAGCTGGCGTATACTTTCATTTCCTTGAATGAAATCGCCCCTAGGAACGCCCTACAATCCATTTATATGCAAATGACATAATTTCATTCTTCTTTAAGGCAACCTTGATTTGTCATTAACAAACCCCGCTTTGATGATGTCAAAAATGACATTGGAGGAGGGTACTGGGGATTAAACTCAGGGGCACTCAACCATTGAGCCACATTTTTAGCCCTATTTTGTATTTTATTTAGAGACAGGGTCTCACTGAGTTGCTTAGTGCCTTGCTTTTGCTGAGGCTGGCTTTGAACTTGGCAATCCTCCTGTCTCAGCTTCACAAGCTGCTGGGATTACAGGCATAGCCACCCTGTCCGGCTAAAAATGACATTTTTAATAACGTCACTTGATTGTTAAGAAGTATTAGTTCAACAAGATTGTTTAAGAAAAAATGTAAGAAAGAATAGGGTACAGTTTCCATCTCTGAGCAGTTTAGGGAAAGTAAAAGGGGTCTGGTTTCACAACTGTTACAAAGGTTAGAGAATTTCATTCTAGAAAGGTGCAGTTTGACCAGTTCACAAGGTCATGTACCAGTGGGTATGTGTAGACAGCTCACTTCAAAAGTGCATCTGGTCTGGAAAGCAGTATAGAAATTCCTTAGAAAACCTGGAATGGAACCATCATTTGACCCAGCTATCCCACTCCTGGGTCTATACCCAGAAGACTTAAATATAGCATACTACACTGGGCTGGGATTGTAGATCAGCGGTAGAGCACTTGCCTTGCATGCGTGAGGCCCTGGGTTCAATCCTTAGTACCACATACAAAGCAATAAAATAAAGACATTGTGTCCATCTACAATTAAAAAATATATATTTAAAAAAAATAGCATACTACACTGATGCAGCCACTTCAATGTTTATAGCAGCACAATTCACAATAGCTAAACTGTGGAACCAACCTAGATGCCCTTCAATAGATGAATGGATAAAGAAACTGTGGTATATATACACAATGGAAGATTACTTAGCATTAAAAGAGGATAAAATTATGGCATTTTCAGGTACATGGGTGGAGTTGGAGAACATAATACTAAGCGAAGTAAGCCAATCCCACAAAACCAAAGGTCAAATGTTCTCTCTGATAAGAGAATGCTGATCCATAATGGGAGAGGGGGCATGGGAAGAATGGAGAAACTTTGGTCAAAGGGGAGGGGAAGGAGAGGATGGGACATAGGGACAGGAAAGATGGTGAAATGAGATAGACAACAATGCCCTAGGTACATGTATGACTGAAAATATGGTATAGCTCTATATTGTGTACAACCAGAGAAATGAAAAGTTGTGCTCCATTTATGTACAGTGAATCAAAATGCATTCTGCTGTCATGTATACCTAATTAGAATAAATAAATTTTTAAAAAGTGCAGCTGGTTTGGTACATATACACAATGGAATGTTACTCAGCCATAAAGAAGAATGAAATTATGGCATTTTCCAGTAAATGGATGGAACTGGAGACTATCATGCTAAATGAAATAAGCCAGTTTCCAAAAAACAAAGCTTGAATATTTTTTCTGATATGAGGATGCTGACTCACAATAGGGGGGAGAGAAGGAGGGAGGGAGGAGTGGAGGTTCAAGGAGGGAATGCAGGGAAGGGAGGGGGTGGGAAAAGGAAAGACGGTAGAATGAATCAGATATAACTTTCCTATGTTCATATATGAATACACACCATTGCAACTCCACATCATGTACAACCACAAGAATGGGAAGTTATACTCCATGTATGTATGATATGTCAAAATACATTCTACTATCACATGTAACTAAAAAGAGCAAATATAAAAAATTGCAGCTGGCAACTTGCTTGACACCTGGTGTAGCAAGGCCTCCCCTCTGCACATTAAGTGCCCTTAACCATCAGGGCCCTACTTTGATTTTCTTCCCTGACTGATAGATTAAACTGATTAACTAATATAAAAGATAGGTGATAGATTAACTGATAAAAATATAGATATGTGAAAAGTAGACAGATTGATTAATTAATAGAGGATAGATGGAAGATAGGCAGAGAGGTGCACTTACCACAATTAAAGCTGTATATCAGAACTATGAGCAAAGAAGCATGGAGTTGGGATTATTTGGGTTATTTAACAACTTAACAACTAAAATTAGTTATATTTTTCTGAAAGTTAAGATCTCAGAGTGGTTTCTGGAGAAATACTGGGGCTCAGGAAAACAAGTGTGCCTGGGCTGAGCCAAGCTAATCCACGCTGAGCCAGCCAGGGTTTCTCAGTGAGAAGCTCAAGGAGGCTCAGGAGAGAGCTGGTGGGAGGCCCAAGGGAAGCCCCTTGCTCTCAGCTTTTAAACCTCAATGGCCCCTCTTCCTTCAGGAGGGACTCCCCTTTGGTGACCTCTGCCCCCCTGGCCACTTCTGCCCTGCTGGCACCAAGGATCCTAGGCAGTGGCCCTGCCCTGCAGGGACCTGGAATGCAAAGAGAGGGGCTTGGAACCAGAGCTGGTGTCTGCACTGCCCACCTGGGCTATTCTGCACTGAGGCTGGTGAGGCAACCCCTAGGGGTCCATGTGCACCAGGTAAGAGTACCAGTGGGAAGAGCACTCAATAGCCTTGGGAACCACAACACCTGAGGGACAGGCAAGCTAGAGTGTGCCTGGGTCAGCATGGCCAGGAAAAAGAAGGCAGGCTGGGGGCTGACCAGGGTAGGGATGGGGCTTCACACAGTAGCCCTGTCACAAGTCATTTGCATCATCCCAGCCCCAAGGCCCAAGTAGAGTGGGAGAAGAAGGGGAGAAGGATATAAGTGTCCCCAAGGCTGAATCTGAGGTTCCTCTCTGCTCATTCTGGGAAGTATTTGTCTCCTCTTGAGACACTTTGGCCAGCCATGGGTCCTGTGCACCACATCTGCCTATGGGCTTGGTAGTTCCTCCACCATTTTGCCACTCATACCACAGCCTCCCCTGATCACACAGGGGACACAGATTGAAGATGTGGGTTGAAATGGACCCTACATCGTGAGTTCATAGACAAAGAGCCCCAGAGCCTGATGCTCTACAGCCAGCACTGAGTAGCAAGAAACTGAGCTGGGCGTGATGCCAGGTTCCAGCCCACAAAGCTTCAGTCTGTTGCTTCCTTTGCCTGCAGGATTTTACTGCCCAGGAGGGGCATGGACTCCAAGACCTCTGGGAGGACTTTGGAAATGTCTTGGAGATCCCCTAGTGGCCACATCCAGGCTGGACAAGGAACACAGCAATGGCCCAGGTACTTGGTGGCTCAGAAGGTGGCAGAGTTGCTTTAAAAAACCTGCTCCGTCTGTGTACAATGAATCAAAATGCATTCTGCTATCATGTATACCTAAGTAAAATAAATAAATAAATTTTTTAAAAAGAAAAATAAATAAAAGTTAAAAAAAAAACCTGCTACAGACCACAGGGGACAGAACCTCAGATGAGCAGAGCCACTTCTTTTCCAGGCCAAGAGGGCTACCCCAAGAAGATCTGCCCTCCTGGTCACTACTTCCTCGTGAGTATTTCAAGCCCCTGGCAGGGTCAAGGCCAGATACAGAGCTGCCTGCCATGTCCCGCAGGTGAGGAGAGTGGGCAGCTGGGATCCATTCTGGGGAAAGAAGCCAAGATCGTGTCCTGGGATCAGAGAATTGCCTTACTAGAAACTGCTTTTTCTGCAGCTTCTGTCTGGAAGTTAAGGTGGGGCCTTTGGTAGGACAGAACTGCTTTTCCCTTTGGGGAAATTAATTCACTCAGGATATCTGAGCATCCATCCGCCTTGTAGAGCTGAGGTGAACATTAAATATCATAGAGCCAGGAAGTAATAACAGACACTTACCTTTCTCCTGTCACCTCAGAGCTATTGGAGTGATGGGCATCACTCTGTACAAATTGTAGGACCCCAGTGTTTAGGAAGTGTCACACTGTCATCTCTCTGCACCTGCACCTGTCTCCCAAGCAGGAGTGTGACCTTCAGTCTCCACACATTTTCCTGTACTTACCCACACAGATGACACACCCTTACACACACACACACACACCACACACATACACACACGCACACCTTGGAGACAAAGAACAGGACCATGTAATTGTGTTTTATCTTCCCATAATAATAACACTCTGGCCCCTTCTTGGAGTTTATCAGAATAATTATGTGTGCCCCCTCTCAGTCTACAAAGATCTGGGCAAACTATCAGGAAATGACCTAAAGGTGCAAAGAAAAGTGACAAACTTGGCCAAGATGGGAGAAGATTTCAAAACAAATATCCAAGACCCATGCTCAGTTGCTTGTGCTGTCTACTAACTGGGTCTGGCACTTCTCAGCTCCCCTCTGGGGTCCCCTCCACCCTGAGGGGGACCAAAAGCACAGGATGAACAAATCCTGACACCTCTTTTTCATGCTTTCTTTGGATTCCTATGCAGGGTCCTGCCAAAATAAACAATAATTCATTCAGAAGGGGCATATCTCAGGATTCACACACTATTCTCAGGAGAGTCAGAGTTGACCAGGAACCTGGGCTTGGGAGCTTCCTTTGCCATGGAGGGTGCAGTTATTCCAGCCTTTATGCTCCACTCTATTCTTCTGGGAATGTCCTACTATAGAGCTCTGTAAGGTGCAGGTGGCTAGGGCCAAGGTAGGGCTGCACTTTGGTTTCACCTGCTCCTAACTATCTGGGCAGGAGCTGAGGTGGTACACCCCAACAGAGACATCCTTGTGATGGAAGGGGGGCCCTGCCCTCCAGGCCACTTCTGTCCAATGGGCACCGGGCTGCCCCTACCCTGCCCTGTGGGTACTTTCTCAGATCGGTGAGTACTGCCTCCTGGGCCTGGGGCCAAACACATTACCAGCTTCTTCCCAGCCTTCCTTCCAACCGACCAGGTCCCCCAATGACAAGGAACATGAGCCTCAGAGAGCAGAACTCTCCCTGGCCTGGGAGGGTGGAAATCCCCTGGAAATCAGTGTGGGTTGCAGAGAGGATGGTCAGATAATAGCGACCAACATGGGTTCCTGGGGGCTTGAGACTTGTAACAAGAGAGTAAAGTGATGAAAAATCCATGTGCTTTCCTGAATGCCATTTGAGACCAGACCCCACCTCCTTCTTAGGAAGCTCCAACCCTCAAAAGGGGACAGCCTAGAGCAAAGGGATAGCCATGGAGCACATGGCTATTAAAAGGCTGTTAGAAATCCCAACTAGAGCTTCCAGAGGGGTCTGCAGCCACAGAGATCCTGGTTTTGAATGGAAGAGGGGCAGCCCCACAAAGGCAGCCCCTGCCAAGATGCATCCACCTCACCCTACAGAGGCTCCAGGTTCCACTGCTCATCTTCTGATCTCCCAGGTTTCCTTTTTCTCCCCAGAATGTTTCTCTCCATGGCCTCTGAGTGTCTGTCCTGCCCTCCAGGGCATTTCTGTGCTGCTTCGGGCCTTGCTGCCCCTTCAGGACTCTGTGCCCCTGGCTATTTCTGCCTGGCAGGAGTCTCCTCTCCAACCCCAACAGGTAAGTAGACTCTCAGGGCATAGCCCTGCCCCAGTCAGACACCCTACAGTGGAGTACCCTGTGGTCAGGGCCCAGATGAGTAGGGTAACTGCATTCGGGGAAGTTGGAGGAAAAATGAGACATGTTTGAGCTGGTACCGAACATGACTTTTGGCCAAGGTGTCCTATTGTCTGATTATTATTCCTTCATTCACCTCCAGCAACAATGTGGCTCATGTCCTCATACACAATATTCACATCTGCAGCCACTGAGTTCACTTCAGTTCCACCCAGACCCACTGAATTAGTCATTGACTTGTTGGGAGATGGGCAGAGAAGAAAAGGAGGCTGGGGAACTTCTAATCAATGAGTACCACAATGGTACTCCATTGGCCACCCAGGGACTAAGCTGAACATAGGCTTCATCCTCCATGGGGGCCCCAGGTGGCACCTTGTGGGCAGATGAGATCCAAGGTCAAGGTTTCCCAGACAGACACTCTGCAACCACAAGGTTCAGATGGTTCAGTTCTTGGAATTACAACCTAGTGTCAGTCTACCTCTAGAGATGGCTGACCTCCTGGAAGAGATTTCTGTATGGTGTTTCCACTGGGCAGGAGGCAGGTAGAGTCTCTGTTTCTTCAGGAGAATGTGACAGGTCAGTCAGGACTGAACCTCAGCTTTTGGTGAGTGGCTGAACTTGTGAGAGAGCAAATATCCCCTCTCTGCCATGTCTATTATTCAGAAAACATCTGAGCCATAGGTCCAGCTCCCAGATGGAGGGTGAAGTTATGGGGAATTGTGGGTGGGGGTCTGGAAGGCAAGAGCCAATTGCCTCCTCTCCTCATTTGAGTTGCTGAGTCAGGACAATGGCCAGAAGCAGAACCAACTTTCTTCAGTTGAGAACATGAAAGTAATATCGTCTCAGTCTCTTTATGGAAAAGTGAACACCCACAGAGCCATCCTAGAAGGAACACCAGGAGGAACAGCAGAAAGTGTCTCTAAGCCTGTAAAGTGCCCAGGGCAATTCTGGCATCTCCACTGACATCTCAGAACTTCCTCCTCAAAAGACTCATCAGTTTCTCTGTCCACCTGCCAAACATAGATGTTCTGAGTCTACATGACAACATGTGTAAAACATGTCTTTGATCTATAAGGTTCAATACAAATGATAACTACAAGTATTATTTTTCTCCAAAACCCTTAAAAATCTGATCCAAGTCCACACTGGACCCCACTGGCAGCACACAACTGTCCCAGGTTTTAGCATGTTCTGTTGTGACTGGAACTACATCCCTCATGTAGCTTCCTTCCCCCTCAGGTCTATCAGAACATGGAGGCCCCTGTCCCCAAGGCCATTTCTGCCCCCAGGGAACCAGCCTTCCAAAGCCCTGCCCTGCTGGCTCCTACAGCTCCCTGCCTGGCCAGGCTTCCTGCTTCCCCTGCCCTGCTGGCTACTATTGTCCTGAAAATGTCACCAACTACAGCAGGCACCCCTGTCCACCTGGTTTCTACTGCCCCCAGGGTAAGTATCTAGGCAGCAGCTCCCCATGATGAGGCTGGATAGTGGGATGGAAGTTCAGAGGCTCTTGACTTCGCTCTGAAGCACTGTGCCTCCTGCCCAAGCCCCTGGAAGGGAGGATACCCTCAGAAACCATTATGCAGGGCCCTCTCCTCTGAATTTTGCTTCTCAGGCACCAAGCATGCCACCCAGTTCCCCTGTCCTCGGGGCTACTACAACCCAGACCCGCTGACACACAGCCTGGATAGTTGCCTTCCCTGCCCCCCGGGCCATTACTGTGGGCAGGAGAATCTGACCCAGGCTTCAGGACTCTGTGAAGCAGGTAAGTTTCCCACATCACCCTAAGAAGATTCCTACTCATCTCTCTGCTTCCCATTTTTGCCCCAGGTCTGGTGTCACTTGGAGCAGCTACCAAGAGGGTTGTGCCTATGATCTGGTGAGCTCAGCCTTAATCCCCCTGGACCAGCACCTCCCACCCTACTGGTTTCTACTCCAGGCTGGTTCTGCGTGTCAGCAGCATGGACTTCCCGCCCCTTTGACCTGGACAACTACACCAGTACCAACTGCCTGTGCCCAGCAACAGCCACAGGAGGGAATTGCCCAGCTGGTTCCTACTGCCCTGAGGGTAGCCCATGGCCCACACTGTGCCCACCAGGCTCCTTCTGTGCCACCTCTGGTAAGGACTCATTGTGCCCTGTCCCCAGCTGATGCAGTAAAAGTACTAGGCTGAGTGCAGCACATGACTTCCTTCCTCTTCCTGTAAAAGGACCCTCAGTGTTTTCTTTAACTTCATGGGGTTATATGGCAAGATTCCTGTCAGAACTATGGAATGCAAGTCCTCACTGGCCCTCACTGTGGGGTGGGCACAGGCCAGGCACCACAGAATAGCATGGGGGGAGGGAAGTAGCTAGATTAGCAGGTTCTACAGAGGGAGAGCCTGTAGAACCTCCCTCATCCTCCACTATGCCTGAAGATCTGAGTGTCCCTACTTCCCAAGGATCTGCTATGGATGAACACTGCCAGGTATTAGGATCCAGGCATGCAGTAGTTCATCCTGCCCTAGAAGTGCCAACTCCTCCTCAGGGGCTGTAGAGCTCTGTGAGATCTAGACCCCATCCTGAGTCTACTTATATTCAAATTTCAGTTCTGCAACTAACTGAACATGACTTCTCTCTCTTTGACTAAGAGTAGGAATAGAAAAGGTTCACAAGGTTCAGTAGGAATAGAAAAGTATATGGAACACTTATCACAAGGCTCAGTACAGGCTCAGGACAGGGTCAGCACAGGTTCAGCATAGCATTAAGCACAGGCTCTACATAGATTCAACAAAGAGCTCAGCATTGGTCTCAGAACAGACTCAGCGCATGGCTCAGCACACGGCTCAGCACACAGCTAAGTGCAGATTCTGCACAGCCTTAGGTAGACTCAACGCGGATTACAACAGGTTCATCATAGGCTCAGTGCAGACACAGCATAGAACTCATCCCAGGCTTTGCACAGGCCAAAAACAGAGTTCAGCAGAGATATCAGGACAGGCTCAGCACAGGGTTCTTCATATGGCTCAGCATAGCCTCTGCACATGTTCAGTAAAGATTGCAGCATGGGGCTCAAAACACACACTTGGCAAAAACTTAACACAAAGGCCAGCAAAAGTTAGGCACTTGGATCAGAAAATGCTCAGCAGAGGCTCAACAGAGCAGTCAGGGCTGACTCAGAACAGGATCAAAATAGACACAGCACATGAAAAGGAAAGAATCAAAACAGAATCGTGGGACACGATCAGCACAGGCTTAGCACAAGCTCAACACAGGGCAGACTCAACACAGGCTCAGCATAGGCTTGGCATTGAACCACCTCAGACTCAGCACAGACTCTGCACAAGGTTCAGACAGTTTTATCTTGATGTGACTCTAAGTTACAGCTATGAACTCCAACCACATCCTAAGAACCTCCAGGAACTGACACTCACAAGGACCACAGTCTATGGTCTAATGTTCATAATAAGTAAAATCAGCACCCCGCCTGGCTCCCTCTCACCCCCAGGCCTTTCCACACCCAGTGGTCCCTGTCAGGCTGGCTACTTTTGTACAGGAGGCTCCGTATTCCCAACTCCAGAGGATGGGGTGACAGGGGCACCTTGCCCCCCAGGATCCTTCTGCCGTAAGTATCTCTTTGGATCCCCATTTCAGTCTGAGCCACCCTCCTGTACCTGGATTGCAGATAGACCTGATTGGTTCTCCTGGATCTTGGGTAGTGGGGAGGAAGCCAGAGGAAGGAAAGCTGCTCAATAGCAGTTGGGCCACAGGGGAGAATGTTTGCAGAGGATCTGGTTAAAGGGCACTCTAGGCCTCTGCTGTGGTTTGAGTGGGTTGTTGTGAACAAATGAGAGCCAATGACAGTGTCATGATTACACCGAAGCCTAATCAATTCTCAGTGCCCTGAGCTCTAGTGAGTCTTCTGCAGCTTCAGGGGAAGGGCCTGGGGTCTCTCCATGTGCTGCAAAATGGCCAAGGAGCCAGGCCAGCAGGAGGTGGGTAGCAGTGGTTCCTGCAGGCATGTGGGACATGGGTCATCCAATGCTCTGAGATTACATCAACTCCTGCTGTTCATAAGGAATCTCTGCTCCTGGACACGTGCCCTTCCTGTGCTTTCAGCTGCAGGGTCACACAGGCCCACCCCCTGTCCCATCGGTACCTTCTCCAGCCTCCCCAAGCGGACAGTGTCTTCCATGTGCCAGACCTGCCTGCAGGGCTTCTACTGCAAGGAGGCTGGTCTCCAGGCCCCCAGTGGGCAGTGTCCAGCAGGTGAGAGAAGGAAAGGCATGGGAAGCAGGAAGGGATGAGGCCAGTAAGGGCCTAGGGACAGCTTTATGGGCACTAGGCTCCAGGGTCAGGGGTCAGGGCCTCCAAGGGTCCTGGTGGCAGAAGATACTGACCAAACAGAAGACAGGACCAAACATCTCAGCAAGAGTCAGTCCCTCCTCCTTAGTGTACCTCATTCCTGCCAAGTTATTACTGTGACTCTAGTGCCGGGCCTGTCTAGGACTTCAGCCTGTAACCATGTCCTCAAGGGTATTACTGTCCTCTGGGCATGGCCAAGGCCACATACCACAACTGCCCAGTTGTTACTTATGGCTCATGGAAGGGGCTGAAGGGTATCACAGAAGAGTATCACAGAATGCCAGCTGTGCCCAGCTGTGCACTGACTGGACTCAGAACTTCCACAGGTACAGATACACCTACGGTCCTTGCAGCAGAGAAGGCTGTGGGCAGCAGTGCATTTGAGTAGGGAATAGTTGGTGAGGATATATTGCAGGGGGAAGCTCCTTGGCCTGCAATGCTGACCTGCAAGGGTCAGAGTAGCTGGGCTACAGCAGAAGATACCTGCATGTTCACTGCTTCCAAAGACTTTTCTCTCACCCACACGCAAGTGATTGATGCCAGCATGATGCCCTAGTCCCCATCCAGGGGGTCTGGCCTCAGTGCCTAGTTCTGGAAAGATCTGGAAAGGGTTTCTGACATCACTCAACACTGGGAACCCATGTAATTGCACCCCTTGAGGCAGAACCATACCCCAGCTACACTCTCAAATAGGCCCTACCCTCTTCCAGCACAGGTCCAGCTTCATCCCCAGAGTCTTAGAGTCTCTGTCCTCCTAGTTAGCTGATTTGGGGGGCAGGGGGAGCTAGAGCACTTTCTTGGGATGTTTGGATATCTCCTCGGTGAAATGGCTGGGAATGTTTTGGTCCCTAAGGAAAATGCAGGCCTGGTCATTGAGGATCTCTGAAATCTTTAAGATCACCTTCAAATTGGGCCTGACTCCCACAAACTTTCATATGAGCCCAGTACTAATTGAGACAGGAGGTGAGACCCTTCAGGACCAGCTTGTCAGGGCCCCATGCTTGACTGGCCTTGGCTCAGGGACATTGTAGCCAACAGCCTATCTATGGGGAAATCTCAGGCAGACCAGAGCCCCAATCACAGTCTCCAGTGAGGAGCATGGGGACCACTAGACATCCTCTCTCACAGGAAACTGGTGCAAGTCAGGAGCTGCCAGCAAGGATCCAACTGATGGGGCACAGGACCTCCTCTGCCCAGCTGGGCACTACTGTCTTGAGGGTTCCTCCCATCCCAAGGGTCACTGCAACCATGGCAGGGTGAACTGGTCCCATATCTTCCAACACTCTGCTGTTCCTTGGCTCTGAGCCCTGTTCCCCACACTTGTCATAGCAGCCCTACCTTGCAGTCAGACCAGGGTTGAGCTGTGCAACTGAGAACAGAATCCTCCTGCCAGGATGTCCTATGCTGTCATTCCCAAAAACCTCCTGAATGTGGATCTGAAAAACCCTCCTGAGTATCTGACCTCATCATCCCTCTGTCTCTCTTCTTCCTCTCATGCTTTGTCTGCTTTATACCTAGTCAGCCTCTCCACGCCTCATTACTCCTTCCCTCCCAGGTCCTTGGTGCCTGGGCAGCAAGTGACACACAGTCTTTTAATACCCTGTACCAACCCCACAGAACAGGGCTCTGCATTCTGCCTACTCACTCCCCACTTTTCATTCAGTCCTTAAAGATGACCAAAGACTCCAGAGTTGAAAGGTCCCTCCTCTGGATACTGAGGGGACATTTCTATCCTGGTCTATCAGGAGGGAGGGCCCAGGGCACAGAAGTAGCAAGATGGCCTGGTTGCTTCCCTGAGTCTTGCTGATTCTGCAGGAGCACTGGTCCCAGCCCACTTCCCACCTGGGATCTCCTACCCAGGACATGTGAGTGAGTGCTCTGTGAACGCAGGGATGATTGCCTCTGGGCCCAAGCCTCTAAGTGCCGAGAGACTCAAGCAAGGCCTGAAGGAAGTGGGTTCATGGGCAAGCAATGGCCCAGAGCCTACAGCCCCACCCCTTTGGCCTTAGATTGGGTAGCTGGGCTTCTGGCAGCTCACTAATCTCTAGGACACAGCTGTGGTCTCAGTGTTGGGACACAGTAGTGGCCATTGGGACAGATGCAACATTCTGTTGTATATATACTGGAGGTATAGGAGCCTGGAGGACATGGTGTGGAGTCCACCTTTTTCCATGGATAGAAGAGCTCAGGTGGGCAAGATGCTCCAGAGATACTCTACATGGGGGTGGCAGGGATAGTTCCCCAAGTGCAGCAGATGCTGCATAATGTGGACCAAGTAAAAGAGCCTTAGTTGAGGACAGTCCCTGGGGATCATGTGGCTTGAGGACAGACTGACCTTGAGCAGGGCCAGGGATACCTGCTCTCTTCTCAGTCTTCCTACTCTTTTTTTGGGGTGGAGGGGGTTGTCAGGGATTGATCAGGAGCACTAGACCACTGAGCCACATCCCTAGGCTTCCAGGTGATTCTCGTAAACAGCCAAGGGATCATTGCAGTAGTTTGAATCACCTGGGATCAAGTCTCCTTTGAAATTGATTGACACATTTCTAGAAAACACATCCAGGCACACAGCACTTCCCATGTTTTCCATGGAGACCCTGAACCCCTGTGTCCAGAGACCAAAGGACAAACTCCTGTACTCCCAGCCATTCCTTGTCTCTGGTAGGTAAGGAAACTGAGACTCAGGAGGAGGGATGTCACTGCCTGATGGCACACAGTCACCAGGCTGGCCACCTAGGCCACTGAACCTGATCCAGGTTTCTGCCACTCTGCAACCCCCTTAGGACCCAAGGGTCACACTAGCCTCTGGCAGGAGGAGATCTGGTGACACTCTCAATGCACAGCTCATTCCCCAACTCCAAAGGTGAGGTCTATTCAGCAACAGCAAAGAAACCAAGAAGTTCCTGACCTCAGTCACCTACTGGCTTCTTGGAGCATGGCCTATGGGCAAGGGAGGGCAGAAGAGGAGTCACACCCAGGCAGCTCAGAAACTGCCCTGCTTTATGAGTGTCACTAGGGAAGATAAAACAGGAGCCCACACAAGATGTCTACATGGACCTCACAATAAGAGCAAGAATGGAAGGTTACTTATGAGCCCCCAAATGTCAGACACTGTCAGTCCTCTATGGTCTCCAGGCTTGAACATCCCAGGAAGGAACCCACACTCCAGGCTCTCCTTCTAGTGGGCACTGACACCATCAGAAAAGCTTCCCTGACCTCCTCCTGTGGGTGCCAGCAGCATGGATGGATGTGAGCAACTACATACAGAGGATGTGGCCTAGGGGAAGGACCCTTTCACAATGTCCTCACAACCAGTAGCCTAATCACCTGGGCACAGAGCCTGATTCAGGAAAGCAGGAGACAATACAGGGAGCATCTTCCTTCTCCTCCTCCTGCCCTTCCCAGTAGCCAAGCTGACCTGTGTCTTGGTTTCCAGAGGAAGCTGGCCCTTGTCCTCAGGGACACTACTGCCTCAGGGGATCATCCATGCCTCAGCCTTGCCCACCTGGCACCTTCAGCCCCCAGATCAAGCTTAGCTTAGAGGTAGGGAAATTTCAGCTGGGACAAAGGCCATGGTGGGATGGTCCATGTTTGGATTTGACCAAACCATATTGCTCTCAAGGTCAAAGCTTACCATAAGGTCTTTAGGCCAGCTAGCTGCTGTCCATCCTCAGGTCACTTCCACCAGTGGCATGCCCTGGACCCATGAACACACAGTGTTCATGCTCTGTTTTACTTTGACTTTATTTATAAGGTTTTCATCACTAAAATATGAGCATCCCAAAGCCAGGGAGCCTGTCTTTTGCTCACTGCTTGATAGCCACAATGTAGTTCCCAACAAGCATGTGTGAGATGCTGAGCAAGTAATACAAGCTGGGGCTGAAACATCTGAGAGTCCAACAAACAAGGCACTATGCATGCAATGGTGCAGGGAAGGAAGGACCCCACTCCAGTAGGTCTTCAAAGGTAGAAGGAGGGCTAGGCATCCTCTGGTGTCATGGGTCAAACCACAAAAAGACAATTAAGAAGAAGGGATTGAAGAGATGCAAGGAAGAGATAAAGGAAGGGCAACATGTGGATGGAGTAGTTTGAAGGGTGAATTCTTGACTACAAAGGAACCCATTGGATTAATGTTTGGAGCTGACACACAAAAGATTCAGCCTGTGGGGAGTGAGCATCCACCCTAGAGAATGTGCCAGCAAAGAGGCCTGATTACACAGTGCAGGGGGAATTGTTTGTGGGAGAAGGTGAGCTAAGATGGGCAAGAAACCAAAGAAGATAATCTCAGATCAAAGGCCCCTTTCAGTCCTCTGTTCCCCCACCAAACACTCCTCACACATCTTCCTGGGGTGGCCCTGCTTTCCTGTCCTAACAGGTGACAGGGTTATGCATTTTCACTGGGGGTCTCCTGCAGGCTACCTGTTCGTGCCTTCTCTACCACTACTGCATCTCTGCCCACCTTGCCTGCCCTTCTAGGCTCTGCAGTGAAGGATTCTTCTGTCTCCAAGGGGCTCTTTTCCCCAACAGCTCCCTGGGGGATGAGACCAGTGGCTCATGCCCTGCAGTTACCCCCTAGGAAAGAGGTAGCTAAGAAGGAAACTGGGAAGATGGGAAATGAGCAATTCCCAAAGTCAAGTGGGAGCTCAACAGCCCCTTCCTCTGCCCCTGATGGGAGCCAAGGACCCTGGGGAGACTAACAACTGTGCACTGCATCCTAAAGGCCCAGGGACCTGTAAGAGCCCTATAAGCCTGGGGCTGCTGTGAACAACAGGGAGGGGGGCTCCCTGCAGCCCTGACCTATGGGGTATGCTTCTTTTTCAGGACATTTTTGCCCCCCTGGTACTGTCTTCCCGAAACCCTGCCCAGCAGGAACCCACAACACCCTGACTGCTCAAGGCCACTGTGAGCCTTGTCCCCAGGGGTGAGTGTCAGGAGGCATCCTGGGGACCCTTGAGTTTCTGGGCACAATGTTTGAATTCCTGCTGCAGAAGATGGCTGAGCCAGGGACTGGCTCAGATCCTTTTGACCTAAGTTTCTTGCAACTGTAAGAACTCACCAGAGAATTTCCACAGCTCCTCCTTGGCTATCTCTCTCTGTCTTGTGATCTCTTTGTTAAGTATCACTGAGTCATTCCTAATTTCAAGCCTGCAACTGTTTACCTGCCATTTAAGCCATTCACCTCCTCTAATCCCAAACCCTCAGTTAGGGCACTGCACTGTGCAGAGCTGTATCCCAGAGAGGGTGATGACTCCAGAAGTCAGTGGTGGAGGGTGACCCAGGTAGCCACCTCCAGCATACATCAAGCCACCCAGACCTGTGATACTTTCCTCTCCTCTCCTTTCTATAGTTTCTTCTGCCTGGCCAACACCTCATCTGTGGCAGGGAATGAGTGTCCTGCTGGCCACTACTGCCCAGCCTCCACCACCTTTGCTTTTCAGTTCCCCTGCCCCAGGGGCACATACAAGCCACAGAGAGGGGGTGTCCAGCAGTCAGACTGTATTCCCTGTGAGGCAGGTAAGGGGCAAGGACTCACCTCATCCCCTTCTTCCCACCCTGGCCACATTGGGCAACACTGTCCTTGCCCAGTGAGTACAGGACTCAGGCCTGGCTCAGATGGGGAGGCCTGGGCCACAATCTGAGGGCATCTGAGGAGATCATTCCTGGGGGACAGGCAACCCAAGCCCTCTGCCTCCAAGCCAGGGGCATCCTGTTATTCCTTCCAGGGTCCTATTGTCTTCTGCCTGGACTGGTGGCCCCATCAGGGCCCTGCAGAGCTGGGTTCTACTGTACTCACAAAGCTTCTGTCCCTAATCCCACGGATGGGATCACAGGAGACCTCTGCCCTCCAGGACACTTCTGCCCCCAGGGCAGCCCCTGGCCAGCTCCATGCTCCCCCGGTGTGTCTCTGATTGGTGAGGTCTACTCGCTGGGCCCCTGAGAGGATAAAGGAGCTAGAAGTTAGCCTCACAAGTCTTCTAAGGAGGGACACCAGAATTTCCCTTATAGAGCAGGGTCAATCCTACACAGAGGCAGCATGAGGTGTGGAGGTTAAAAGAAGGCCTCGAATGATCCAGAAGTGGGCTGTCTCTCAGAAAAGGTTACAGAGGGGCTGGAATGTGGAAATACTATGGGGAGTTTTTACCCCAGGTAGGAAATCAAGGGTTATTAATATCACAAATGCATGAAGCTGAAGGAGCAGAGAGCAGGATGGTAGCTCTAACATCTGGGAGACCTCCCATCCCAGCCTCAGTGTGTGTACCTGCAGGTTCCTTCCTGCCCATCCCAGGTGCTGCATCCGCAGAGGACTGCCAGCCATGCCCAGCTGGCTGGTTCTGCTCCCTGGCTGGCTTGAGTTCCCCAGAGGCCTTGTGTGAAGGAGGCTGGTACTGCCCCAGTGCCTCTGTCTCTGGGCATAGTCCAGGTAAGAATGAACCCTTCTCATCATTCCCAGTGAGTCATCTCGGAGGGAGACATGAGCCATGGGATCTCCTTCAATTCAGATTCTATGGCTCATGAACTATGGCAGAAGGGGTGAGGAATGCTGTGCATTGGTGAAGTTCCTCCTGCACCCAAAGTTCAGTGTCTGCTCAGAAATGGAGATAGAGACTCGTGGGATGAGAAGGAATGAAGGGAAAAGCTAAGAACCACTTGGAGAAATGAGTCTAGAATGGAGATTTCATGCTTTGGGGGAGGGAATAAAAGTGCTGTAGGGTGAAAGGTCCTCCTCGAGTGAAACAAGCCAGGCAGAGAAGGAGAGAAGGAGCCAGGACGATTTCAGCTGCCCTGAGCACAGCCAGAACACTTCTTTCTTCTGGGTCCTTTTTAAAGAAAAACTTTAGACAAATTAATGGCATTTTTTGAGTAATTGATGATTCATAAATCGGGCAGCAGTTGGACCCAAAAGTGATTCCAACAATGCCACGCAGCAGGATGAGCAGTGAGCTTTTAAAGTCCAAATTCAGAGTGACCATAGATGAACTATCTGATTGACTACAGCATGGTATCTGCCTTATTTGGACATGAGGAGATGAGTTTGCAGCCTATGATTGACTGAAATTGAACTCTTTGTGATTGGCTGAAACTTATTTGTTACAAAAAAATAGACTTCTGAAAATTAGATTGCAACTCATCAAGTAGAAACTCAAAATTCAGAAACAGCCTCAGATCCAGGACTCACCAAGCTCCCACCTCTCAGCACCAAAGATTGCAGCCTTGTGGGAAAGAGCTCTGGCCTGAGGCAGCCTCCAAGCACTGAGTTCCATCAATGCTGTGGCCACTTCCAGGAAGGTCTCCCAGCCCCCTTCTGGGAGCGCTGGCCTCAATAAGGACCCACCTTATCCTTGGAGCACAGCCCCACACAGTCAACATCTCCAGGGATGACATCATCAAATATCCCAGGAGATAACAGGGAATTCTATAATATTAAAGTATGGAGACAGCTTTGACAGGTGTTGGCCTCTGACCCTTCCCATCCCTTCCCACCTTCTCCTAAAGCAGGTACCTGTGGGGCCAGCTGAAGTCTTTCTTCACAATGGACCATAGAAAACCCAGTTTCTGAGCCTTGGGGACCCTCCCTACTAGTAGGGCTCAGTGTGGAATGGGTACAGGACTCCTGGGAGGACAGCCCCTCCTATCCACAGTCACTATAGACCCAGATCCTTCCTATCAAGGCTAAGAGGATCCATGTGTTCTTAATACTTGGAACTGGTTTTAGACTGGAATTACCTCCTTTCCAGAAAAGAAAAGGACTGAGTTATAGAAGGAAGACATGCTCACCTTCAGAGGCAAGGCAGGATGGCCAGGAGTGTCCCAGGTCACAGTGACCCCATCCCTCTCACCCACACCAACACAGAAGCAGCAGGAAGGGGTTATACTGGGCTCTGGCTGAAGAGAAGTGGGGAAGCCCCCACAAAAGAACAGCCCTCCCCCTTTGCTTTTCTAGATGCTATCTGTCCCCCTGGGCACTCGTGTCCCCCAGGCAGTCTGGAGCCTTTGCCTTGTTCCTCTGGACAGTATCAAGATGAACCTGGACAGAGTGTTTGCAAGACCTGCCCTGCTGGAAAGTGAGAGCTGCCAATGGTCTGGGGACCCTCTTCTCTGTCCATTAACATCTGGCTTTTCCTAAGTTCCCTGAAGGCAAAAGGGGCTAATACACATGACAGGTATCCTCATGATCACCATGGGCACCCAAGCTTACAACTGCCTGATAACCCAATGCCATCAATACCCCAAAACCAATGCAGGATGATGGAAGGTTGTAGGTTCATGCAAAAGATTCAAAAAATGAAGGCTGTTGTCTGTTATCCATTTTCTCTGCCTTCTGATGGGCCTGTGAGAAGTTTGCTTCTGTCCAAATCCCCAGGTCCCAGAAGCTTCCTTTCCCTGGGGGAATCTTACTTTCCAGAAAGCCTGGGAATGTGTATGACACCAATTTCTTCATGCCTGACCACCCACCCACTGTGTCCACAGGTTCTGTCTCTTTGGAATCCAGGAGCAAGGAGCCAGGCCCATGAGGCCAGTGGATTGTCCTGCTGGCTACTACTGCCCTCTGGGTACCCAGAGCCCCACTCAATACCCATGTCCCAGAGGCACCTTCAGAGAGAGGCCTGGGGCACGCAGTGCCAGGGACTGCAGGCCCTGTCCTGCAGGACAATTCTGTGCTGATTCAGGTGACCAAAACCATCTCTCTGGACTTTGCCCTGTCCCTAACTAGTCAGTTTGTCTCAGAGGCCCCTGGCTTGCTTGATCCGAGGTCCAGTGGACATGCAGCCCCTTATAGCAGGCACTTTCTCAGACCTGGATAGGCCAGAGGTGGGAAAGGATGCAAGAGCAGCTCACAGTGGGAAAGGGGCCAGAAGAAGACAGAGTAAATATCAGGGCCTGGCCCAGGCTGAGCTCTGGCCCAAACTTTCAGAGGATTTAGACAAGGTACTCCAGGTGTTTAGGAAAGAGTGATATTAACCCCACGGTATGAGTGGAGGCTCAAAGGTACCCTAGGACATTGGCAGGTGGCAATGGGGGAAAGAGAAATGCACCAAGATGCCATCCAATCAAGACCTGCAGGAAGCAAGAGTTGAGCCTGTACAGGAAACAGGGGACAGAACTTCAGGAGACCTGGCCAGGATTAGGCCCAAGGTTGGGAGTGTAGGCATAGCAATGACCATCTTGGAGAAGGAGAGTAACATGCATTTTTCACTTAGTTGTTGGTCCCAATTTATATAAACCACCTAGAACAAAATATGGCCAGGTGGTAAGTAGACAGATTGGTGCTGCTGGAAAAGAGGGGGTATCATTCTCCAGTATAGTCCCTGGACCTTGAGAGGCCCACAAACATATGGGTGTGTCACACCAGAATCAAGCTGGGATCTCAAGGCATCAGCCTATCACCTATACCCAGCCCACACCCTGCTCACTGCAACCATGCATCCTGGCCTGGATGTCTAAGTCCTATTTCAGTGTTCCCTCCATTTTCTGGGCACAGTCCCATAGATGTGACCTGATATGCCTTCCAGCCTTAGAGGGACTGAACTGCAAAACTAAGAGGGATCTCAGAGCCAGGAGGGGACACAGTGTAGCTCCAAAGCCTCACACCTTGAATTCCATGGAACTCTCTTCTTCCAGGTATAGGTTCAGCCCAGGGCACTCTGCCCTTCTCATTTGAAGTCAGTTTTGCTCTCCCAGACAGTCTATCTCCACCTCTCTCCATAGGGACTGGGAAATGCTTTCCAGATGGGCCATGCTCCGGCAGGGTATTACTGTCCCCCTGGCCAGACCTCAGATACCCTTACATCTTGCCGGTACCCACAAGGTTCCTATTGTCCTGAAGGATCTCCCAGACACAAAACTGTATCAAAACCTTCCAGCCCCAGGAGGCACAGGGCTCCTGTGAGCCCTGCCCAGCAGAATTCTACTGTGAAGCCTCAGGGTGCTGATGGCCAGAGGTGTGATTGGTCTATTTTTACATATGAATATATGACCCAGTTACTGTGCTTGAACAATGGTATTTGTGGAGGGGACAGGCGGCAACATCCCTATAATCGTCAGGGTGCAAGGGGAGAGCATGTTGGGGATTTAAACCAGAATAAGGCCTCTTCCCCCTATACCTTTGGACCCTCTGGGCACAATTGGGACACAAGTAGTGTATGTGTCAAGACACACGGGCAAGACAATTGGAGCCCCAGGACCCAAGACCTAGTTGGCCAAGGTATGACTTGGTTGCCCAGGCTGCTGTGGCATGCTGGCTCAGCCTACGCTGAGGGTCCTGGCCAGCATGGGTGTGGGTGAGTGCTGCATCCTGCAGAAGGAAGATTTATGCTCAATGGCCAACAGGTTTCCTGGATCATGCATCTCCTTACCAGATAGTCAGCCACATGAGCCCCTCACAGTCAGCACAGACAGAAATCAGACAAAGAATAAAGCACCTGATAGAGGGCTAGACCTGAACATGTTCAACCAGGGGGTTCCTGGTCTCTGACTTAGGATTCTCAGAAGGTGGGAATCCTATGTCAAGCTAACGCTGCCATTGCCCTCTGTATCCTGCAGCCCGTGGCCCTAGCCTGTGCCTCCAAGGCTACTTCTGTCCCCCACGTTCTCACTTGGCAACTGCCCACCCATGCCCTCAAGGGACATTTGGGCCCAAGCAAGGGGCTGCTGCAGAACTGGACTGTGAACCATGCCCAGCAGGTTTGTGGACTTTTCCTCAACCATGGGCATTCGGGTGACTGGGATGAAGGATGAGGAGAGAATGAGGAAAAGTGGAGTGGAAGGCAGGCAAACATCCACAAGAGATGTGTCTGCTTTATAAGTTGCACCCAGAGCTCAATGGCTGGATCAAAGATGGCAAGGCAGAATCCCAAATATGGATCAGGATACACAGAGGACCCACAGCCTCCACTATCCTTAGAATAATCCTAACCCCTTCATTCCCTGCATCCTGATCATATGCTACTGGAGAGACGGAGCAGCCCCACATGTCCTGCTCCTCCTGCCCATTACTTCCTTGTCTGTTTGCTCAGTCACTCACCTTATGCTTAGGCCCTGGGGAGGAAGCCAGCAAGTTGCAAGGAGGAGGAGCACATCTAAGAGGGGCAGGGTCTCTGCTGAAGCAGGTGGGAGTGGGGAGAGTTCTGTCTGTTACCTGCTCTACCTGCCTCTGCTTCTTTTAGGAATGTTCTGCTCTTCAGAAGGGCTGCCCCAGCCATCAGGGCTCTGCCACTCTGCCCACTACTGTACAGGGGGGGCTATGTCTCCCACCCCCATCAAACACAAGGTACTTAATGAGGGCCCCTGGAAACACAAGGTACTTAATGAGGGGCCCCTGGAAACACAAGGTACTTAATGAGGGGCCCCTGGAAACCCAGAGGGGTGGATATTCCCTGGCACACCCAAGTGTCTATGGGCTCAGGACCACACAGCTGGTCAGAGACCTCTGCTTCCCATCGGGGTTGCAGCTCCCTGAGGGCAGGACCTTCCTCACCTTCTAGTCCTCAGGACCTGGCACAGGGTCTGCAATAGCTCATCCCTTTGATTCCAAGATGTGTGTCTCTTTCACATTTAATACCCCTAAAATTAACAGCATCGTAGAATCCATGGTGTCTGACAGTCGTAGCTAACAGTGATCTTTCCCTTTTAAATAGTCTGTAAGATCATATCTCCTCTTCTACTAGAGGTAGATGATGGGGTTGATGACATGTGATAATAAGAGCAGGTAACAACACAGAGCCTTTGCTCTGTGCTAGGTGCATTTCAGCGTGTATACACATGCCCTCAGAATCTTCACAAGGGCTTGGAACAAGGCGACTCCATCTTAAAGAAGAAACCAAGGGGGGCTGGGATTGTGGCTCAGTGGTAGAGCGCTTGCCTCGCATGCGTGAGGCACTGGGTTCGATCCTCAGCACCACATAAAAATAAATCAATAAAGATATTGTGTCCACCTAGAACTAAAAAATATTTTAAAAAAAAAAAAAAAAAAGAAGAAACCAAGGGCTTGTAGGGTAATGGGCTAGTGCAGATCACTTGGCAAAAAGCCAAGGGACCATCTTACCCTAGTATAGAGGAAGACTACTGGGAGGATAATTACACAAATAAGGGTTGTAGGAACAGAGGAACAGATATGAGCAGTGTTTCCTGATTTGTCACTGACTTATTGTGTGACCTGAACATGTACAGTCCTTGCCTACTCCAGGCCAGGTCTTTTAGAACACAGATGGCCTTTGTTCCATAATTTCACATTAATGCCAGGAGATAGGGAGAGAAGGATAAAAGTAGGGGATGAAGGTGACCTAGCGAAACTTAAGATTCAACAAGTCAGAGCCCTCTCACAGGCCCTGTTGGTTCCTCAGAAAAGGTGTTGGTGAGCTCAGAAAAGCACATATCAGGGACGGATTCTGCACAGCATCTTATCCACAATACAGCCTCCATCAAATAGACCTGATCTTTGTCCTCTCCCTGAGTCTTCTCAACTATGGCATGTGCTGCCTAGACCCCAGCTCTGATGGTAGGTACATTCTATCTTCCATCTATCTCACTGCATAGGTGGAGGCCACAGGACTTTCTGGGAATGACATCTGCCCCCCAGGCTTCTTCTGCCCGAAGGGAACAGGCTCCCCACTGCCATGCCCCCGTGGATTCTACTCCTCTGCTCCTGGTCTGGACAGCAAGGACCAGTGCCAGCCATGCCCCTCAGGGCACTACTGCAGCCAGCTGGGGCTGTCCCATCCCCTGGAGGCAGAGCTTTGCCATGCAGGGTAAGGCAGAAGGGATGTCCCAAGCTCCAGTCTGAGCCTTCCATAAATCCAAGTCACAGACTAAATCCCCAAGGTCTCTCCCCAGCCCTGCTGATGGGCACAGGCCAGAATGTCTCTTCAGTGGCTGGACATCCCACCACTTATATGGAGCACTGAGCTGGACATACCCTCACAGTCCCCATTGCAGACTCTGTTCAATCCAAGGCAAACCCTAGGTCCCAGGGCAGCCTCTGCCTCCACCATACAGGCCTAGGTTTTTTCTCCTTGGCCACCAGCCTCTGCCCACAGGCATCCAAGATGTCCCTTTTTTCTGAAAGGCTAGAGGCATTATGGTCCCCGGGAACTATAGTCAGTTCTTGGGTGAAAGAAGACCTTTCCCATCTGTCAAGGGGAGATAAAGACAAGGAACATTTGCAGAGGGGAGCTGAGCTTGTCTGGAAGATGCTGGAAATTCCCAAAATTGTCTCCCTTAGCCTCACTTCTGAGTTTCTGTTCCAGAGGCCAAAGTGTTTTGAGGGCTCAGAGGAACTCCTGCCACATTTTGACCCCTTTGGATCACAGGGATACTCAGCTGAGCCACCAACACTTCGTGTGCCCCCACTGCCTTTGCCCCAGGACAAGCCTGAGGCCCAGGGCTCCCAATGCTAGCTGGACCCCCAACAGCATGGAGGAGGTCCAGCTATGGTTCTCCATGTTCTCAGGTATGTCTGCCTGAGAGGCAGCACCATCCCTTCACCCACCGATGGGAGTCACGGATACAGATGTCCCCCTGGTTTCTACTGTCCCCCAGGAGTCCACCATGAGCTGCCCTGCAAACCTGGTACCTTCAGCCCATTGCTGGGGGCTGATGCCTGCCTGCCCTGCCCACAGGGCACCTACTGCCCCCAGGCTGCCACTGTGGAGCCCACCACTTGTCCCAAAGGTAATCCTGAGGCTAACCTTGCCCTGCTTCCCCAGGGCAAGACGTATTGGGCACTTCAGGTATCCCCAGCTCCCTGAGCTCAACTGTGTCTCCAAACCCCATGCCTAATGTTGAGTGACACCTCAGCCTCCCAAACCCTCTGGCTTATTGATAAAATAGAGTTTATAGTGCTGAAGAGGAAGGATATGGAATGCAGGTCCTGGAACAAGCTGCACCACCTGTGGACAGTGCAGCCCTCCACTGCAGGTCTGTAATGAGAAAGCCCTCAGCTGCCCTCAGCATGTGAAAGGAAAATACCCTGGTGGCGGCCAGGTGGTCTCTTATGTTACATTCTCCTGATCATCACAGACCCCCCCCCTAATTCCTATGGGCTCTAGGGGGTAAGCAGACAGGGGGTTCTGGAGGAAAGAACATAGGCCTTAGAGTCAGGACATCTGGTTAGTACCAGGCTGACAGTAACATGAGGCCTGGGCACCATCAAGAAACCCCCAGGGGTGCTGGGCCAACTCCTCTCCATAAATGCCCCAGAGAAGACTCTATAGCAGACCTGGCTTGAGACCCTAGGTCCCCTTCTGGGTACCTGGGGGTCAGGTTGCCTTTGGTGGTACTTGTGGTTTCCAGGACAAATTCTGAGATGCTAGGGATACAGGTCCATGGTCTCCAGCACCAGAAACTCTTACTCCTCAGCATTTCAGTGCCAGAGCCATCTGTACAGAGCACACTTGTCCTGAAGGACAACCCCAGCCTAGGGCTGATGGCCCTGCATACACCTGCATACACACACACACACACACAATTTATTCTCACATTTACACGCTCACTCTCACTCACTCACACACCCACAACTCCCTGCTCTCACACACAGATCTTCACCTAAGCCTACTCTTGATAGGCCTGGACTCTGGACCAGTATCCCATCACACCCTCTGTCTGTGACCTCTGCCCCCTCAAGGATACCCTACCTTCTCTATCATAAGTGATGGGAGGTCATGAGGTGGGGGACAACTGTGGGGCCTGGACAATCCATGCTTACTCCAGCTTTGCCTGCAGGTCACTACTGCCCAACTGGGACATCCTCTGCCTACCCCTGCCCAGAGGGAACCTTGAACCCCCAGGAAGGTGCAGTGTCCCCCAGGGCCTGCCAGCCCTGCCCTGCAGGAAGATATTGCCCTGGGGAAGGAAATGGGCAACCTAAGGGTAGGTGCCAATACCCCAGCAGAGCTAGGTCCTGGCCACCAACTAGGCAGCCTGGGGTCAGCCCTACTGCATGGCCTCCTCATAATGGACAGAATAGGAGACAGCAGAGCTTCTAGAGAGCCTGGTCCTTCAAGGACAACCAAACAGAGGTGCCCCTAAGCTCAGAAAAATCTTCCAAAAACAAAGAGAACACACAATTTGGGCCAATCCCTGCCCTGAGTTCTGGAGGTCCCTAATATCCTCTCCTCAGCAGAGCAGTATACAGGCCTGGGCCTGGCCTGTCACCTCTTCTTGCCTCTTTTTGCTCCTCCCTCCATGCAAGGATCCAGGCTCCTGTCAAGAGCAGGTTCTGGAGCCACAGCTAGGTCTCACCCATGCAAATTTGACACTGGACTGGTCACAGACCCCTGGAGCTCAACCTCCTCCCCGAGAAATTGGATGACAGCAGGACCATCTCCCATAGTCACTAGAGAGAGTAGGGCAGTCCCCAGCCAAATTTAGCCTAGTGCACTGCCAGCACCCACACTTTTCTCTCCTGTTTTTCTCACACCTATAGCTTCCTCCACAACACCAATTCTAGAGCCCCTGTGGGAGCCATCCAGGCCAGGACAGACCACTGCTCAGTGAACAGGTCATGCCCCTGACCTTTTCTGTCCTCCCACTTTAATTTCCATGGTAATGTGGAGTACGAAATAGTAGCAGGTGGCAGAGACACGGTAGGAGCCCAATAGAGGCCTTCTTTAGTGCAGGCTTGGTCAGATACAGGATGTGATGTTCCTATCACTAGCCTAAAATTCCACATTTTCCTCTACCCAAGGACCCTGCTCAGCTGGTTACTACTGTGAGGGGGGTGCCAACAGTCCCACACCCCGAGGAAATGTCACCTTTCCCTTCAATGGACCGTGCCCCCAAGGCCACTACTGCCCACAGGGTACTCTGTACCCAGTGCCCTGCCCCCTGGGGACGATGAGGAACAGACCAGGTAAGCATCTGTTTTGTGCCAACTCTTCCTCTCCCAGGAGACTCTGAGTGGCATCTTCCACACATGGTGTTCAGAGCTGTACATCAGGCTGCCCCATAAACACCACCACATGACAAGGAATACCTGCTGCCTGGGGCCTCTGGGTGCTATGCCATGCCCAGGTATGGCTGATAGGCCTCTTGTTCAGAACAGGTGTTCCTCTACCCCACAGGCTGTGCCCTGGCAATACAAGTAGTATCGCTGGCCAACTGAGCCACAGATGCCCTAAAGAGGCCTTAACAGTAGTGGCTCCATACAACAAATTAAGCCAGGCTCAGCTGCAGCTGAGCCCCTCAATAAAAACCCTCATCCTCTGGGGTCATAGTCCAGACTAGGGCACACGGATCCCTGCCCTGTGACCCTCCCTGTGCAGGTGGCACCTCTGAGGGGAGCTGTGGGCTTTGCCCAGCTGGCTCCTTCTGCCCCAGCCTGGGCCTCAGCTCAGCCACCTGGTTCTGCATGACCAACTTGGACTGCCCCGCAGACTCCAGGGCCTCCAGTCCCATGGCTCTTCTCTGTCCTCAGGTACTTTCCCAGGGGTTGTGGGAGGCAGCTCATTCCCTAGAACTTAGTAGGAAAGGGGATGCAGTCCTGGCTTGAGGCTGGAGTACAGTCCTCAGACTATGGGCATCAGGATGGCTCTTGGTGCCTCAAGAAGAGAACCCAAGCACCCCATCCCCCAGACCCCAATTCTTTCCCTAATTACCACTGGCCTCACTGACACTCTGAGCTTCTAAGCACCTGGACTACATCTGCCCTCAGCCTCAGAGAATTCACTTTGTATCCACTGCTCAGGGTCACTTCTGCAAATCAGGGGCTGCCTGGCCTTCCCTGTGCCGCCGTGGGTACTACCAGCCCTCCCTGGGCTCGGAAACCTGCCTCACTTGTCCACCAGGTTCTTATTGCCCGCATCCTGGCACGAGGGCACCAAGGCCCTGCCCAGCCCATGCCTACTGCCCAGCTGGTATGTACAGAAGCCCTCAGCTCCCCACCTCTCCTGGATCCTCTATCCTCTCTCATGCCCTTTCTGCCTGCCAGCCAGCCTTTGTTCATTCATTAATTCAAATCCCAGGATACATCTACCTGTATTGGGCACTGTGCTAGTGCAAAAACTCCCATGTGAGGGCACTCCTGCCTTCAGCCTCCCCTGGCTCAGCCCAGGTCTCCCTCAGGCTGCCTACCCCATTGCTATTCTCTTCATCTGCTGACCCCATGCTCCTGGCCCTGCCTCTTCCATAAGGGCCCCAGGGGTTTCCTAGACCAGAGATGTCAGATCATCCTAGTGCTAATCTAGATCAACAGGAAGAGATTGCCTATATGCTATGGAAGGGCTCTGTGGAAGGGTCTGGATGCTGGGACAGTGACCTAGCACATTCAACATTGCTGTCCCAGGGACCTGCATTTGTTCTGCCTGAGTTTGAGTCCAGCTTCCCTAAACACACTGTGCATGAATCCCATGCAGGCACACTAATGTGTGAATGTGTGTACACACACTCATGCACCATCTTGTACCATCACACATAGGTACATATATATGCACACACACACACACACACACACACACGCACACACACTTGTGCACACATAAGTATTTTGTGCAGAGCCCAGCAGACAAATACATGTCCATAAAATTCATTATCTTCCTCATGTCACTAAGTAAACCTGGAGACAATCCTCTTGCCAATCTAAAGAGTATAATTCCTCACAAGTGTGTGTCCCTCAGCAACGCACACATTTGTTCTTCCCCCTGAGGTATTCAAGGCACATGAACCTCTTTTAATTAAGGGAACTTTTGCCTAAAATGAATAGTGTATCCTAGCCAGGAACAGTGGCACTTGCCTGTAATCCCAGCTTCTCAGGAGACTGGGGCAGGAGGATTGTAAATTCAAGGCCAACCTGGACAACTTAGACACTGTCTCAAAATAAAAATACAAAAGAGGCTGAGGGTATATCTCTATGGTAAAGCAACCCTTGGTTCAGTCCCCAGTACTGCAAAAGAAAAAAAAAATGTTTAGAACACCCTAAGTCAAGGAAATTGGTCCCATCATACCCAGGATTCCATGTTGTACTGGGCATCCCCCATATCTCCATGTTGTGAGGCCTGGTTGTGCCTCTGACCTGTCACAGCACAGCACACCTGCACCAAGACAACAAACAGGCAAGGCCATAGCTGTGACCAGAGCATGCTGGGGAACAGGCAATCAGCCTGGGCAATTCCCATCCAACTAGTTCCACAGAGGAGAAAAGGCAAAAGACAGCTAAAGAGTGAGACTTGCTTAGGTATGAACCAACAAGATTTGAACACAGAGGGAATTAATAGTACAGTCGAAGGCACAGTGGGCACCTCACTGAGCTGCTTAGCAGAAGGTGTGGCCTCCTCACCCCCCATAGCTTCACTGCTATTTAAAGACCCTCCTCCAGGGTTGCTGCTTTGTAATAAGCACCAGACTTGTCCTCTTTGTAAAGGACAATCATCTTAGTGAGGGAGACTGAAGTACCTCCATGTAGTCATCAGTCATGAAGAAGCAACACAAAACGCCAGCACTGTTGAGGCAGCTGAATGCTAAGAGTTGAGGTTGCATGGAACAGATATGCCCTTACCATGAATTAGTCCAGGAGAGGAGGTTACAGGTCCCAATGTGAAAATGTGGCCCAGCCCTCTGAGGTACCTCTTGGCTCACTGTCTCTCCCTCCTTTAGGTACCTGGTCCCCAACTCTGTGTCCCCCAGGAACTTTCACCCCCCAGGATGTGTCAGGCCTCCAGGAAAAGCATGATTGCTCCATCTGTCCCCCTGGTCACTACTGCAGGTGAGTTATCACCTACTGCCTTGTCAAGCTGCAACAACCCACAGCCTCCTGCCTGTCCTGTCCAGAGGCTATGCACCATGGGTGGGTGAGAAGACTTGCAGCCCAAACCCAGGTATCACTCAAAGTGGCCCCAGGCTTGGCACCAGCAGTGAGCCAGATGAAACAAGAACATCAGATCTCTGGACAGGGAAGCCTCCCATATCTTGTTTAAGACAAATGCCTGGGTTTTCTCAAGACCCAGTGGAGATCATCAATGGAAGAGTTTCCCCATTTCATGCAGCAGTGATCTTGCTTCAAAGCAGATCATCTTCTACTTAAAACATGACAGCAGAGTTTCCTCCCAGCTCTTTCCCATCATTGGGAAGTTCAACTATAGGTTTAACTTGCTCTGTCTTGCTGCAGAGCTGGAGATCAGATTCCTGGCTGCCTGGGAGATTAGCACAATCCTTCAGGGATGTAGCAGTACCCAGAATTCCAGAGAATGAAGGAAGAACGTGGGATACCTACGGATCACCTCCATTCCCATTTCCACCCAATAGCAGCGGGTTCACTGAACTCTCCAGGAAGGATTCCTCCTACTGGTGGCAGCCTGAGTTCTGCTCCTTGACCCACTGAGCCAAAATTTACAACTTAGTGGAGAAAAGATATACAGGAGTCTATAGGATGGAGCAATGTGCAAAGGGAGGCTGCCCGCCTGCATCGGGCCCAGATCTCAGCCTTTTCGGTTTTGTGCTGTTGCATCTTGTCAGTGTTGTCTGTGGGCACACTGACATGCTGTCCTGGAGCAGAGTGAAAGTACTTCACACTGTGAATCACAGAAACAACCTTAAACTCGGGATTAGCTCCCAGCAAGGAGGCAGGACGCTCCAGGCTCAACTCAGACCTTCCATCATAAACTTCTGACACTTCTTCCCTCTGACTGTTAGAGGTGGACAGATATGGGGAAAGTGTCCTGCTGGTTACTTTTGCCCACCTGGGACCTCCGAAGTAATGGCATCAGGCTCCATGAAACTCCAGACTCCGTGTCCCCAGGGACAACTCTGTGCAGAGTGGTGCCCATCAGGTAATGGCCTCTGCTTATTGCCTGGGAATGTGAAAGACTCAGGACCCATCTAGTTGTTGTCTATATAACATGCGTGTGTACATACATGTTCATGTAACATGAACATGCATCCCATACAATGCACATGATTACTGGTATGACAAACACACAAAGTAGAATCATGACTAATGTCCAGACCTCTCATTCTGGCCAGTAGGATCACCCTCTGGACATAGCCCCCCACAGTCCTGATGTGCCTTCCACAGACCACAATGTGACCTCCTGTGCTTTAGGGTTTTATTGCCCAGAGGGCAGTCGAGAACCCATCCTCTGTCCCCCTCATACCCTGGCGGCTGGCCCTGGAGCCCAACAGAAAGAGGACTGTAGACCCTGCCCTCCTGGACACTGGTGCAAAGCAGGTGAGGTTCTAGCAGCAGAAGGAACTCTATCACAGTTGGAAGATGCTGATACCTGGAGATGACCTTGGAGGTCATGTTTAGGGAGGAAAATGAGCATATCTCTCACTCTGCAGGGGCCCAGGCCACACAGCCCTGCCCCGCTGGCCACTATTGCCCAGGAGGGAGTGAGACCCTCCCAGGAGCCCCCCAGGCATGCCCTGAGCACACCTACTTAGCAGCAGAAGGAGGCCAGAACCAAGCAGAGTGCCTTCCCTGCCCTGCCGGGTACCACTGCCCATGGCCAGGTGAGAACACATCTGTAGGATGAACAGAGACACCTGGAAGAAGAGTGGGGAGAGCCTCAAAGAGGTTCCAGGGCCATTTCTGCTTTGCCTGGTTCTTTTGCCCTCAGGTCTGTCTTCCTTCAAAGACCACCCATGTCCTCCTGGTCACTGGTGTCCAGGTGCAAGAGGTGCCTACCTCTGCCCTCCTGGTACCTTTCGGTCAGAACCAGGGGCATCCGCACCAGGAGACTGTGAGCTTTGTCCCCCTGGCTACTACTGCCCTGATCCTGAGCTGAAGGGCCACGCCAATGTGTTTGCCAACCCCTGCCAGGCTGGGTCAGAGTGCCCCGCAGGTGAGCCTTCAGGATTCTAGCCCTGCCCCACCCTCCATATCCCCGGCCTTCCATTGCCTATCCTTACTTAACACAGTCACCTCTGAGACTCAGGTCAGGGGCCCAGCAAGACGCCCTTACTGAGTTCAGGACACAGGTGTACATGGCTACCTGTTCATCACACAGCTGCCTCCTAGTCCCCAGGCCAATCCTGTCTTTGGCTGGCATCTATGCCACCTGCATCTCCCCAAGACCAAAGCGCCTTCTATCCCTGCTCCCTCCATCTGGATCAGGGATAGGCTGACTAGCAATTTAAGAAAAACAAAAGCCCAGTGCCAGCTGTTCTGTGCCCCACAGCTGGAGGCACAGGAAAGCTCCTTCCCCCCTTGGGTGGAGCAGGAGGGAGTAAACGGGGTGCATACTCCAAAGCAGCCTTAAGCCCCACAGCCATACTACTGCCATCCTCAGAGAGTGGGACGAGCAGAGCTGGGGAGGTGCAGCTCAGACTGTGGCTCACAGGAGTCTTCTGAAGGCTTGCCTAGGCTAGCCTTGTCTGTGTTCCTTCTGTCTATATACCATCTCATCCTAGGCAAAGCATGCTCCCCACAACTCACTCCACAAACAAGGACTGCTTGCCCTTTGATCTCTGTTCCTGGGTTCCAACTCCACAATGGGTCTTCCTCCCTGACCACACAGTGACCCCTCACTCTTGAGCCCCCTCCTCCCAACCTGGTCCTCACACTGACCCTACCACCAAATGGCTCCACCCCCACTGCGTTCTTCTAGTCCAGATCCTGCATGAGGAACCTAGAGAACCTGGGGATCCTCCTGTCTTTCCTCCCAGCTTGGGGCCTCTCCAGGCTTCCAGGAGTCACTGACAGGAACCAAAACTCTGGGCCCATCTCCCTCAGGTGCGGTGGCTGAAGTCCCCTGCAGGGCTGGTTCCTACTGCGGGCCCCAGACAGGGGTCCCCCCACTCTGCCCAGGAGGTTTTGCCTGCCCTGCCGGCTCCTCCACCTACAGTGGCCCAGGGCAGCGGTGAGTCCTTCCTTATCCCTGTGAGATTGAGCCCCTCCTCACATGAGTACCCTCCTCATTCATGTGAGTTTGAGCTTCCAACCCCTATGAAAACCTATCATCCCTGTGAGTTTGAGACCCCCAAATATGGTTACCCTTCTCCATCCTGTGAGTCTTATCCCTGCCCCATGAACAGTCTGCCTCATTTCAGAAGTCAGCCCCCTCAATTTCTCAAATGATTCCAAGCAAATGGCAGGGCCCATAGACCGGTCCTTGGTAACACTTTGCTTTGGGCTCCTAGATATAGCCCAGCCCCACCTTTGCCCCAGAAAGGAAGGAATGAGGAAGTCAATAACAGTGGGACACCCTGGCCAACCTCCTATGCCATCCTGTGTAGAGCAGTCACATTTATCAAATACAAATACAGGACACATGATAGCATTTGAGTTTCAGGCACACAACAATAAATTTTTACTCTAAATGTGGCCCATGCCATATCTGGGACATACTTAGGCTAAAAATGTGTTCACTGTTTATCCAACATTCAATGACTGGCGTTAGTGTCAGACCCGATCAGTGTAACCCTATGTACAGGACTGACACCCCAATAATCAGATCTGCCCCACTCAGCTCTTTGCCCAGACCCAGACACTGTCCAGAGTCCCAGGAAGGCACCTTGGCCTGCAGAGCCCCAGTATACACAAGCCCTATCTGGGGTGATGTTGGCCTCTCCCTCGGGCACCAGTATAAGTCCAAAGCTGGGGATACGGGGCTCTGCTGGTGGGATGAGAAGCCACAGACCCTTCAGCATAAGCTGGACTCAGGGCCTATTCTCTGTGCAGTTGCCTGTTTCCTCATTACTGCCCTCCTGGCAGCACCCACCCTCATTCGTGCCCTGGAGGCTCCGAGGCTCTGAACAGGAGCGACCTCAGGGTCTCTGCAGAAACTTGCTGCCGCCTATGTGCGGCAGGCACCTACCGCAGCCAGGCCCTGGATGCACTTCCCTGTCAGCCCTGCCCACCTGGATTCAGTTGCCGCCAAGGTGAGTATTCAAGGAGCCTGGATAGGGGCAGGAGAGGGAGGGCCCAGACCTGAAGTGAGGCTAGGAGCAACACTGGGAGCAGCAGGATGGGCTGCTTTCTCAGCTGGCTCATCACCACTGACACAGACCCAAGAATGTGGGGAGCCCTGAGATGAAGGAGACCGCAGAGCAGCAGCAGCCATGTTAGGTTTACAAAACCATAAAGTACACTGTGCAAAGCCCCAGACACATGAGCCTGTGGGAGCCCATGGCCCAGGTACTTTTGAGAATAGGACAAGAAGTGGGGATGTAGCTCAGTGGTAGAGCATTTACCTAGCATGTGTGAGGCCCTGGAGTTGATCCCCAGCACTGAAAAAGTAAAGAGACAGAGAAAATGGGGCAAGCACTAGCCCAATATGTAGGCACTGCTGCTGCCCTGCTGCCTGGTTGAGACAGAAATGGACCAAGGGAACTGCAGGGGGCTGAGGGACTAAGCTCAGCAGGGTCCAGGGCCCTCTACTGGCCCCGAAACCCAGAATCTCCCCATCTGCTTCACTTCTGCGCGACCACCTCTCCCCGCCCCAGTCTCCCAGCAAGAGTGTCCCTCTTCTGGACTCTCCCTACCTCTTCTCAGTTGCACAGCAGCCAGGGTCCGTAGCTCAGAATTGCCCCTCTTTTTCCTACAGGCTCAGAGAGTTACCACAGCCAGCCCTGCCCAATGGGTCACTACTGTCCTGTGGGGACACACAGCCCCAGGCCCTGCCCTGCAGGGACCTTTGGAAGCCACAGCCAGGCAAAGGCAGCTACAGAGTGCCAGCCATGTCCCTCTGGCACCTTCAGCACCCTGCCTGGCCAGACAGGATGCCTCCCCTGTGGGAGCACTGCTATCTCGCCCCCTGGTGAGTCTCAGGCCAGTGCCTACCACAATTTTCACCCTTATCTGTCCCTATAGGTGCATGAGGTGAGACTACAGAAAACAACCCACAAGGCTGAGTGGAGGTGTGTCAGGAAAGCTGCCTTGTGAGCGCATGGGTTTGACTGAGTGCGAATCTGTGTCAGGGACTCCAACAAGCACATGAGCAAGAAGGAGAATTAGGCTCAGAGAAGTGTAGCCACTCCCTCAAGACCTCCAAGCCCCTGGGGCCTGACTCTAATCAAAGACTGTTCATGGGGCTCTGCTACTGTATCTGCTCTCACATTCTAGCATCACACATATGTAGCCTCAGTGGGCTCCCTTCATCATTTCCCTGAGTTAAGGCTGACCCTGAACTCCAGGGAGGGAGTGGGCAGGAGCCACAGGGGCACTAAGCACTATTCTGAGTGCATTCAAATGTGAACCAGTGCAAGCTGCATTACAATGCTATGGCACACGCACAACTATTACCATCCCTGTTTTGCAATTGTATAAACTGAGGCACAGAGAGTTTAAATAACTTGCCCATATTCAGACTATTCATGGTCGAACAGGACTTGAATCCTGTGGGCATGACCTCCAAGTTTCTGCTCTGAACCACCATACCAGGCTGCCTTCAATCTGTATGATCCAAAGTTCTTAGGAATCCTGCCATCATGTCTTGTCTATCCCTTATGTGACACCTCTAAACCCTGTGACATCATCCTGCCTTTGCCTGGAGACCAGGGGCTGAGAGGAGTGGGTGCTTGTAACTGTTCTGTCTGAAATACATTTCACTGGCTTTCCCCAACAACCCAGTGCAGCCAGTTGTGGGTTTTAGTTATTAGGTGCTTATTTTTCAATGGTTTGGGCATGTGATTGTAGTTTTTGTGGTGAGATTACCTTCAGGGAGCACTGAAATTTTTTTCAAGCCAAAATTATTGGAGCCATTCTCTGACACAGAACTCTGTTTGCTAGGGTTGCCATAACAAAATTCTACAGACTGTATGGTTTTTAAAAAGGGAAAATTATTTCCTCACAATATGAAGACTCAAAGATCAAGACGTTGACAGATTTGGTTTCTCCCGAGCCTCTCTCTGGGATTGCAGATGACCTCCTTCAGGATACGCCTTCACATGGCCTTTCCTCTGTCCACGTGTCTCTTTGTGTATCCAAATTTCCTCTTCTTATAAGGGCACCATCAGATCACGATCACCTCTTGAAAGCCCCACCTCTAAGTAGAATTCTATTCTGAAGTAATGGGAATAGTATTTCAACACATGGCTTTGGGGACAAAAATAATCAGTTCATGTAACATCAGCTACCCTGCTGCTGTACCTTATGGAATGTCCAAGTCCTCCAGGAAAATGTGGTGCTTGAATGAAGAGTTCATTGCCCTGGGATCCTCCTCTTTCCAGAATTGATTAAGTTCTTCATTCCTTCAAACAGATGTTTATAGTTTTTCCAGATTTTTCAAGCTATATATCATAAGACACTTGGTCTACAATGAACTATTCTGCCATTGCCAAAGATAGAAAAAAGTCTTGCGTTCTTTTAAACACACCCTTTTTGGAGGCTGCCTTTTTCCTTTAGGAGATGGGTGTAGTTCATCTATTTTGTTTATTTTTTATTTTTTATTTTTATTTGTTCTTTTTAGATATACATGACTGTAGAGTATATTTTGATATTATATGTACATGGAGTATAACTTATTCTAATTAGGATCCCATTCTTGTGGTTGTACATGATATGGATTTTCACTGGTGATGTATTCATATATGAACATAATGAACACAGGAAAGTTATGTCCAATTCATTCTACTGTCTTTCCTATTCCCATCCCCCATCCCTTCCCTTCATTCCCCTTCCTCTAATCCAATGAACTTCTGTTCTTCTCTACCCCCACCCCATGTTGTGTATTAAGACTGACATATCAGAAAACATTTACCCTTTGGTTTTTGGGGATTGGCTTATTTCACTTAGCGTGATTGTCTCCAGATCCATCCATTTACTGGCAAAAGTCACAAAGTCACTCTTTTCTGTGGTTGAGTAATATCCCATTATGTATATATACCACATTTTCTTTATCCATTCATCTGTTGAAGGGCACCTAGGTTGGTTCTATATCTTAGCTATTGTGGATTGAGCTGCTATAAACAATAATGTGGCCGCATCATTGTAGTATAATGATTTTAAGTCCTTTGGGTATATGCTAAGGAGTGGAATAACTGGGTCAAATGGAGGTTCCATTCCAAGTGTTCTGAGGAATCTCCATACTGCTTTCCAGAGTGATTGCACCAATTTGCAGTCCCATCAACAATGTATGAATGTACCTTTTTCCCCATATCCTCGTCAACACTTATTACTTGTATTCTTGATAATTGTCATTCTGACTAGAATGAGATGGAATCTCAGTGTAGTTTTAATTTGCATTTCTCTATTTGCAAGAGATACTGAACATTTTTTCATATATTTGTTGACTGGTCATATCTCTTCTGTAAAGTGCCTGTTCAGTTCCTTTGCCCATTTATTGATTGGGATTTTTTTTTGGGAGGGGGCTGTTAAGTTTTTTGAGTTCTTTATATATCCTGGAGATTAATGCTCTATCTGAGTGGCAAAGATGTTCTCCCATTCTTTAGGCTCTCTCTTCACATTCTTGATTGTTTCCTTCTCTCTGAAGAAGCTTTCAAGTTTGATACTATCCCACTTATTGATTCCTGATTTTACTTCTTGCACTTTAGAAGTCTTGTTGGGGCAGTCAGTTCCTAAGCTGTCATGATGGAAAAAATTGGGCCTACATTTTCTTCTGTTAGGCTCAGGGTCTCTGGTCTAATGCCTAGATCCTTAGTCCACTTTGAGTTGTAGTTCATGTATTTTAAAGGTTATCTCACAAAACTCCAGTTAATATTAGAGCCACAATGACTCTGTAGAAGATATTAAGATAAGTATGATTGGAAGAAAGAAGAAAATGCAAAGACAAGTTGACAGAAGTGCCCCAGGCCAAAGGAGAGAAGCCCAAAAAGTCTTGAGAGCTCAAGATAGCATGGCAGAATCAGGAGAACTTCATGGAAAACATTGTGTTTAAATGGGATTTTGAGGAGGAATAATGTTTTGGTGGGTTGAGGTGGTAGAAGATATTTCTTAAATGATATTTTTCATATAGATTTATGGATGATTCTATAGCCACAAGAATACCAGGCCAAGGGTTCAAGCTTTTGTTCAAAGTGTCTTCAGTAGCAGAGCTCTTTTTCAAAAAAATTCTTCTTAGGGAATTAATGTAAAACATGTAGAAGACAGTGGTTCTGACTGAGTTAAGAACAAGGTCTCCCAGCTGCTGCCACTTGGCCTCCCTTCACCCAAGACTTAAAGGAAACACCTTTGTGGAGCCATAGGACCTGGCCCAGTGCTCTGAATAATGAGAAGAATAGAAAGTTCTAGATTCCAGTGGGGCCTACAGTCTCAGCAGGGAGCTGTACAGATGGACCAAAGAGCATTCTAGAATTTAGGATATCAAAGCAGGCATGGCCATGCAGCTCCTGACTGATAGAGAATATTCTGTGGGTCACTGCAGTGTTAACCAATTTCCTTCCTTCTCCCATGGAAATAATGATTTCTTATTTATGTCCAAATTCCCATGGGTAAAGAATCTGACCATGTCTGCATAATAGAGTCAACTGTCAGGTACCTCAATTATCAAATCCTGCTATGATAACTGGATACTGCATGGTGTATGAGTGATTGTCTGCAGCACTGACCAGGGCTAAGCTGGAAGCAGGGTTTTGGTTCTCCCAGAGCAGATCAAACAGGTCCCAGATATAGGGAACAAGTCCTGTTTGTCCCAAGCAGGACAAACAGGTTCCAGATATAAGGAACTCCAGGCTCTCCCAGGTCTCACTCAACACCTCTCCCCCAACTGTCCCAGCAGAAGAGCAAATCCATCCAGATATTTTTTTTTTTTTTGCTACCAGGGATTAAACTCAGGGATACTTGACCACTGAGCCACATCCTCAGCCCTATTTTGTATTTTATTTAGAGACAGGGTCTCACTGAGTTGCTTAGCACCTCGCCATTGCTGAGGCTGACTTTGAACTCACAATTCTCCTGTCTCAACCTCCCAAAGTGCTGGGATTATAGGCCTGCGCCACTGCACCTGGCTTCCATCCAGATTCTTACAGGATTTAAAACCTTGCCCTTGCTAGTGCTTGCCTTCCCCTCCTCCTGGCTCCATCCCTCAGGCCCTGGTCTCTGCAGGTCTCTCTCCTGGAATGCCTGAAGAGAGTGACCTGAGTCAGTGCTCTGGAACCTTCCCACTCAGCTGCATGTGATCATGTGGGAGAATTGGCCCTAGCACAATGTCCAGTGCTTGCCACTGCATCAGAACATCTCAGCCTAGGCTGCACATTAAAGCTCTTAGGGAACTTCTAAATGGCAGATCCACTGACTTCATCTCAGAGTTTATTTAATTGGCCCAAAGGGCACCTGGACACCAATGTTGTTTAAAAGTTTTTCATATAAGTCAATGCAAAATCAGAGTTGAAAATGACTGAGAGGAACTCACACATCCCTAGTCACCTGACGGTGAGACTACAGTAAAGTTGGCATCTGATTGCCCCACCTGGATTCTAAACCCCTGAGGACAGGGATGGAGCTGGCCCCCAGCCAGGGTCACTATCTATGAGGCAAAGGGAACTTCTCTATCCCCAGGTGCCTCCTCCTGCACCTGTCGAGGCCTGAACAGAGTCTTCCAGAAGTCAGACAGTTCCTGCATCTGCCAAGCAGGACACACTCCCTATGATCATGGAGAACTAGAAAGTAACCAAGAGAACAACAGCCATGGCAATGAGGACTGCCAGCCCCAGGTAAGGCCTTGCAGTGTAGACCCAGAACAAGCAGGCACCAATAGAGGGAAGGTAAGTATGCAGGATGCCGCTGTGCCAGGCCCTTGTCATGAGATGTTGGATTCATATTGGGTCCTAAGCAATGAGAATGCCTTTCTCAGCATTAGGGATGATCTTAAAAGAGTCAGCAGCACCATCTTCCGCCTGTAGTGTGTGTGTGACTCTCTTGTTGGAATCAAGTAGGATTTTGGGGTGGCTTCAAGATATATGGCACTGAAGGCTATAGGTGGGCTGGATCCCTAGGGGTGGAGGGCAAAGGTGATCCTGCTTGGGTAACCCTGCCTTGTGTCTGTCCCTGGAGCTTTGCAGACCAAAGAGCTACAGCCACCAGGAAGGTAAAACTCCACCTAGGCCAAGAGTCTGGTGGCAGACCACAATGTTCCCCTCAAGAAAACAACCCTAGAACCCCCTTTCACTGGCAGCTCAGAAGCTCTGAAGCTGGTTCCTTTTTAAAAGGCAGCAGTGTCTTTAGAGAGGCCCCTTCATCCCACAATCATTGTGCTGTACTAGGACTCACTGGGTCCCTTCCTGAAAATAACACCTCCACCAGTACCCCACCCTGCCTGAAGCAGGCTGCACTTCAGAAAGCCCCTACCTGTGCAGAGCCTTCCCCTTTGAACACAAGCCTGTACTTAACAATCAATCCCAATCCCACTCTTGAGTCACAGCCTTGTGAGTCAGGACCCTAAAGCTGTTTCCTCCATCCCCAACCCCTGCTCAGGCAGGAGCTCAGTCCTCCAGTCTGAAGATCAGACTGTTCCCTTCTCCTCTGCTCTGCTCAGGCAGCTCTGCCTGCCCACAAGGCTCTGCTGTTTGCGAGGAAAGCCAAGGGGATGAGTCCTGCAGTCTTATCGCCACCAGAGGGTGACAGTCACCACTCTGACTGTGACCCTGAACCTCAGGGAGTCTCGGCTAGGGCCAGAGATCCTCAGGGCCCTGCTTCACCTGCCTGCTGGCCAGCAGTGTCTCCCTGTCTGGGGCCCTCTTGTGTGCACATGTAGGCCTCCATCCTGGCTTCTTCTAGCCTGGGGTACTTCCTGTGAGGTCCTTCCACACCTGCAACAGTATGGAGACATTTGTTTAAAATGCACATTCTGCAGCCCACCCCATGCCACTGAATCAGGGCCTCCAGGGGTGGGACCTAGTACCTGCCCTCCAGGTGTGTCTGACAACCACACATCAGTCAAGCCCCAGCCTTGATAATCTGAGCTCAATTGAGAGCCCTTAGCATAGATGAGGTGCTAGCCGCACATAGCATTCTGGGCCTCTGTGTCTCATGTCATAATCAGCCCTGTCTCCCCACGTCTTTACTCAGGAAAAGACCTGGGTCCCCTGTGAACCTGAAACAGTCTTGTAGTCTACCCCTGCCCCTGAGATCAGCCTGCCCCTTGTCACCTGAGGAGGTTGAGACCTGACAGTATATAGAGTCAAAGGCAGGCTTCATTCTGTAAGAGATGTAGCTTATTTCATGGAGACCATCTGGACATCTTTCTAATTTCAAGAGGCAACTCCCTCCTCCTAGGAGGCTGAGACTTCCTGTCATAACTGGTGGCCCTCGTCAGAGGGCAGAGAGGGCTGGAGGCCTGCTCACCCATCCCAAAGTTGGTATGCTTATGATCAGCTGCAAGTATTCAGTTGATCCACGTTCATTTTCCCTTCTTAGTTTTTCATTTATATTTTGTCATATATTTTACATATAGTATAATATGTGATAATAACATTTTTTTAGAATAATGTATTTACTCCTAGAGGGCATAATCACATCTCACTACCACTAACCTCAATACCTGGGCCGTCCAGTTAGGTGTGTGTCTTACTGGAGACAACGCCCAGGGAAGGTAACCACAGCTCCCCAGCTCCCTCAATCCTGGATACACACTATCAGGAAGCCACACAGGATAATCTGGGAAAGGCCTCAGGTGATGCTGCTTTGCTTCATCCTACAGACCCCTCCACACCAGCTTGGCTCATGGTTGTTCTCCTGACACATCCTTGTCATCTGACCTCTGATACTCCCTCTGCAGTGACCCCTCCCAATCAGACTGCACAACCAGGCTGTCCATCACCATCTCCCGGAAGCCTTCTCTGCCTTGACCCCAGCTATAGCCAGTCACTTCCCAAAGCAGCCACCTTCCCTTCTGTTGATTTTGTGATTTTCCCCTGCCCTTGAGCCTGAGCCCTAGCACAGTTACCACATGGGTTCCCTGAGGCTATGGCTATTTGGAATGTTCTCAAATTCCGACTGCACCCCCACCCAGGCCTGCAGGGAGGCCCGGGCTGAGGTTCTCCTCCAACTCCCACAGGTTGTCCAGCGCTGCCTACCTGGAGACATCCGCCTGGCCTCCACCCATGAATGTGTATCCCCAAAACAGCATAACTGTACCTCCTTCTGCCACCCAGGGGGTGGGGAGCTCAGTGCTGACCTAGGCATGTAAGTAAAAACAGTGCATCCTAAAAGTGACAGTGGACCCAGCCCTAATGGGATACTGAGCCTGGTGCAAACTTTCCAGAGGCTTCCTTGAGCCCCTATTCCACATTCACCAAGCGAGGCTGGCCAACATCACCTGAGGCAACATTCAGGGCTGGGGAGGAGCTGGCCCCATGGAAGAGAGGTTTCTGCCAAGTCCCTGAGCCAAATGCAGGAGTGCTGGGTGTCCCCATCCAGAACACTAACCCCAACCATTTGATAAATCAGGAGAGGCTTCACTTTTATCCTAAATTCTGATCCTCCTGTTAACCTGTTGGATTATCCTCTGAACCAGTAGGAACATTCCAGGCTGTACAAGTCTCTCCTCAAGTTTGTCCCTGCAGTACACCCGAAGCAATAATAGTGGGTACATCAACCTGCACTCACCTATTTTGTGAGACATCCAGACTCTTGTAGCCTAGCCAGGTATAAAAGAAGCATGAGTGGGAGCCTGCCTTGTAACACGTTGTCACTAATCTCCAGCACAAGGAAGCAGACCGCTCATTTCCTTAGGGAGAGGAATATTTCCTGAGGGGACATTGCTGGCTAAGAGGCATCAGGGCCTGGAGTAGTCACTCCTTGCCCACTTGACAAACCCACCCTCTCCTCTATTGCAGCTGTCAGTGCTGGGAGTATGTCTCAGCAGAAGAGCTCTGTGATACTTGGTGTCTGGCCAGGGCCCCCCAGCTCTCCGCGGCCTGGGGCCCTGACAGGGAGCTGATCCTCAGAGTGAAGAGTGAGGCTGGGGAAACCATCCAGAGGGTGAGCTTCACTCAGGGAAGTCTGGCATAGAAAGGCAGCCTCTGCCTGGAGTCAGGGGAGATGGGACCACCCATCACTTATGGCTCCAGAGAAACCAGGCATCAAATGTAAAGAAACCAGGAAGTAGAGGGGAAAGTGCATTTTATAATGGTTTTCCCTGCCTAGGCTTGCTACTTTGTGAGCCTTTGCATTATGTAGACCGAAGGAAGGTAGGAAGGAGGTAACATGTGGTCTTTTTATGTCAATGTCAATCTTACATTTTGAATGTCAGAAGAAGCCTTAGAAAGCATCAGTGTCCCTTTATAGCATGTGAGGCAAGGTTCAGAGATGGGAGGCCACTCACCATGGTCATCCTGGACCTCCAGCCACAGGACAGGGTCATGTCGTGGCTACCACAGTGTTGACCACATGATCTTTAGGCTGTTTCCTCCAAGTAGGAGGGGCAGGGATCAGAGTCTGGTCCTGGTGAGATTGGCCCCAGAAGGATTATTTATCTACCAGAAGGTTCACTCTGCTTCAGTGATAGACTGATGAGGATGACCTGGCTTGGGACAGGACAGAAAATCTGATTGAGAGAAAGAGGTTTCCATTCAGTGTTTTAGTAAGATATTTTCAGGGAGACAGAAGAGGGGCAGGTGACCAACAAAGGACCCAAGTGGAGTCTGGGTGCTTTCTGAAGAAAAGGAAGACACAGGGTCCAGGAGGCCATCTTGGCAAGTATCAGTGAGGAAGTAGATGACATGAGGGAGGTGGAGGTCATATTCCTGAGCCCCAAGCATCCCCAGGGACCAGTCTAAGCTCTCATTGTCCTTCTCTGATGCCCTCTCCCTGCCCTGGCATCTAATTCTATGTCCTCTCTGGAGGTCTCTGATATTCTGAGCCCTGACCAGCTCTTCCCAGGGAGTGCCAAAGTCCAGCTGGTCCAGTTTGGTCCCCATGGCATCTTCGGCATCATCGTCTCCAGAGTGGAAGTGCTCAGCAAGTTCCTCTATGGTAAACTGAGGAGGGAGTGCCCAGCCTAGGCTTTCCAAGAAAGGTGGGAAGGGAGGAGACATGGCTGTGTTTTTCCAGGAAGAGCAAGGAAGGGGCACTGAGGGACCCACTCATGGTCCTTACAAAACTCTATGTCCAGGATGTTGACAGGTGAGAGTGTGACAACAACCCAAGAAGGCCCCAGAGGAGAGACATTTGCATGAAGGCCCTGGAGGGTGGAGCTTGTTCCTCCAGGAAGGGAGACAGGTGTGACTGGTAGGTGAGCAGGTGTCTCCCAACCAGGTCCATATCAACAATATGGCTTCCCTATACATTCCCAGAAAAACCTGCATTCAGCCCTCTGCTGCAGAGGCATGATCGAACCACAGGCCTGGAACACCCCAACACTGACCCCTACATTCCTAACCCAGTGATCTGCCTGGCTGAAGGGGATGTGATCCTCTTCCAACTCTACCTTCTTCCCCACAGTGAGTCTGCCCTAAGAGCTGGGACCTGCCCTCTCTTCCAGTCCTGGATCACCATCCCTCTTTGTCCATACAGATGACCCCACATACAGACCAAGTCTTTGCAGTGGAGAAAATCACAAGCTTGTGCTGTCCCCAGATCTTGATTAAATTGCTCACTGCACCCTAGGCCCGTTTCCTTATCTATATAAGTAAGGAGTCATACAGATGGCCCTGCTCCAACATTCTGTGACTGCCTTTGCAGCCAGAAGCCTGCAAGATCTCTGTGCCCTGGGGATGGAGGGGACTCACCAAGGGAGGTTCTTGTGCACCTATGCCCCATCAGGAGCCCCAGTTCTCCTGATGATCATCTGCAAGGCTGCTCCACATAGTAACACTGCTTGGCCCAAAGCCCTGTAAAGCCGCTCCTAAAACCCCTACAACCCTTCCCTCTAAGACATGTTGGTTGATACAGAAAATCTTCCTTAACATGAGCTGAAGCTGATATTTTCCTGAAACTCTCACCACTGGGAACCCCACAAATCAGGCTTGATTCCTCCTACGTAGACAACCCTTTGCTGATGGAGGAAGGCACTTGGGTCCCTCCTATTCCTGGCCTTGTCCCCTCCACCTTCTCATACACTATTCTATTTACTAAGCACTGGTCCTAGGGCCCTCAGAAGATTCCCTCCCCTTCCCCAAGGGCACTGATGTAGGGTAGGCAAACATTCCCCAACCACTTCCCATGGCTGCTGGGTTGGCTGAAACAGACAGACCCATAGGGGTTGCAGCCCTGAAGTCGGGGCAGAGGCAGAGTAAAAGAGCAGGAGCTCTAGGGATGCAGGCTAACATGAGTCAAAGAGGTAAATTAACATGGAAAATGAGCTTCATGTTGGACTCTGTGTCTTGGTCTCCCCTAATCCACTAAGACTAAGGCAACTCCACCCTCTCTGAGCCTAGATGTTAGTGTATGAAGTGAGCACAACCATACTTCCCTTCCTTCTCACCAAAACCCTCATCTTGGATTGAGCCACCTGTGTTTCTGCCAGAGATCCCATTTACCCCTTAGCTCCTGGGTTACTCAGCCACCCCACTGCACACATTGAGTGTCTGCTACGTACCCATTCCCTGCTCCACCATGATGATCATCTCATGCCTGAGCATGCCAGGGCATCAGCAGTGCTCATCTCAAAAGCTATCAGTCCCTGGCAGCCTTATACAAAACATTCTACTCTGTAGGGCTCTCTGTAAACAGAGAAGAAAGGCTTACCCTGACATCAAAACTATGAAATGCACCATCTTATACATGAAATGATGACACATGTCATTTCATTGAAAACATGTCTGTTTCACTGTTAGCCTAAGGCCTGGGTGAAAAGTTCCAGATCTGGGCTGCCCAAACCTGGAGCAGCCTCTGGACCTCAGCCCAGCCTTGGTTGTGTTCCCCAGATCGCTCAGCCAGTCACTACCCTGTGTACCAGAGACAGCATCTGCTCAATAGCAACCCTCACTGGGACTTTGGGGCCTTCAGGAGACTTGGCCATCTGGTACAAGAGACCCAGCTCAATTTTTCAAGGTAATGTAGCTGAGCTAACAGAGCTGGGGTCTGAGGGGTATTGCTGTTCCTCCAGGGCAGATCACAGGCTCCTTCTAGATGGGCAAATAGATGGGCCTGGAATCTACAGTCCATGTGAGAAGCAAAGTCAGAAAGACCCTGAGCATGGGTGGCCTCCAGTGCCTGTATGGATAGGGCCAGGCTGGGCAGAGACTCCTGTGCAGAGTGGGACATCATGAGGAGTTGAGTTGGACCAGGCTGTTCCTGTGTGGGAACAACCTGAGGACACCCAGACTCAGCCTGATATGAGCAACCCACTGAGGCTGACTCCCCATACTGTGGCTCCTTTACTACCCCAGGTTTGCCTACCAGTTCCTAGATCCAGGCACATATGTGTTTCAAGACAACGGACAGCCTGAGAGCATCAGTGTTGTGCTGGTTAAGGAGGAAGGGGCAACCTGTGGCCCTGGCCTGGCCCCAGTGCAGCCCTCCTCCCCATATCAGCTCCGCAGGCTCGGCATACTCAGGCACAGGGTGTTGAACCTTGGACCAGACTGGGCAGCAATCACAGGTACTGACTTGAACAGGACAGTCAGGACCAAGGGATGGGCACAAATTGGCAGGGCCTCAAGTGTGTGTCAGCTCCTCTGTGGCTGTAGGCATGGTTCCAAAGACAGTTTATGGGCACAGTGACATGGATACAGCAAAGCTTGGCCTAACAGAGCTGTCATTTGCAGGCAAAGAAACCTGAATTTCCCCCTTTCTCATCTTCCCTTCCCCCACCCTTTGGCCCCATGGGTCCTGGGAGCAGCTCCAGGGAGCAGAACCCTAATTGAAGTCTCCAGACCAAAGACACCCCACAAGAGCCTTTGCTATGTGTTTCCCACTGTCCTTCCTGCCTTTCCCCATCAGTCAACAATCTGCACTGAGGTCTCCAGGCAGGGTCTTAAGACAGGAAGAAATCCAGCCCTGCCCCGCAGGCAGAGAGAACACTACCTTGCCACTGCTGAGGATCCAAGTCCCTGGACTTGGGAAGACAGCTTACACATACTCATACATGCCCTCAAACATACTCAAAGCACACACACTCAAAGCAAGGGAAGGACTATGGGTACAGAAAAGCCTCCTCATCAGAGACTAATATGCTAGAACCAGCGGCAGGAAGGGAACACTGTGGGGCCCAAAGACAGAGACGCCAGGACCACAGTGGCAAGAGCAAAATGCCATTCTCCAGGGTCCAGGAGGCCTGGAAAGTTCTAAGGGACCATCACCCAAACTCCTTCCAGGGGTGCTACTGGCTGCAGGCTTGTTGACTGCATTGCTGACTGGCCTAGGCCTCCTGCTGAGACCCTCCCTGCCCCAGGCCTGCCCCATAAGGTCTTGGCAGCCTCGGTGGAGAAGCCTTGGGCAACCTCTCATGCCCACTGAGTATGTGCTTCTTAGAGACAGGTGAGTCCTTCCCCAAAGTACCTGTCTCAGACCTGCCCCACTGAGAGGCACAGCTGGCCCCTCCCTGTGAGCCCGGTGCTGCGGAGCTCTGCCCTGGCTCTGTGTACTCTGGACAGAGCACTTTCTAAAACTGACCTGTGAGGTGGTTCCAAGTAGAGTCCAGTGTGCTTATATGTGACTGAAGGCTGAGGCCAGCTCTTCTTTCCAGTCTCCTGTTCAATGAAGACCTGGATACTCAAAGCTCTAGGGAAGTAGCTGATTCCAGGAAAGAGACCAGGATCCAGGACACAGGTACCACACTGGACTGAGTGAATCCTCCTCCTCTCTGCCCAACTTCCCCGGCCAAATTGTACTAGGCACACCCTCTGGGTAAAAATGTCCATGTACCTGTAGCACAAATGGATCATAAGACACATCATGCCTTCATCTGAGCCTCACATCAGTACTGACAAGTGGGTGTTTACATGTTTTGTCCCCATTTTATAGACAGAAAGACTGAGGCCTAAGAAATGCATGTAACTTATCAAAGATCCTCAGCTGGTGTGGTATGGAGAGAGGAAGGCACTGGGTTTGAGGAAAGACCCTCCAATCCTTACTGTGTTGGTCAGTTCTTTGATACTCAAGGAAAACTCTCCAACTCCAGGCTATCTTACCCTTGCTCACCTCGGGCAAGAATGAGGATGGTTCTGCCTGATCCATCACAAGCCCATCAGTTCCTTCTTAGCCCTCAGGATAATCTGTGAAACTCCCACACAACTCCACCTGTTTTTACAGCCCTCAGGACCAATGGTGAGCAAAGGAGAATGGGGAGAAAACCTTCACCTGCTTTGTTTGTTCCACAGCCTTGCTCCACAGCCTTGCTAAGACTTGTTATTTTTTGGTTGTGTTGATAGTGGCCATCTTCATGGGTGTAGGGAGGTATCTCATGGTGGTTTTGATTTGCATTTCCCTACTGACTAATGATGATGAATATATCTTCATATACTCATTGCCCATTTATAATATATATCTTCCTTGGACAAATGTCAAGTTCTTTGCCCATTCTGTAATCAGATTGTTTTTTGAGTTTGAGGATATCTCTATATATTCTAGATGTTAGTCTATTATTACACATATGACTTGGAAATATTTAATCCCATTCTGTAGGTGACCTTTATACTGCATAATCATAGTGCTTTTATCTTTTACTCTTCCTCCTCCTTTTCCTCTTTCTCCTCTTTCTTATTCTTCTCCTTCTCCTCCTCCTCCTCCTTCTTCTCCCTCATTTATTTATGTCAAGAGATATTATTGAATTATTGGCAAATGCTATGGGAGATCCAAAGATGACTTAGACACAGATCCTGCCCATAGGAGTTCACAGTCTAACCAAAGAGATAGAGCACATTTATAAGAGACTTAGAGTGTGTTTGTTTGTTCGTTTGTTTGTACTTTGGTGCAGGGGATCAAACCAAGGGCCTTGTGTGTGCAAAGCATATGTTCTGCCACTGAGTTATGCTTCCACCCTTAGGGTCTTTGATGCACAGATGTTTTTAGGCTTCATCAAGTTCAGTTTGTCTATCTTTTGCTTTGTTGTCTGTGCCTTTGGTGAATACAAGAAATCATTGTCAAATTCAAGAATGTGAAGTTTTTCCCCTAAATGTTTTCTTCGAAGTGTTTTATTGTTTCAGGTCTCTGATCCATTTTGACTTGTTGGTTAAGAGAATGTTGTTTAATTTCCACAATTTTGAGGATATTCCTGTTTTCCTTCCATTTCTGACTTCTTACTTCATCTCACTGTGGTCAGAGAAGATGCTGTTATGATAGATATCAACTTAATCTGTGGCCTAACATATAGTCTATTCTGGAAAATGTCCCACGGGCACTTGTAGAAGAATGTATAATTGTTGTTGAGTAATGTTGGGTATGTATGCTAGATACAGCTGGTTTAGTGTGTTCTTCTGTTTCCTTATTTATCTCTTATCTCTTTGTTTTGTCCATTAATGGGAATTACTATAGAAATATTATTATAGAACCATTATTGTAAAACCATTTCTCACTTCAATTCAGTCAATTTTTGTACCAGGTATTTTGATGGTCTGTCATTAGTTGCATCTATGTTTATAATGATTATTATCTTCTTGATGTATTAAGCTTTGTATTAATATATAATGTCCTTTATCTCTTTTTTGAGTTATGTCTAATATTATGTGTATTATGTCTGATATTATCAGTGACTTATTCACTTTTGGTCTGTTTTTTGCATGAATATCTTTTCCCTACTTTCACTTTCAACCTATTTATGTCTTTGGATCTAAAGTGAGTCTTTGTAGACAACACAGAGCTGGATCTTGTGTTGTTATACATTTGGCCAGTCTCTGTCTTTTGATGGGAGAGTGTAATCCATTTACATTTTAAGTAACTTCAGATAAGAAAGGATTCACTTGTTTTATTTTGCTATTTGTTTTCTACATGCCTTATAGCTTTTTCCCCTCATCTCTGCATCACTGTCTTCTTTTGTCTTTAGTTGATTTTTTTGTACCAAAATGTTTACATTACTTTCCCATTTCCTTTGTGTGTATTTCACAGCTATTTGTGATTACCATAGGGATTGAACTTAACCTTCAAAAATCCTAAAACTGCAATCTAATGTTAAGCCAATTTAGTTTCCATAACATACAAAACCCTGCTCTTTCATAGCTCCATCCCCACCTCTTCAGTTGTTAGTATCACAAAAATTACATCTTTATACATTGTGTGCCAGAAAATAAATTAATAATTCTTTTAAATTATATAGAAACATATGGAATTACAAATCATAGTTACAATAATGTAAATATTAATCCTAATAATTTAAATGTATTAGTCTCTTAAATCATGTACAAAATTAAACGTGGAGTTAGAAATCATCGTTACCATAACACCAGCTTTTGTAATTGCCTATGTGGTTACTGTTATTGAGATTTTTACTTCTTCTGGCTTTAAGTTCCTGTCTTGTGTCCTTTCATGTTACCCTGCAGGGCTCCCATGGGCATTTCTCACAGGGCAGATCTCACGGTGACAAACTACCTTTGCTTTTATTTCTCTAGGAATGTTTTCATTGCCCCCTCACTTTTGAAGGACATTGCTACTAGACATAGAATTCTGGTGGGCAGTATTTCTTTTCAGAATTTTGTACATAGCAATAGGAGAAGGGCCTCCCTCACTCATGCTGTCCTTTCTAGAGAACAGAGTTGTTTGAGGGAGGAGGGCAAGAGGCCTTTGTAAGATGTGAGAGAGCCCATTGGGGCCAGAGGCTCATTAGGCAGCACCTTTAATGGAGTTGCCCTGATTCCTCCCCTCCTGAAGTTGGCCTGGTTATACTCCATAGTCAGGGACACCTTAGTGAAAGAAGTACTGACTAGTACTTGGCAGTTAGAGGCACCCAGGATAAAGTGTCCACAGAGCAGTGGAGACTGATGTGGTGAGTACAGGGCACTGCAGGGCAGCTGTGGGTATGCAGGACAGCAGCATGAGCTCAAGTAGAAAAAAGATAGAGGTAAAGCATCAAGTAGGTTTGAGGACCACACACAAAGACCCCTCGGGAAGATTGTTAAGGACAACCTTCAGCAAAGAGAAGCAGTGCCAGTCACCACCTCTACTGAGGACCTGGTCAGCCACAGTCACACAAAATAGGTTCTCCCTGAAGCCATTACCCCCTCCAGCCCTGGAGATTTCCTTTCTCCCTGTCCCACCAAGCCTCATCTAGCTTTCCCTTCCCTGGCTAACCTCCCTTCCCAACCCCCAAGCTGGTCTCCTCCCTCTCCAACTTTGCCTCCTTCTCCTGCCTGCAAAATGTCCAGGGACGGCCCTGCTCTGGGATGCTGCTCTTCCCCAAGTCTTAGTACAAGGCCTTATCCCACAGGGGAGTTGCCCAAGGCCCAAACCCTGGAGGACTTCAGCGTGCGCACACTCTATGACAAACTTGAGGACCAGAGCTTACATGTGGCAGCTCAGCTGAGCAGGCACAGGAGGGATGCACTGGCCTTCTACAGAGCCACAAGTCAGCAGCTTCAGGGACTCCAGGTCAGCTCCTCTCCCAGAAAATCACCACCTCTCTGAATACCTCTTGAGCCCAAAGGGACCCCATCACTAAGAAATAACGCGGTTCTGGTTCTTCTAGGACTTTCTACAGGGCCTCAGCTTAACGAAGTTACAAACTCTGGGCAGAAGCGTACATCCTGAGACGGGGGCCAGTGTCACTGTGGGAGCAGACGTGGGACAGAGTGAAGAGCCACGGAGCAACCACACTGTAGTTTCTCCAATGGAGCGCTGGCAATTGGCTCTAGGTGAGAGGCAAGCCAAGCAAGGTGGGGCGGGAAAGCTTGTGGAATAACAGCATTTACGCTCCCTGTTTGACTGTAGAACTCAACTTTGTCATCTCACCTGGTACCTAACATAGAAGACAGCACTGGGCCCAGAGCCAGAGTATGATTTGGGGTGACCAAGATAACTAGGGGCACAATCAGTTACTTGTTGTCAGTATCAGTAGATCTTCTGGGAGAGGATCAGCCCGCATGTCATCAACAAAGAAGGAAGCTACCCTCCCCCTTCTGCACAGGGCAGAGTTCTGGGATGCCAGTTTCTCCAGAACTAAGTCCTACACACACCCCTGTATGTTGCTGTTAACATGTTACCAGGTAGTACTGTTACTGGCAGCCAAACCCAGAGACCTGCCTGGATTAGGCCTCATTGACTGGATTTGGCCACCCACCCACACAAGAAATAGGTAAAAGATGGGAAAAGGGAAAAGGAACTTCATGCAGTTTCACCAAAGTGGGGAGAAGCAGTTAGATCGCTTCTCTTGACTTCTCACAGAAGCAGCTACAATTTATAGAAACAAAAGCCAGATGATATACATATGTAGATTTACTTGGTCTGAAGAGGGAGCAAAATGAGACAAAACGCAGGAAATACACGTGTCCCCAGCAGAGCAATTAATAATGACTTGGAGGCAGATTGTCTTTAAATGCAAGTATATACTCAATCACACCGATCATCAAATACAATGCAAAAAGTGTTGAGTGTGCTGGAGCACCCCAACTAGCATTCAATGTGCACTAATGAAACACTATAGGTAAGTCACAGAATCCTAGGGCAACTAAACACTACAAGTAATTCACACAATCCTAGGGCAACCACAAGCCCCAAAAATACCTCCAGTGCCACGCGACTTCTTTTAGCCAGAGAGCTGACATTGTCTTTGGTGGTTCTCTTCAGCCCATGGCTGGGCATCAGGGAATAGTGAAATTGATCCAGAGACAGACAGCAAGGTGGCCAGTCTCCCTGATGTCCTTGGAGCAAAAACACCCAGTGTGGCAGGACAAGCAGTTTAAAGACAGTTCCAAGTTGATGGTGTAAGCTGGTGATTTGTTACACCCAATAAAAGTCAATGTGCATTGGTTATGTCTAGTGAGGTAATGTAATTGCCACTGAGCATATTCTTTGTGCATGCCCATGGAGCTGTGCTCCCTATGAATTGTAACCAGTCATTGCTAAGCATGCCTATGGCTAGTGCCCCTTGCAGCCCCTTATCAATTGCAAGCAGGCATGACTACGCATGTCAATGGCAGCTGTTCCTGTGGCCAGCAACTTAGTCCCAGGCATGTCTGGGCATGTCTATGGAATATGTTCCTTAAACACATAAGGAGATTTAGTTAGCCTGTGCTACACAAGCCAGGGCAGGGGGTGATCTCTACTCAGCTTCCTGGACCATCCCCCAGATTGAGGGTTTGGCACAGGGCGGGGGAACTCTTCAGCCTTTCATATCAGTATGAGAAAATATGGGATGCAGAAAAACTGTTATCAGTAAGTTGCTCTTAAGTCCTTAATTTCATTCTATTTCAAGATCACCTCTCAATCTTGAGGAAATTGGTGCTCCATATCATCTGATTGGCAGTCTAGATTTGGATCTAGACTGGTGTATAGAACTCAAACGTAAGGACTCAGATGCTTATTCTTGAAGGAGGAAAACTCTGAAATATTTAATGGCTCTGCCTAAGGGAAGGGCTTTAGTGCTAATTTGTGTAAGAACTTTTTTTTTTGAGATATTGGGGATAGAACACCCAGGGATGCTCTACCACTGAGCTACACGTCCAACTCTTCTTATTTTTTATTTTTGAGACAGGCTCTGGCTAAGTTGACAAGGCTAGTCTCAAACTTGCAACACTCTTGCCTCAGCTGTCCATGTTGCTAAGATTGCAAGCATGCATCTTCATGCCTAGCTAAGAACTCTCTTTTCATAACCTCCCAGCTGTTTATTTTTGGTGGGGTTTGACACGTGACTCCATGTGATTTTTTTTCCCCCCTGGCTCGAGAATGAGTTTCTCTGAAGACTTTACTGATTTGCCCAGCATCTTTGTTTTGCACTGCAGGAGATTTGTCCCATTCTGTGACCTGAGTCATTCCATGTTGGAAGGGAAGTGACATTTTATGAGTCAGAATCAGAAGACCCCTTTTCAGCCAACTTTAAGCAAAAGAAGATTTTTGGAAAGATTAGCCCTTAGGCCAGAAAAATACAAATCATTAATAAAAGTAAAGCAATCCAGTCTGTATAATAGATTTGAACTAATAAACATAAACTTTTTACTTCTATCATTTTTTCAATTTATTTATTCTAATTAGGTATACATGACAGCAGAACGCATTTCAATTCATTGTACACAAATGGAGCACAACTTTTCATTTCTCTGGTTGTACACAATATAGAGTTACACCATATGTGCAGTCATATGAACCTAGGGCATTGTTGCCCATCTCATTTCACCATATTTCCTGCCACTATGTCCCATCCCCTCCCTCCTCTCCCTGTTGACCAAAGTTTCTCCATTCTTCCCATGCTCCCTCTCCCATTATGGATCAGCATCCACTTACCAGAGAGAATAGCAGCCTTTGGTTTTTTGGGACTGGCTTACTTCACTTAGCATGATATTCTCCAACTCCATCCATTTACCTGAAAATGCCATAATTTTATTCTCTTTTAATGCTAAGTAATATTCCATTGTGTATATATACCACAGTTTCTTTATCCATTCATCTGTTGAAGGGCATCTAGGTTGGTTCCACAGTTTAGCTATTGTGAATTGAGCTGCTATAAACATTGAAGTGGCTGTATCACTTTAGTATGCTGTTTTTAAGTCCTTTGGGTATAGACCGAGGAGTGGGATAGCAGGCTCAAATGGTGGTTCCATTCCAAGTTTTCTAAGGAATCTCCATACTGCTTTCCAGATTGGTTGCACCAATTTGCAGTCCTACAAGTAATGTATGAGTGTGCCTTTTCCTCCACATCCTCTTCACCAACACTTATTGTTATTTGTATTCTTGATAACTGCCATTCTGACTGACATGAGATGAAATCTTAGAGTAGTTTTGATTTGCATTTCTCTAATGGCTAGAGATGTTGAATATTTTTTCATATATTTATTGATTTATTGTATATCTTCTTCTGAGAAGTGTCTGTTCAGCTCCTTAGCCCATTTATTGACAGGGTTGTTTTTCTTTTTGGGTGTTGGTTTTTTGAGTTCTTTACATATCCTAGAGATCAGTGCTTATCTGATGTGCATGTGGCAAAAATTTGCTCCCAAAATGTAGGCTCTCTGTTCACCTCATTGATTGTTTTCTTTTGCTGAGAAGAAGCTTTTTAGTTTGAGTCCATCCCATTTGTTGATTCTTGCTTTTATTTCTTGTGCTTTAGGAGTCTTGTTAAGGAAGTCGAGGCCTAATCCAACATGATAAAAGTTTGGGCCTACTTTCTCCTCAATTAATCTCAGGGTCTCTGGTCTAATTCCAGGGTCCTTGATCCACTTTGAGTTGAGTTTGTGCATGGTGAGAGATAGGGGTTTAGTTTCATTTTGCTGCATATGGATTTCCAGTTTACCCAGCACCATTTGTTGAACAGGCTATCTTTTCTCCAGTGTATGTTTTTGGCATCTTTGTCTAGTACGAGATAACTGTATTTATGTGGGTTTGTCTCTGTGTCTTCTAGTCTATATCATTGATCTACATGTCTATTTTGGTGCCAATACCATGCTGTTTTTGTTATAGCTTTGTAATATAGTTTAAGGTCTGGTATTTTGATGCCTCCTGCTTCACTCTTCTTGGTAAGGATTGTTTTGGCTATTCTGGGTTTCTTGTTTTTCCAAATGACTTTCATGATTGCTTTTTCTATTTCTATAAAGAATGATGCTGGGATTTTAATTGGAATCACATTGAGTCTGTATAGCATCAAGCCAGTTTTTCTTAGGCAGCTTACATTCCAGATGCAAGCCTTTGAGGAACAGATTATCAGGCATGCAGCTAAGGAGCAAGGAAAACTGTCATTTTGAACATTAGAGGCAAAGTAGGGCATCTTGACCTAGAAATGACGGGTACCCCTTTGCCTTAGATGTGAGTTAGAATTCACACTGAGTAAGGTTCAATGACATTCTACTGGCCCAGAAATAAAGATGAGAGAGTAAGAGGAAGAGAAAGAAGTCTCTACCTTTAATGAGTGCAGGGGTTCAAAATCTCATAATTACTGGCCTTCTGTTTCTACAGGATGTTGCCCTTGCCAAGTATCTTTTAATTGCCAGTGGAAAAACATCTTCCCGCAAAACAACTGAGAGTAAAAGCCTCAATTCTTACCCTTCAGGGCTGTGGCATCTGAGTTCCAATCAAGAGGTTTTTATGTTTTTACTGTAGTGGGCTCTAGTCAAAAACCTGTCAATTATCTTGAGACTTTTCCCCTACTTACCAAGAATCTGAGGTAGAAGATAGAAGTTCACAAAATTTTGAATAGAGAAAGGAACCAGAAAATAAGTGGGATAACTAATGAAAACAGTGATGAAACGGGATGGTGATAACCACATATCATAGATTAGAGATCCACTGTGAAGCTAAGGCAATTGCAAAGGCCTCACTACAAGTATGTTGTGGGCTCAGGATGTTTGGAGAAGGAGAGAGCTAGTGAACTATATCCTGTTGTAGTGGTATGGAGAGGTTTGTTGATGGTCCCCCTAAGAGACATAGGGATGACTCAGTAAAGGATCATCTGTGATATATGGATCAGAGACAGGACCAGAGCCTTCTCTGGGGGCTGGTGGATTTTTATCTTTGCATAATAAAGTGTTTTTGTATAAAGTCATGAAAGCTTGGATGTAAGGGATTTCTGACCATTTACTTTGTCTTTTGCAAAATAGATCCAATTGAAGTATAGTATTCAAATTCGAGCTACCATTAATGAGCTACTAATCTGAGTTCCCTACCTCATATTAGGGCCAAGCAGTATTGCAATAAAATATATCATATTATCAGGATCAGGTTATCAGGAGCAAAGCTGTCCCAGTGGTGGAGAAAACAGCTGAGGCAGGACTCCTAGTATGGAGATAGTTCTTCCCATGGTTATCTTTAAAACAAGGAAACCCTAACAACCTAGACATTATATTCCAAATTCCATTCAGTGTCCCGGAGAGAAATGAGGGATCTCTAACTTAGGTATCCCTTGGGCATTCCCCTGGGGACCCTGGCTTAGGGTGGCTGGCATATGTCTCTGGCCCTTGAGATGGGCAGCAGTGCCACTACTGAATGTTCCCTAGAGCATATTTCTTCCAATTCCTTGATTCCTAAGTCCCTTACTGAGATGATGGATGCATTTGTAGGCTGAACTGGCAGCAAAAGTTTGATTGCAAAAGACAGGAAATCAAGTGAAACCTGGGGCTGGGAAGATGAATAAGCAGCTGACCCAAAGGCCCTAAGATAACAAGCCCCAGTTTGCTTTGGGGGCACCATTTTAATATTGGGATAAGATAGAGCTTTCTCTGAGGAAAGTCGCTAACAATAATTCGTGGGAGTCTTTGATATAGTACCAAACTTTTGGCATCCTTATAACTATTTTTATGGGTCTAATGAAATTTGGCCTCCAAATTTGGCCTCCAAAGTAAAAGGACTCACAGCGCTATGTTTAATACCCACAGCGCTATGTTTAATAGAGATAGAAAGGGAGGTGTGTAACATGATTAACCTTGGCTGAGCTCTTTTCTTTGATGACTACAAGGTCAGGATGAGTGCATGGTTTTACTGTGTGCTGGCAATGGTGGTCTTCATCTTGAGTCCAAAACAGATTAAATCTAAATGCAGCTCATGACTGGATAATACTGTCACAGAAGTCTTCAAGTAGCAGACACTCTAATGGCTTTAAGCTGTCCAACCTGTACCTGCTGAGAAGGTGGTCAAGGGCCAAAGGCATCTCATTGTCTACAATCAAAGAAATTGAAGGAAGAAGGCAAATTTTCATTGAGAAAATAAAAACCCAGAGGCAAATCTAGAGGCCCCAGAGAACCCAGCACAAGCAAATAGCAGAGAGGCTGAGTACTAGAGTATGGCAAAGTCACAGGGTCTCCAAAATTTTGGACTATAGAGTTCCCAATCCTCTAAATGGACATGACTTCTGATAATCCTGGGGCTTCCCTAGGAGACTGTCCATTGCTCCTCAGTCTGAACTTGGTACTATCATACAGCCTGACAGAAAAGAGAAGTAGGTTTGGGGGACTCCAATGAGGGAACCCCTGAAGGGGGACTTACCTCCTGGTTGGCATGACAAATGATACAGGAGGGGGTGTTCAGCTGGAGTCCAAGTTCAATAAAGAATTGATCAAGACACTCAGGAGTTGCAGGCAGAGCATAAATTTATTGAAAGTGAAAGTAACATAGTAAAATAGAGCAGAGTGGGCTGAGCAAGAGTGGCTCAAGGCCGCATGTCTAGGTGAGTCTTGTCTTACATACTGAGCTATGCCTCAGTTGCCTCTCCACACTGACTTGATTAAAGACCTTGCCCCACGTGTTCCCATTGGTTACTTGATTTTTCACTTCATTAGAATATAGAACCTGTGGCTGGAGTTGCCATGGCAATAAGCCTTTCGGTGGCAGGAGTTCCCGTGGTGATAATACTTATCTTTTTTTTTTAATGTCTTTATTTTGTTTTGTTTTGTTTTGTTTTTAATGTGGTGCTGAGGTCCAAACCCAGTGTCTCACACATGCGAGGCAAGTGCTCTGCCACTGAGCCACAACCTCAGCCCCGATGATACTTATCTTAAGCAGGGACATGGTACCTCATCTCCCTGTCTTGTACTCCAGTCTGCATTTTGCTCGTATCCTGTCTCTGCCATCCTGATGTTCTTAAACTCCTGCCGCAATTTCAGAAATTAAAATCAGAAACCATACATGGGTTCTTAGCATTTTAAGTTACTTTATTTTCCTTGGCTTATTTTAGGCCTGGAACAAGGAAAGAAATACCAAATAAAATTAAATTGCTTAAGTTTAAGAATTTTGCTGATATGTTTTAAATAGCAGTTATAAACCTTTTAGAACTCTAAACTCACTCTAGACATTTTAGCATATAGAATCAATTGTGAATTTCCAAATCCATTGAACAATTAATACTTTAGACAAGCCATGATGTCATATATAGATATAAACACTACACACTTATCAAAAGAGAACACAACATACTTGAGATGTGAAGAGCTTTAAGATTTCTAGCTTTGACTCAAGGTTTCCTTGTTAAAAAAAAACTACTTAAAAAGCCACCTTTTTAAGAATTGACTCTAAGAAAAGATATAAAAGCAGAAGGAATTTTACTATTGCAGAGTAGCATGTAAGCTCTGTCAGATTTTATCATAGGCTGTTGGCATTAGGCCATATAAATAAATATTGTTGGCAAACATCAATTTTATCTGGAAACACCTTTATTCATGGACTTTTATAGCAAAACAAAGGATGCTTTTTTTTAAAAGAGTTGAATAAGCATCTGTCCTATAATTTATCTAATTTACTAATTTTAAGAACTATTTAGATTAGCCATGGAAATCAAGCATAGTTAAAATTTTAAGCTATTTTCTTGACAAAATGCTAAAAGTCATTATACATGCAAATCACTTAACATTATATCTTAAATATCAAGAGACAAATGTTCCCACTTGTTAGCAGGCCATAGAAAATGAAGTGCCAGATTTTAAAGATATCCCTTTTTATGGACAAGTTTAAATTAACCTGTTTGTCACAGATTAACTAAAGTTATGTGGCTGGGGTTGTGGCTCCGTAGTAGAGCACTTGTCTAGCATGCATGAAGCACTGGGTTCAATTCTCAGCACCACATATAAATAAATAAAATAAAGATCATCAACAACTAAAAAAAATACTTTTTAAAGAAAGACATTTGGGCTAACTTAACAGGTTTTAAGTTATGTACTACTTATTTATGAGCCAATCTAGTACCATGCAAGCAAATGATACATAAACACACAGGCACACACAAGAGAAGAAATTTAAATGCTTATATTAGTGCATTACAGTTATACATAACAGTAGGGTTTATTTTGACATAATCGTAAATGCATGGAATTTAATTTGCTTCATTTCATTTCCCAGGGCTTCCTCTTTCCCTCCCCTCCTCCTTCCCTCTACTCTTCTTCCTCTACTCTACTAGTCTTCCCTCTGTTTATTGTTTTTCTCTTAATTGATGCTTTTTAGATATACAAAAAGGTGGAATTTACTGTGGGATATTTAGACATGTACATAGCATAATTTCGTCAAATTCATTCCACATTTCCTCCATTTTCCCTCCCTCCTGCCTCCCCTTCAATCCCCTTCCTCTACTACACTGACCTTCCTTCTATTTTTATGAGATCCTACGCTCCCTCCTTTTCCCTCCTTTCTTTGCTCTAGCTTCTTCATATGCAAAAAAACATTTGGCCCCTGACTTTCTGAGTTTGGCTTATTTCACTTAGCATAATATTCTCCAGTTCCATCCACTTACCAGCAAATGCCATAATTTCATTCTTCTTAGTGATTGAGGAAAATTCTATTGCGTATATATACCACATTTTGTTAATGTATTCATCTGTCGACAGGCCCCTGAGCTGGTTCCATAACTTGGCTACTGTGAATTGCACTGCTATAAATATTGATGTGACTGTATCACTATAGCATGCTGACTTTAGTTCTTTAGAATAAATACCAAGGAGTAGAATAACTGGGTCATATAATGATTGTTTCAGTCAGTTTTTTGCTGCTATGACCAAAAGATCTGACAAAAAAATTTAAGGAGGAAAAGTGTATTTGGCGCCCATGATTTCAGTGGTCTCAATCCATAGGTGGTGAACTCCATTGCTCTGGGCCCAAGATGTGGCAGAATATCATGGCAGAAGAGTATGGTAGAGGAAAGTGGCTCTGGATATGGCACCAGGAATCAGAGAGAGACACCCGCTCCTCACCAAGAACAAAATCCATACCCCAAAGGCACACACTCCCAATGACCTACCTCCACCACCCACACCCTACATGCCTATGGTTACTGCTCAGTTAATTCCTATCAGGGAATGCACTGATTAGGTTTAGGCTCTCTCATAACCCAATCATTTCACCTCTAAAATTTCTTGAATTTTCTCACACATGAGCTTTTGGAGAAATACCTAATATCTAAACCATAACAGTGGCTCCATTCCTAATGTTTGAAGAATCTTCATACTACTTTCCAAAGTGATTGTACCAATTTGCAGTTCTAACAGCAATGTATGAATATACTTTTTTCCCCACATCCTTTCCAGCATTTATTATTATTTGTATTCTTATTATTTGCCATTCTAACAGGAGTAAAATGAAATCTCAATGTAGTTTTGCTTTGCATCTCTCTGACTGCTAGGGATGTTGAACATTTTTTCATATATCTAATGGCCATTTATTTGTATTTCTCTTTCGATCAGTGTCTGTTTAGTTTTCTTGCCCATTAGTCCATTGGGTTATTTGTGGGGTTTTGCTGTTTGTTTGGGGTTTTTTATTTTTTTATTTTTTTGGTACTGGGAAGTGAATTCAAGGGTACTTGTCCACTGAGCCGCATCCCCAGCCCTATTTTGTGTTTTATGTAGAGACAGGGTCTCACTGAGTTGCTTAGTGCCTTGCCTTTGCTGAGGCTGGCTTTGAACTCGTGATTCTCCTGTCTCAGCCTCCCAAAGTGCTGGGATTACAGGCTTGCACCACCACACCAAGCTTGGGTTTTTTCTTTCTTTTTTTTTTAATAGAAAATGTTCAGTTTATTTATTGACTTTTTTCACCAAATTTAGATTCTCTTTCTTTTGAATACATTGGTAAGGTTAGGCAGTGTTTTTTGTTTTTCAGTTTTTTGTTTGTCTTGTTTTGTTTTGCTTTTTGATTTTTACACAAATGGAGCACAACTTTTCCTTTCTCCCGTTGTACATGATTAGAGTTATACCATTTGTGCAATCATACCCATACATAAGGTAATAATGTCCATATCAGATGACTATAATTATACGGATTTGTCTCTGACACACAAGAAAAATTAAAAGCTTAGATTTATCATTTGCTAGTTTTGATTTGATACTGAAAGCATTTCTGTAAATCTTAAATTTGCATTTCCAAAGTTGAGACCAGGTAGAAAATTTACATCTTAAAGACTATAAATCCAGCAAAGCTTGAATAACCAGTTTCTTTTTAACCAGAGAGGAAAAAGAAAAAAAAAAAAACTCAGAGAAAATGAAACGTCTTTTAGCCAGATAAAACAAAAATATATAATTTGAGTGTGCAAAGTAAAAAAAAGTGTATTTACCAGAGGGAAAAAGCATGAGCTCAAAATAAAACAATCAAGGATAAATTTTGATCAAGCTTCATTTGATGACTGAAGCAAGGCCTATGCTCAGGAAATACTTAGTGTCAGTTAAATGTGCTGCTTTTCCAAGTTCCTTCCCTCTGTGTCAGCAGTGAGCCAGAAAATCCTCTCATGTGTCTTGGACAAGTCCCAAACACCAAAGAGTGAAGGGGTAGCTCAAGGAATGGAGATGACCAGGCCCTATGTGCACCTTTTACACAAACTGTTCAAATTTTCCTTCCAGCCCAGGAACAGGTCAAGTTCTTCTGAAATGGATTTCCCTAAATAGATAAATCTGTTGCTTTAGCCATCAAAATATAGTCTGATAAGCCAATAGTCAAGTTAAAAAATATATGAAACAGTTGCCTTAAATCAGCATGTCCTTTTGAAACTGGAGTTTTGAGATGAGACTAGACTCCTTGCTTCACCAATTTCTTTCTAGGTTCTTGTCTTGCAATTTGAAGAATAAAATCCATAAATAGTGATGGTAGGAAAGAGTAAACAGAATAGGACTTTTTTAAAGGAGAAGAGAGAAAACTTCCACCATAGAGTAGGGGACTGGGTAGCACGAAAATCCCATTTTGGTGTGCTAACTTAGGGTCTTTCATGGTTTGAGCATTGATCAAAACCTTTGCTAAACAGGCCTGGAAAACGTATTAAGGTTTTTTGTTATGTCCTTTAGCCTGAGTTTTAATCCTTCCTGTAGCTCTCATCTGGGTTCATTCTCACCTTCCATTTCCTCAATTCTTTGGGACAAAGGAGTTAGCTAGAGTATTCTCACAGGTGAGCCTTGTAAGGTTCGCTCCAAACTGGACACAACACACTCCATATAACCAAGGGATCTTTATTCATGGGGGTCAGTGCAGGAGGATGCTTGAGGGGGGAGGATGCGGGGCATAGGATTTATAGGGCCTGCGGTAAACGCATCATGGACTATGGATTGGTCATTTCAGGCTGGTGTGTCGGGTAAGGATTGGTGGTCTGGCTGTGATACCTTTGAGGTCACTTCTCTAGGAATTGAAAGTTAACTTGGGCGGTTAGGGTTTGTTAACTTGGGCGGGAAACGGGCAGGAAACTTCCTGGGGAAGGGACTTTAGAGAAGGGAGGGCTGAAACTGGGTATGGGAGGGCCGTTTCTACCTTACAAGCCTCATGGTCTTTTACAAGTGAAAAAGGCCTTGATGGTGGCCATTAATATTTCTACCAGTTAGCTTCCCGGTGTGGTCTCTGCCTTTGAATAGGACCTTAATTGGGGCCTATCACTCCACCAATATCTATTCTTACTTACTTTCAAATATATAGGTCATGTTGTAATCTTCTTCCAAACTAAAATCAAAGGAGCCTCAAAGAAACCAATACAACTGTTGGGAAATTTTTAGACCTCTGAATTTCATCTTATCTTCTGATATCCCAAAAGTCAATAGCCTAGTCAAACCACAAACAGTGGCTAGAGCTGTTTATCTTATACTACCTGGGACCTCAGAATGATTCACTTGAGGTCCAAAGTCTCAAACACTGAATATAAATTTTTCAGAGTGCACATATGTCATCAACCACAGCCAATAACCTTGTTTTCCTTACCAATAATATATTTTTAGATAGTTGCTACAGTAGGAAGGAAAGGAATTAAAATGTCTCCAGGCCTTGCTGGGATTTTCCCTGGAATTTCAACTGCAGTTGGGCTAGTCACAAGCATAGGAGCCCTCTCTTCCCCAAAGATTATTGTCAGCTTGAGCTGCTCACAGGCTTGATCCTTACTCCTGTCTGGTAATCTCACCAACACTGTTACCAAGTAGAAATATTACCACTTGGAGGAAGAGACTATGTTACACTGCTCATTATTCCACAAATATTCAGAATCAAGTTGGCAGAAGATAAGTCTTATTCAAAGATAAGTTTTATTCAGCTTTGAAGGAAAATCAAAGAAACTTTTTGTTTCTAAATTTCCATCTTCAGAAGCAGTGGAGCAAAAAAATTTAAGAGAAGAGGTAGCAAAATGGAACAAAAGGCAGGAATATACATATGCAGATTTGCAGATTTAGTTAGCTTGTGCTAGCCAGAACAAAGGCCAGTATTCACTCTCAGCTTCCTTGGCATCTCCCAAGTCAGAAGGACAGCCCTTCAGCCTTTACTCTCCATATAAGAAAATGCAGGGTGCGGAAAAACAGCTATCAGTAAATCATCCTTAATTTTAGTCTATCTCTAAATCAGGATAAGTGTCATCTCCATCTGATCCATTCAATTGTTAAGGTAAACCTATAAGTGACATTATCGCCATCTTCATAACCATCATTTTTATCAACAGTGGAGGAAATTGAGGTTCAAAGACCCACCAAAAGTTGAGCCATGCTCTCCACATACCTCTACAGCAGAAGGGCATAAGATCTTACCACACTAGGCCTCAAGACCCTCATTTGGCCAGCCTCCAGACCTAAGAACCCAGTGAGACAGACTGGTCAAGCCTGTTGAGGCTTCACCCCTTCTGTTCTCAGTGAAGAATGGGTCCCTTGAGAATGCTTTTAGGCCTGAGGTTTCTGCACCTGGATCACTTTTCCCATGAACCCTGTCCTGCCAAATCATGTCCCTGAGGAAGGATTTGAGGTTTAGGTCAGCTGGAAATCAGAACTCCTGCATGTCCCAGTCCACGTAGCAAGCCTAGAGGTTGAGAATTCTGTGACCTTCTGTCCAAACAAATTCCCCTTCTTGGGCTTCCCATCAGTACATTCCTGGACTGGGACATCTGGACAATGATTAGGAGGAGAAAGAACAAAAAGCCACTTTCCTCTGAAAGCTTCCTGAGACAAAATATAAATCTCCATGTCCTAATGACCCCACAGATCCCTTTTGGTGTCATTGACAAGGCTATGTGTGGAGGCTAAACTCACCTCCATACTATGCCATTGTCAAGTACAAGGGAGTGCAGAGCTCTTTTTTTTTCTTGGTGAGAGACATTTTTCCCCAAAAAGCAGGACCTAATGAAATTTCATCAAACAGGAAAAAAGCAATTAATCAGTCCTATGCAGAAGTTATGCTCTATAACCTAGAACCTGGGTAGAATTCCACACTCTCCCTGCCAAACCTCAGGAGTCTTTGACAGATGAGGTGCCATTAAGTGTGGAGGCCAGAGAGGCTGAAGGTGCAGAGGGTGCCTCAGGAGGAAGGAGAAGATACAACAGAGAGAAGTAATAAGAAATGAGTACATAAAAGGTGGACAGATATATAATCATTGTAGAGTTTAACACAAGTAAGGAAGAGTAAGATGTACAAATTATTTCATGAAATAGAAAAAATCATTCTACAAATCCATCAGTTCATCTACATAAGGACACAACAAAGAAAGAAAACTACAGACAAATATCCCTGATGAACTTAGAGGCAAAAATCCTTAATAAAATATTAGCTAGTTGCATTCAACAACATATAAAGAAGAGTGTACATAAGGACCAAGTTGGTTTTATCTCAGGGTTGCAAGGATAGTCTAACACACAAATCAAAGTGTGCAATTCCCCACATAAATAGATCTAAGGACAAAATCCATTTAGTCATCTCAAAAGATGTAGAGAAAGACTTCAACAGAGTTCAGTACCCATTCATCCTAAAAATAAAAAAACAAAGAAACTAGGGATAGAAGGAACTTATTTCAACATCACAAAACCTATAGTCAACAAATCCAAAGCCAGCATCAAAGTGAATGGGGAAAAAGTAAAAGCATTTCCTCTAAAATCCAGAACAAGATGAGGATGTCCACTCTCACCACTCATATTTAATATAGCACTAGAGATTCTAGACACAACAATTAGGCAAGGAAAGGAAATAAAGAAGATGAAAATAGGAAAGGAACAAGTCAACTTATCACTATTCAAAGATGATATCATCCTATACTTAGAAGATCTAAAAGCTCCACCAAAAGATTGTGAGAGCTAATAAACAAATTCAGCAAAGTAGCAGGTTACAAAATCAATGTACAAAATTCAATAGCTTTCTTGTACACCAATAGGGAATCTGCTGAGAAAGAAATCAGGAAAACAATCCCATTCACAATAGCCTCAAAAAAAAAAAAAATAGCTACAGATAAATCTAACCAAGGAGGTGAAAGGCCTCTACAATGAAAACTATACAACATTGAAGAAACTGAAGATAGCAAGACTCCCATGTTCTTGGACAAGCACAATTAATATCATTAAAATAGCCATATTACCAAAATCAACACACATATTAAATGTAATTCCCATGAAAATAATAAAAACATTATTCACAGAACTAGAAAAACTGTCCTAAAATTCATTTGGAAAAGTAAAAGAACCGGAATAGGAAAATCAATTCTAAGCAATAAAAGCAATGCTACAGGCATCACAATACCTGACTACAAACTATACTACAGAGCTATAATGACAGAAACTGCATGGGACAGGCATAAGAACAGATACATAGACCAATGGCATAGAATAGAAGACACAGAGACAAACCCACTCAGACACAGTCACCTGATCCTCGACAAAGATGCCAAAAACATACATTGGAAAGAAGACGGCCTTTTTTAACAAAAAGGAATCTAACAAAAAGGGTTTAACAGAATCTGACAAAAAGAGTTTAACAGAATCTAACAAAAAGGATTCTAGGAAAACTGGTTATCCATATGTAGAATAATGAGACTAGACCCTTATCTCCCACTCTACACAAAAATCAACTCAAAATGCATCAAAGACCTAGGAATTAGACCAGAAACTATGCAACTACTAGAAGAAAATGTGGGGTCAACACTGCAACATATATGCACAGGCAATGACTTTTTCAGTGGGACTCCTAAAGCTCAGGAAATAATGCCAAGAGTTAGTAAATGGGATGGCATCAAATTAAATAATTGTTTCCTTCTGCACAGCAAAAGAAACAATTAAGAACGTGAAAAGAGAAGGTACAGAATAGGAGAATATCTTGGTAGCTGCTCTTCTGACAGGGTTTAATATCTAGAATATAAAAACAACTCAAAAACAATGTCAAAAAATAACCCAATTAATAAATGGGTAAATGAACTAAATAGACACTTCTCAAAAGAAGACATACAAGTGGCCAAAAAATACATGGAAAAAATGTTTAATATCATTAGTAACTAGGGAAATGCAAATCAAAACTACCATGAGATTTCATCTCACTCCAGTCAGAATGGCAGCTATCAAGAATGCAAACAATAATAAATGGCTGGAGAGGATGTGGAGAAAGAGTATGGAAATCAGTATGTAGGTTCCTCGAAAGACTAAGAATGGAACCACCATAGGACCCAGCTATACTGCTCCTCGGTATTTATCCTAAAGAATTTACAAAGTCAACAGACATGTAGACCAATGGTACAGAATAGAAGACACAGAGAGTAATGCACATAAATACAGCTATCTCATACTAGACAAAGGTGCCAAAAACATACATTGGAGAAAAGATAGCCTTTTTAACAAATGGTGCTG
>CM053404.1:70349229-70431702 GCA_028644305.1 Xerus rutilus
TATATATATATATACTGTTCATTGAAAGTGCATATAAAGATGTTTAATATGAAGAATGTAATCTGCTTATAATTTTGTGCAAAGTTAGAAAAATTATGATTGCAACAATTTTTTTTCTATTTGCCTCAACAAATGTTTTCAGTGAATAGTGTGTACAGCTTCTGAAAATTTGTTTTTTTCTGTTATGTTTGATAACATGTATTAAAATGCAACTTTTGAGGAAAAAAAAAGATCTTAAGGATGTATAGTAGTATCCATGCCATCCCACATTTACTTAAAATGAAGCAATATTTCAATTTTATGAATTGACATTAGAATGTATTTTTTAACAGACATTATGAAATAGGAATAAAATTGAAATATGAGAATTGAAAAAAAAAAAGAATTTACAAAGTCGTCATACCATAGTGATATATACATACCCATGTTTATAGCAGCACAATTCACAATAGCCAAACTATGGGACCAGGCTAGGGATCTGTCAATGGATAAATGGATAAAGAAAATGTGTTATATATACACAATGCAGTTTTATTCAGCCATAAAGAAAAATGAAATTATATCATTTGCAGGAAATGGATGGGACATTATGTTAAGCAAAATAAATCAAATAGAATGTCAAGGTCAAACATTTTCTCTCATATGTGGAAGCTAGAGAGGAAAAAGGAAAAGAAAGATGTGAGTGGTGTCTCATGAATATTGAAAGGAGATTAGTAAAGGAAAGAGACCGAGGGAAGGGAGGAGGATATAGAAAGGGGAAATGCTAAGGAATTATATTGGCCAAATTACATTGTTATATTGTGTAACAACAAATCCCACAATAACAAATCCCACCGTTATGTACAACTATAATGCACCAATAAAAAATGGGAAAAAAGAAACATTGAAATATAGAGGAATGGAAGAGACATATACAATGAAAGTATTCATGTACCACCACATGTGATCAAGACTCTGTCCCCATCACTTAGCACAACAGAGTAAGAGAGTCAGAGCAGGCTTTGGCACAAGAGAAAAATAGAATTAGATAGTGAGAGGCACACAAGGCCTGGAACACAGGAGCAGGTGAAATGGGTGTTGAGTGGGGCTTCTGTGCTTGATTGAGATGAGCATGTCAGGGTCCCTCTGTTCTATCTTCCTCCCCAGGCTGCACTCCTAGAATGTCTTCCCTGGACTTTCAGCCAGAGCTTGACAGAGCCATCACTGCCCTGGCGTCTGCGCTTTCTCAGGCATGTGGACCACTGGCCAGGACCAGCAGGAAGGTAAGAGCTCTCCAGGGGCAATGGAGCATGCTTGTGTGTTCAGAACAGCCTGACTATAAACTTGGTCTCATAGAACTGCCTCAGGCACATGCCATATGCACAGATGCATGTACAGAGACATGCACAAGAACACAACCACATACTTATATGCACATGCACATACACATGTACACACACGCACATACACATACACACAAACACACACACACACAAGGTCTTGGTTTCCTGGGGTGGCCCTATATTCTGTTCTCTGTCTGTGCTCATAATTTACAGAGCTGTTTGTTCTTCTCAGACTTTCGGTCAGTGTGGTGAGCAATGGCCCTCTCCCAGACAGCGAGATGTGCCCATGATGGCTGATCCTCCACCCACAAACCAGAAGCCCCAGAGTACAAGGTAGGGCAGGACCACCTAAGTGTCCATGCAGTAGATATGTTCCTAGAGGCAGCCATTAGCTGCACTCATCTGATAGCCTTATTTTTCATAACCAGAACTTGATGTAAGCCTTAAATCATTCAAATCTATCTATAAGTTTTGGGGGCTTCCTGCCTTGAGTCATCCCCCATTGTGAGACCATTATGGTTTTCCATGTAATTTGCTGAGAGAGCATTTATTGGAGTTGTTCCCATCCCTGGGGACAAGACCACTTCACTCTGGAGTACCCTAGACATCATATCCTAGCCTACTTACTTTCCTAATTCTCCTTCCTCTGGTCACCTTCACTGCTGAATGTAGCCATGGGGTTTCCTTGTTCTTCCCCTAAGTGCACCCAGAGGCTGAGATGAATTCATTTATTCATGTGAACTGAATTTCTATCCATGTATTTAGACCCAAAGTCTGTGCTTCCTTTCATGTACTTTTAATGACAACAGGTAATAACAATTGGGGAATGGTTGTATTCACTCAGTGCTAAATGAGTATTTTATATGCTATCAAATTTAATATTGTTCCTTCCTGCTAGGAAGTAGATACTTTCACTAGCTCCATGTTAAAGGTGAGGACACTGAGACTCAGAGGGCTTAGTTGCATGATGGAGTTAGATTCCAGCCCAGAGCATGTGAGTCTCCTTGTCTAACCTGCACTGCAGGCCAGCACCAGCCTACCTTCCAGCCCTCCACAGAAGCCACAGTCAGTCCTCCTTCTCAGAAACATCCCACTGTTGGTTTCCTCATTTAAGGAGCCTAGAAACCATACAAATTACTAACATCCCTTATAGGAAAAGAGGAGGAATATGTGCTCTCCTAATGTCATGGGTCCTGGGCCCTGGAGGACCAGGCACCCCAGAGAAAAAGGACCCCACAAAGGGAAGAAAAATATAAGAATTCAGGACCCAGATTCTAGCCTGGACTCAGCCCCAAATATTGTGGTTCCTGAGCAAACCTTTTCTACAGCCAGTTCCATTAACAACAACCTGAGAATAATTTTATTCAGACACTTATTGCTGTCTTTGATGCAGGGCACTGTGCAGTGGGTTTAAGATGAGGCAGTTAGAGCCAAGCACAGAGGCATACAACTATAATTCCAGTAACTCAGGAAACTGAGGGAGAAGGATTGCAAATTCAAGGCCAGCCTCAGCAACTTGGCAGGACTCTCAGTAACTTAATCAGACCCAGTCTCAAAATAAAGATTAAAAGGACTAGGGATTTACTCAGTGGTAAATTGCCCCTGGATTCTATATTCTATTCCAGTACCAAAAAATTTCCCCTGGGTTCTAGTCCAGTCCAAAAAAATAAAAAATAAAAAGAGCCAGGAGAACATAAAGAACAAGTCTAAGGTGGCAATGATTGTAAGATAGGAAATGTGTACAAGAAAAGATTCTAGAGGTTCAAAGATGTTTATAAGGATCAAAAACTGGCTGGTGCATGTAGGATCACTTGAGATGGGCTTCTAAATAAGGGCAGAGTCCTTAATCACATAAATGGGTGAAGGGTGCTGTGCTCCCTGTGGCTCATGAACAGAGGTCCCTGAGATCCAAAGCACATGTATAGCCCAGGCCTCTCATTTCAAGACCCCCCAAAAGATCTGGAATTGAGCTGCCCATGGTGCCTTTGAAAAGCATAGCACTTCATGGAGCCAGTTCCAGCAGGACTCACCTGGCATGTTCTAGATGGAAGCCAGAAGGTCAGTGAGGGAGGAGACCGAAACGTATAACTGGTCATGTGGCCACACTGGCATAATTCCCCTCCTAGGCCTGAAAGGATGCAGATAAAGCAACAACCACAGTCTGGTGGAGGGAGGGCAGTCCTTTTCTCTGCCCATTTTAGGTTTTCCAGCTAAGGCCTATAATTAGATTAACAAAAAGCAGATCTTCAAGAGAAAACAGGAGTGTTACTGAACCCATGCACAGGAACACTAGAGAACATGACTCATAGAGGGCAGTGTGGGGTAGAGCTTGGACTTCTTCAGCATCTTAACAAGAGAACAGCACATTTTTAGAGAAGTGGCAAGACACAGGAAAAGCACTTTGAGTTTCTAGGATGGCAGTTGTGAAAGGTAAATGTATGAGGGAAAACAATGGCCAGTTTAGCAACATATGTTGGATAGACTCCCCTGAGGATCTCCACTAATTACTTTCAGCTCCTCCCAGTGGAGAGAGCCGGGCATACCATTACAAATGTGTGTCCTACTTTTAGACCAAGGAAATGGCTGAGAGCTTTCCCTGTAATTGCTTCTCAGTGGCCTAAGCTCAAAATGCTCCATGTGCCAATATGGCAGCTTTGGGGGCATGTTCTGCTTCCCTTTGCTAAGGAATCCACACTGTCACAAAGAAGGGCAAGTCATGGATGTATTCATCCAGCTCAGGGAATTGGAGGATTTGTCACCTTCTCTGTGGCATTTACATTGCATCCATCTCTAACTTCAGACACCCTCAGGGAGGGTGGCCAGTGCTCTTCTGTGGTTCTAGCTAAGATAAGCTGTCCTCCTGGGTGACAGAGCCTTAACTTCCTTTTCCTCCAACCCACAGACTCAAGCAGAACCCAGGACCTCTGAGGTCCCCCCAGGGTGACACTAAAGAAGAAGAAGCTCTGAGCACAGGCTTTAAGGAGTGGATCCTTGGGGCTGGACAGTGGCATGGAGCCAGTGCTGAGCTGCTGGTATGTGCAGATCTGGAACTGAAACAATGTTCTGCAGCCCCATCACCCATCCAGTGTTTTGTGTGTCCATTTGTCCCACCTCAGCCCTGCTTGCTACCTATGCTCTATTTGCAAACCTGAGAAACATAAATGTAACAAGAGTTTGGAAAAAAATTTCCGGAAAGGCATATCTTTTGACTGGAGAATACTGGTCAAGAGAATCATCCATCCAACCAACAACTATTCACTGATTGTCTGAACAAGGACAAGAGATGAAAGCCTATAAAGGCTTAGAAGAATCTTCACACAACAGAAAGAAATTCTAACCTTCCTTCCCCTGATTTTCTCTTCATCTCTGACATTTGGAGGGTTCTCTTTTTTTTTTTTTTTTTTTTTTTTTTGGTACCAGGGATTGAACTCAGGGCTACTCAACCACTGAGCCACATTTCCAGCCCTATTTTGTGTTTTATGTAGAGACAGGGTCTCACTGAGTTGCTTAGCACCTCACCATTGCTGAGGCTGGCTTTGAACTTGCAATTCTCCTGTCTCAGCTTCCCAAAGTGCTGGGATTACAGGCATGAGCCACCACGCCTGGCTGAGAGTTCTCTTTCATGGGTCTCATTTAGTATTTTGTTGTTGTTTTCCTTTTATTTTTCTTCTTCATTTTATATTTATAGTTTTTAAAATTGATATACTAATCATATCAATTTATTTATTTATATAGGGTGTGATATTTCAATACTTGTGTACATGGTATAAAGATTAGATCAGAGTAATTGGCATAACTATCACCTCAGACATGTATTATTCCTTTGCATTGGAAATGTTCAAAATTCTCTTTATTGAGTATTTTGAAATATTCAATTAATTGTTGTCAACCAAGTTATCTTCTCTTCTATAGAAAAAATTATTCCTCCTATCCACCTGAACCTCTGCACCTGTTAATCAGTCTGTCTCTATCCCTCCCTCTCCTTCTCTCTTCCCAAGCTCTGGTAATCACTATTTATCATATACTTTGTTGAGGTCAACTTTTCAGTTTCCACATGTAAGAAAGAACATGCAGTATTTGCTTTTTTGTTCTTGACTTATTACACCTCACATAATGACCTCCAATTTTAGCCACGTGAATAATGAAACATTTTATGCTAGCTTCTTGGGGTTATCCTCAGGGATATCCTTCTGTGAATCTGTGTCTGAACAACAGTTGAATTAACTGGCAACTCTGGGATTTACAGTTGTGGATACTCCTAGAGTTCTGGGGGCATAGAAGCTATTTCTCTATTAATATGGACTTCTTGCCAAACAGTTCTTGTTTGTCAGCCCAGAGGCCTAAGCCTGCATATTTGCAGGGTCCTGTGCTATGTCTGCTCATTTCTGTTGGACATAGGGAAACAGGATGCAGAGCTCAAGGATGTAATGCCGACTATCATGGGGCACTGTGTGCCTGCTCCCCTCCACAGGGCCTTCTTTAAAGAGGCATAGAACTTGGTGACTGCAAATGTTAGAATCTGTGATTGTGGGTTCTCTGTGGTGGTCTTTGGTACAAAAACCTCCACCTTGGTTGATGTAGGTCACTGGGGTACCATCCTTATAACTGGGATAGAGTATCAGTTGGCTTGCCTGTGTCCGAGTTTCTACTATCTGTGGTTGTGAACTGTGGGCACCCACTTCCCTCCACTGAAACTTCTACAGAGAGCACTATTGAATCTGTTCTGGTGGCTCTCTGCAACTTCAGGACCTGTAGGTGCAGGTTCTCTGTGGGTCTCTGTGGCACAAAAGCCTCCACCCTGACTAGTTCAGCTCGCCAGGGTTTTACCTATGATAGGGGTAGGATGTCAGTGGTTCCTTCTTTGCCTGACCTCCCACAGAGGCTACGAGGAGTGTTGGGTTGAGGCTAGCACGCCTCAGGAGTGATCATGTCTAAGATTAGATTCACCACTTTTCCCTTGCGTAAGGTAAGGGGAAAGGGTCTCAGTAACTTCCAGTTAACAGAGATCCCTCTGCAAGTTCCTTCCAGACAGATTACTGAAACAATCTATTTTGGAGGTATCTCCTCTGGTTTTACTTGTTACTGTCTGAAGGTGGGGAAAATGTGTGTTGATTTAATTTCTTCTAGGGAGGCTGAAAAGCTGTGGATGCTACAAATGGCTGCCCTGCCTGGTACAGCTTTCGGTATACAATTTGGGTTAAACTGTGGAATCTCCACGGTCTTTAGTGCTCCTGTCCCATTTTAACTTGATCTTTTTTTCTTTCCAATTGTTAAGAAAGTAGGCTATGTCCTTTACCTTTTCCTCTTTCTCTTTGTTACCCCTCCCGCTGATCCCATCCCGGTCTGGGTTCAGGATCAAGGAATTTGTCCTTATTCTCTGCTCCAGTAACCAAACTCCAAGTCCCTCAAACTCTCAAATTGTCCAGTATTGAGTTTTAGAGTATTTACTCTGTCACCCACATCTCTGGTCAACTGTTCTTTCACTGCTTCTTTTCTGGGCCATGGAGGACTTGAGGATTGCTGCCTAGATTCTGCTCTACCATCTTTCTTGTCTCTCAAATTCTTTCTGCCTCCAGCTTTGTTCTTTTCTCTCAGAACTGCTTTTGCTATTCAGGGTCTTTTGTGGTTCTGTGCAAATTTTAGCAGCATTTAGTCCATTTATGTGAAGAATGGTCATTGTTATTTTGATAAAAGTTGCATGGAATCCGCATATTCCTTTAAGTAGTATGGAAATTTTATCTATATTAATTATTCCAATCCATAAACATGGGAGATCTTTCCACTTTTCTGTATCCTCTTGAATTTATTTCATCAATGTTTTGCAATTTTCATTGTAGAGATCATTCACATCTTTGGCTTAATTTATCCCTAGGTGTGTGTTTAATATCTATTGTGAATGAAATTGCTTTCATGATTACTTTCTCAGAAATTTTATTGTTTGCATCTAAATAAGGTACTGATATTTATATGTTGATTTTATATTCTGTAACTTTACTGAATTTGTTTATCTGTTATAACAGCTTTATGGTGAGCCTTTGAGTTTTGCTATCTGTAAATCATGTCATCTGCAAACAGGGATAATTGGATATTCTCCCTTCCTTTTTGTATACCCTTTTTTTCTCTTTGGATGCCCTTTATTTACCATATGATATTGAATAAGAGTGTAAAAGTGGAAATCCTTGTTTTGTGTGTAATCTAAAGAAAACAATTCCTCCTTCAGCAGGAGGTAGGCTGTGAGTATGTCATGTACAACCTTATTGGGTTGAAATACATTCCTTCTATACCTAATTTTTTAGAGTTTTCATCATGAAATTATATTGATTTTTATTGAATGCTTTTGATGCATCTGTTGAGATGATCATATGGTTTTTAATCCTTCATTCTTTTCATGTGGTTACACTTATTGATTTACATATGCCAAACCATCCTTGCATCTTTGGATAAATCCTATTTAGATCATGACCTATAATCTTTTTTATGTACTACTGAAATTCAATTTGCTAGTGTATATATATATATATATATATATATATATATATATATATATATATATATATTTTTTTTTTTAGTATTTTTGCATCTGTATCAATCAGGGTTATTTGTTGTGTCCTCTTCTGGTTTTGGTATCAGGGTAATGATGGCTTCATAGAATGAATTAAGTGTCCCTTCTCTGAATACTTTGGAAAAATTTGAGAAGAATTGATCTCAGTTCTTTAGAGAATTGGTAAAATTAAAATTCAACAGTAGAGATTTCTGGTCCTGGGCTTTTCTTTATGGAGAGAATTTTATTACTGATTTAATATCCTTACTTACTATTAGTCTGTTCAGGTTTTCTGTGATCTCATCTTTTAATTTTGTTGGGTTATATATATGTCCATAAATTTATCCATTTCTTCTAAGTTTTCATTTTCTTTTTTTTTTGGCATATAATTGTTCATAATAGTCATTAATGACTCTTTTATTTATGTGGTATGTTTTAATGTCTTCTTTTTATCTCTGACTTTATTTGTTGGAGTATCTCTTTTTTTTCTTGGTTAGTATAGCTAAAGCTTTGTCAATTTTAAAAATAGAAAAAGAATTGTTGATATTTTCTATTTTTTTCAACTACTTTCCTGTATCCCATGTTCTGTTTTTACTTTCATTTATTTCAAGAAAAGCTTTAATTCCCTTTTGATTTCTTCATTCATTCATTGAAGATAATATTGTTTAACTTCCATATATTTGTAAAATTTCTAAAGTTTATCTCTTTGTGGATATCTAGTTTTATTCCATGGTGGTCAGAAAAGATACATACTGTAATTTCCTTTTTTTTTAATTTTCTGAGACTTTTTTGTGTGCATAGCCTATCACATGGTCTGTCCTGGAGAATGTTCCATGTACTAATGAGAAGAAAGTATATTCTGCAACTGTTAAGTGAAATGATCTGCAAATATCTGTTAAGTTTTTGGCTTTTCTGAGGTTTTTTGTTTGTGTTTGTTTTTGTTTTTGTTTTTGGGTTTGTTTCTTACTGAGGATGGAGCACAGGGATGCTCTACTAGTCCTTTTAAAAATTTATTTTATTTTTGAGACAGGATTTTGCTAAGTAACCCAGGCTGATCTTCAATTTGTGATCCTCCTACCTTAGCCTCCCAAGTTGCTAAGATCACAGGTATTCACGACCAGGCTCTTTGTTCTTTTTAGATATACAAGACAATAGAGTGTATTTTGGCATATTATACATAAATGGAGTATAACTTATTCTAATTAGGATCCCATTCTTGTGGTTGTGTGCATGAATCCCAAAAAACAAAAAGTTGAATGTTCTCTCTGATATGCAGAAGCTATCACACAAAAAGGGGATGGGGATAGAAGTTCAGTGGATTACACAAAGGGAAATGAAAGGAAGGGAGGGTGTAGGAATAAGAAAGACAGTGTAATGAATTGCACATAACTTTCCTATGTTCATATGTGACTATACCACCAGTGAAACTCCACATCATGTATAGCCACAGGCTATTTGTTCTTTAACAAATAGAGTTTAACTCTGATATTTCTTTGTGCATTTTGTCTGAATAATCTGTCTATTGATGAAAGTGGGGTGTTAAAATCTCCAAATATTAGTGTTAGAATCTTTCTTTTTAGATCTAATAACATTTGCTTTATATAATTGGGTGCTCCCATTTTGAATTTTATATTCACAACTGTTATTTTCTCTTATTGAATTGATCCCTTTATTATTATGGAGTGACCTTCTTTGTCTTCTAGTAGTTTTGACTTAAACTCTATTTTATCTTCTATAGGCATGCTCCAGACATTCTGTTAATTTTTTATTGTTTTGTATAAACTTTGTTCATTTCTTCCTCTCTTGCTCATCTTTGTGATTGGGTGAGTTTCTGAGTGATAGGGTTTGATTCTCTGTCTTTTATTGAGTTTTGATCTTTTATGTGTTTCATGGTGGTGGTTATGATTCTTTCTCTTCTAACATAGGAATCTCCAAAGGATTTCTTGAAGTTCTGGTTTGGTAATGATGAATTCCTGCAGTTTTTGCTTGTCTTGAAAATACTTTATAAATACTTCATGTCTGAAGAATAACTTCAATGGATATGATATTGTTTGTTGCAAATTTAAGCTCAGAAATTCTTTCTTGTTCCTGTTGTGTTTTGTTTTTGAAGCTCCCAAATGTATTTTTAGCTTATTTATTGTGGACTTTAGCTCCAAGATTTGTTTACTGCTTTTTTATGATCACTATCTCTGATGAATTTCTCATTCATATCTTGAATTATCTATTATTTTATTGATTGTCTGCCTGTATTCCCTTGGATCTCATTAAGACTCCTAAAAATCATTACTGTGAATGTTTTGTTAGGAAATTTGTAAATTTCCCTTTCTGTGTGGTCTGTTGCTAGAGAGTGACAGTGTTCCTCTAGAGTCATGTTACCTTGTTTGTTCATGCTTCTTGTGTCCCTGTGTTGGTGTTTGTGTATGTGCTGGATCATTTGCCTCTACCAATGTTATAGAGTGACTTTCATAATAAATGACGTTCTCTTGCACTACTGTCTTCACCTGTAATCAACATCGATAATAACTGCAGTTATCTCAGTGGCCTAAACCTCAGGTGTTATGAGATTATGCTGTCAGGTGGGATGCAGCTCTCTTAGGTGGGGAGAGTTTGCTGACCTACTCTGGACGTGTACTCTGAGTCTGGGATGACTGCCAGGTTCCATGAGTTGCATGATTATGAGACCAGCCCATTAAGTTCAGTTTGGTGTGGTGTAGCATCCTGGTAGTAGGTCAGATGTCTGTCAATGTCTGAGAGCTGCACAAGTACCTTTGTAGGGCCTCCAAGGACCACCTACTCAGGGCAAACTGCCCAACTTTTTCAGGCCAGATTTATTTGAATGGGCTATTCAAATGTTTCTTGGTACTGCAGAGGATGGGCAAGACTATTCAACTCCTTCCTGGGGATCTCAACAGATCAAAATACTTCACTGCTTCCTGGAGTCATGGGTGGTTGGACAGGGCCACCTGACAGCTTTCCAGTGTCTCTGTGGATGGAAACGTACATGGCATGCTGTCCAACTACTTTGCAAGGGCATAGGTTTATGCTCTGGGCCACTTAGCTGCTTCCAGACAGCAGGAGAACAAGTAGGGTCACTTAACTGTTTCCTTAAGTTTTTTATATGCCAAGTTCCTCAGGTTGTAATTCCCAGGTGTTTCTCAGGGCCATGGGGAATGTTGGCAGAGCCATTTGGAAAATTCAAATGATTGGGTCAGTAAAGCAGCGGGGAGAAGCTGCCTGGTTGCTTCATAGAAGCCCATGTGGACAAGATTTCAATATCATACTGTGCAACAGGAACCTGAGCAGAGAGGTCACCTTCTTTCTCTGGGGCAATGCAGCAGCATAGTAACCTGGAAGCTCTCTACCTGGAATCAGGGCCTGTGAAGGCTATAGACTCCTCCAGCAGCACATTTTCAGGTATCTCTGGATTGAATGGGGACTTCTGAACACCTCTGCTTACTCTTTCCCCACCAAGTTTCTCTTATTTCAGGGTTAACCTTAAAAGATGAGAAGGTAGCTGCTGTAGCTTAGTACCCTTCCATGTATCTCCATCTGCCACATCTTTGCTACATCTCTGCCACTTTCTCACTGCATTCCAGCATTCTGTCTCAAACATTCCAATAATATAGCTGGTGTTCTTTTTGTTTTAGTCCTTTGTCATGGAAGGAAGTATGCCAGGAACTTCTAGTCAGTCATTTTACTGACCCACAGTTGTGATTTCATTTTATCCACATTTCATATTTGGAGCAAAAGCGGACTTTCCCTGACACCTGAGTTCACCATACAGCCAAGTATTGTATTAACTTATGAGATGCCTTGAAGACTGCTTACACTTAGCATGTTCAAAAGCAAAACTATCAGTATCTATGATGTCCTACAAATTCCAGAATCCTCTGTCTTCCTGATTCATGACACTTAGCACATGGCATTCATCCTCATGGTGACTCATGATTACAAGACAGTTTCAGGAAAGGCAGAAAGGTAAAGAGTGAACTTAGCTTCCTTTTTAAAGAGCTTTTCCAGAATACACTATGCAACATTAGCCAAATCTACAAACATGATCATCTCTGAGAGTCTGAAACACTTGTTCATATGAGTATTTTAATACTCCCAAGAAAATGCAGGTTTAATTAATGAGGAGGGCTCTAATGCAGTGATCTCTTAACCACAAAGCCAGGAAGAGCACACAAGGCCCTGAATGGCCTGCTGTCCCCATTCCCTAACCACTCCATTTCTCCAAGATTTTCTTCTTCCCCTTTTCCAAACAAATTTCATGCTACCACCAAACTGAATTTTGCCCACCTTCCACAGCAACCTGAACATCTTCTTGGGAGATATATATATATATATATATATATATATATATATATATATATATATAATTGAATATATGATATATATATGTATATATATATTTCATTGCCCTGTGCCTGCCTTTCTAAATAGACTAAAACTCTGTGGAAGTTCAATGATGGAGTCCCAGAACCAATCACTGGCTTGACACATATTGAGTACTCAATAAGTGTTTCTTATGTGTGAATGAATGAAAAAATGGCAGATGGATGGGAAGATGGGAAAATAAGTAGGTGGATGGATGAATGGATGGAAAGGTATGTGAATGAATGGATGGGTAGATGGCTAGATAGATGGATGGATAGGTGAATAGATGAATGAATGGAGGGACAGTAAAATAAATGAATGTATGGTTGGGAGGGGGATAGGCAGATGTGTTAGTCAGCTTTTTGTCACTGGGACAAAATATCAAGAAAAATGACTTAATGAAGGAAAGCTTTAATTTAGGCTCACAGTTTCAGAGGCTTCAGTCCATTGTCAGCTAGCTCCATTGTTTCTGAGCCTGTGGTGAGGCAGTACTTTATAGTGGAAGGGCATGGCACAACAAAACTGCTCACCTCATGACAACCAGAAAGCAGAGACAGTGGCGGGAAGCACAGGATACAGTCCCCAAGAACACATCCTAAGGGCCTACTCCCTTCAACCAGGTCTCACCTCCTAAAGTTTCTACAACTTTCCAATAATGTCATCAGCTATGAACCCATCAATGGATTAAACCATTGATGGGGTCAGAGCCCTCATGAGCCCTATCATTTCCCAAGAGTCCACCTCTGAAAATTGTTGCACTGGAGACCATGCCTTCAACACATGAGCCTTTGGAGTATATTCCAGATCCAGACCATAACAGATGGATAGGTATGTAGATGGATAGATGGAAAGATGATGATGGGAGGTGGGGTAAATGGATGGAAATATGGAAGAACAGATGTATGGGAGGGGGGATAGATAAATGGACAGGTAGATGGAAGGATGGATGGATGGGTGCAAGCATGCATATATGGATGCATGGACAGCCAGATAGATGAATTTTCTCTATGTTCTTTCATATCTCTGGCTTTCCCACACACAGTTCCCTCTGCTTAAAATAACCTTCTTCTACCCTCCACCACAATTCCTCCAGCTACCTCTTCTCTATTCTTTAAGATTCAACTAAAATCTTCTCTCTTCCAGAAAGCTCTCCCTGGCTTCGTTTACCTGAGTAGGTGTCCTGATTTTTGCTCCTGCATCTCCAATGCATCCCTCCACAATAGACTTTAGTACTTCACTGTGCTGTAAGTCTTGCTCAACTCATTGGGTTCTGAGCTCTCTGAGAAGCAGCACCTGATATTGACATTGTAAGTCCAGCACTGATCCTATAGCCTGTCCTGGAGCAGGAGTGCAAGCAATAAAAATAAAACTGTTAAAGAGACTGACTGGGGATATGACTCAGTGGTAGTGAAATTGCCAGGCATGTACTAGGGCCTGGGTTTAATCCAAGCACCAAAAAAAGAAAAAAGAAAAAGAAGAAGAAAATAAAGTCCTTTGCCAGGCCTAGTGGCACATGTCTGTAGTAGTGGCAGGAGGTTGCTTGAGCCCATGAGTTCAAGGCCAGCCTAGGCCACATACTGAAACTGTGCCTCAAAAACCTAAAGAAGAAAAAACCCTGTCTCTGTTCCTAGAGAAAGACACAGCAGGTAGAAGATACATTGGATGAACTGAATGAGGAGTTCTTCCAGCTCACTGCTCAAGCCCTAGAGCTCCAGAAGGAGGAGGAAAAGCCAGACCAATTGCCTCCAGAGCAAGGCAAAACCTCTGTGGTAAGCCCAGCAGAAGAACATCTCAGCTCCTGAGATGTTCATGGTGGGTCCCACAGGGTCAAGGCCCCTTCCACAAAAAAGACAGCTAGCTCTGACCAGAACATCCAGCAGCCTTAGTCATGTGCTGTGTGGTGTGGGAAATAGAAGGCTAAAACTAAGAGCTGGGGCCAAGACAAGGAAGTTCATGCCATCACCTTAGGGTATAGCTCTCCAAGGAAATTCACAGCTAGAAAGACTGTAAAGGGAGCAATAAAAATAGCTGTTGTAGATATTGCCTAATAGCACCTCCTCCTGGAACTAGTAGTTTTCAATAAGATAATTCATCCAGATGCCCTTATCCTTGTTGGGGGTCTCTGGACATATAGATGTAGGGAAGGCTACAGGGAAATAAGATGAGAGGTGCCCCTAATCACGCAGTGAGTCTGCACTGAGCACAATATAATTTTTTCTGAGCAAAAGGTCAGTTCCTCGCTAGACATCCCTCCCTTGCCTATAGGCACCTTAGAAGCCACCTTTACCATGGAAAGAAGAATCTCAGAACCTCATCTTTATTCTTGGCCACACTCAGAGTCAGAAGATAGTGACTCAGTGAGGACAAAAGGATAGAAGAGCCTCATTCTTTCTGAAACTTTCACTATAAAGATCCCTGGAACTGAGAAAGAAGCAGGCTAAGCTGAGGAACTATAACATACAGTGAGGTTTAATTTTTTAGTAACACTTCCAAATTATTAAACACAGATTGCATAATGATATAATTAACTATTGTACTCTCACATGGCAACATAAACTGGAGACATCATTTCTCCATGAGGTAATTGCAGTCCCTGGAGGAATCTCTGGGCATCTTCCTGAGTGAAGAAGAGAACATTATTGTGATGAAGGTTATAGATCAAGACAGAAAAAACAGAATTCTCTGGTTACTTTTTCTGATCTCACTCTTGTCCTGTCCAGGTGGCTCCCAGAATTCTTCCTGGTGAAGAAGGCAGATTTAACCCAATGCAGGTGGGCAGCCCAGGCAGAGAAAGGCCTTGTCCCTCGGCCTTGAAGAACGAACAGGCCCTAGTGCTGGAAGTCAGGAGAATTCACTTGGCTCAGCAGATTGAGGACCTGGAGTGGGAGCTATCCCTGCTCCTCCAAGCAGCCAACAGTGGCTCCAATGTAAGAGGAAGCCAGCCTCCAATGCCAGCCTGGAGGGCCCTGAGTCACATGGGACACTTAGGAGGGCATCTTCAAGAGGTACCTCCTCCACCAAAGATGTGACTAGAGCCTCCTGGTAGGAAGAAGTGAGCACCTGAGTCTAGGGCTTGTACTGGTTTATGATGTGCTCCCATTGAGGACACCTAAATTATGGTCAGAACCTGAACCTTGGGATGTGCTGAGCTCTTTTATGGTCCTTTGGGATAAGGAACAATAAAGTTACGTGGGTTAAGGAAGTCAATAAAGTTACATGGGTTAAGGAAATCAATGCTTGCTTTAATCATCCTCTCATGCACACACCGATCACTATGTCCTATTGTTCAGACTGATATCCCTAAAATGTTACTCAGGGCACTTGGTACCAGGGTGGGAAGTTCTGGGTGTAGGGCTGTGAGAATATAGGTACAGCACAACACACCCACACACTACCCTCCATCTCAACCCTCTGCTGGAGTCTTCAAACTCCCATGGGAGCCCAAGTGGCCATTATTCCCTAATAGCTCCAGCCGACCTCCTGAACAACAGAGAAGCAGGTGGTATGGAAAAGGCCAGTTCTCTTGAGCCCACTAAGGACCTCCAATGCTAGAGGAGACTCCCTAAGTACAGGCAGGGCCTAAAGTCAGACCACATTTCTCTGCCCCCGAACACCTGCACTTTTCCCTCTGCACTTTATGAGAAGTTCCCTCCTGGATCTTCCCTCCCTTTGGTGCCTGGTCCCAGGTAGAGCCACTTCACTCACACATACACAGAGGGTTTGTGCCTAACATGCTCTTCCCAGACCTTGTCTTGATCTCTTTCTCCTGTTTCTACCTATATTTGAGTCCCAGTTTAGTGATTTAGGGACATAACCTCTACCTATAGATCACACAATCACACTAGAGGACACACTAGCACCCAAGAACTCCCCAGAAGATAGTGTAGAGGGAAGGGTTAACTTTGCATACAAACTCAACAGAGGGAGGCACTCAGAACTGTGACATCAAGCAAGCCAGAACCCTTAAGAACAGAGTCAAGAGGGGCCTGAGCTGACCCAAACTTCACATGTGGACAGAGGGTGTTGGCTACGACAAGGAGACAGAGCTTTACAGGCTAGTGAGGTGAGTGGAAAGGGCAAGAAGAGAGACACATGCCCAGTCTTGGCCAGAAGAGATCACCTATCCTCCATTAAGAAGAGGAGCCCACCAGAGGATGTGGGCAGAGATATGTTCTGAAGTCATCCCCACTGCTGTGGGTCTGTCACCAGATCTTCATAAGAGGGAGGGAGCTCTGTGTTGTATGCCTGCTTGGAGCAGCCAATAGCTAGGCTGTGGGCCCTAAAAGCATCCTCTACCTATGAGATCCTACAATTCAGAGCTCCATACCACAGAGAGGTGGACACACTTCCATGGGAGTCCATAGCCTTCTGGGTCCTCCCCAGAGAGTGAGGGGTAGAGGAGCACTGTGGACCACCAACAGCTCTCCATCTTTCTGGTTGATATGACCCTCTCAGAAGTCTCATTACTGAGGCTAGAGATGTAGCTCCGTGGTGTTTACCTTGCATGCATAAGATCATGAGTTTGAATTCCAGCACCTCAAAAGAAAATAAATGTCCATCAATGCTGTCTATGGAGGTATTTAATCCTATTCCTTTAGTAATTGCAAGTCTCTGGCCTAGGCAGAACAACCATCACCCCAATTTCAAGCAGAAAAAAAAAAGCCCCGAGAATTCATCTGCTGGCTGCCCTGGGTCCCAATGCAGCTCCTTCTGCATTCAACTGGCTGCCCAGTGGCCTCAGGCGGAAACGCGACCTCAACTGACCAAGAAATTTCATCCCGACTACCATCAAGCCTTAAAGCAGAGCCCAAACACATGTCCATCTGTCCTCATTGCTAGATGAATACATGGCTCAGCCTACAGGCTGTAAGTGAAAAGATGAAAATTGATATACCATGAAAATGGAGCCTGAAAACAAGCAGTAGATACTCTCATATCCAAAAAGCAGACTTGAAGCCAAAATTAATCAGAAAAGACAAAAAAGGTAACTTCACACTGATAAGAGAATGATCCAACAAGAAGATATAACAATAGTGAATATTTGTGCCCCAAACATTGGTGCACCTAATTACATAAAACAGACACTACTCAACTTAAAGACTCAGATGGACCCCAGTACAACAATACTGGATAATTTCAACATACCTCTCTCACCATTAGATAGATCTTCCAGACATAAACTCAGTAAAGACTCTCCAGACCTAAAAAATATTATAAATCAAATGGACTTACTAGACATCTTTAGATGTCTATCTGTTTCATCCCAAAAACAGCCAAATTAATTCTCAGCTGCTCATGGAACTTTCTCCAAAAAAGACCATATTTTAGGCCACAAAGCAACTCTTACCAAATAACAAAAAATAAATCGGTATAATTTCTTGCATCTTATCTGATCATAATGGAAGGAAATTATAAACCAGTACCAAAAAAACCCCACAGAAATTACATAAACACATGGAGTTGAAGAATATAGTTTTCAATGATAAATGAATGTTAGGAAAAAATCAAGAGAAAATTTTTAAAAAGTTTTAGAATCAAACAATAATGGTGATATAACATACCAAAAACTATGGGACACTATGAGGGTGATTTCTTATAGGAAAGTTTATGTCTATGAATACCCATATAAGAAAATCACAAAGATCCCAAGTAAACAACTTGATAATGCACCTCAAAGACTTTGAAAAAGGACAAACCAATTCCAAAACAGGTAGAAGAAAGGAAATAATTAAGATCAGATCTGAAGTCAATGAAATAGAGAATTAAAAAAAAAAGGATCAAAGAAATGAAGATTTGGTTCTTGAAAAGATAAACAAGATTGATAAACCCTTAGTCAAACTAAAGAAAAGGATAATATGCAAAATTACATTATACAGTCATGTATATCCAAAAAGAACAAATAAAATTTAAAAAAGAATGAACCAACAAAAAATAAAAGAAAAAAGATGAAGATCCAAATTAATAAAATTAGAGAAGAAAAAGGAGGAAATCACTTCAGACATCACAGAAATCCGGAGAATCCTTAGGTGCTATTTTGAATAATAAATGGGAAAAACTAGAGAAATTGATACATTTGTAGACACATATGACTGGCCAAAATTAAATCAAGAAGATGGAAAATCTAGACAGATCAATAACTAGCAGTGAGATGGAAGCAGTAATTCAAGCTGGGTGTGGTACCTGTAATCCCAGCAATTTGGTAGGCTGAGGCAGGAGGATTGCCAGTTCAAAGCTAGCCTCAGCAATTTAGCAAGGCCCTAAGCAACTCAATGAAACCCTGTCTCTAAATAAAATATAAAAAGGGTTTAGGATGTGGCTTAGTGGTTAAGCACCCCTGAGTTCAATCCATAGTACAAAAAAAAAAGCCTTTCAACAAAGAAATTCCCTGAACCACATGAATTCTCAGCTGAACTCTACCAGACCTTTCAAGAACTAATGCTAATGCTCCTCAAATCCATGAAATAGAAATGGATAGAACACTTCCAAATTCATTCTATAAAGCCAGCAATATACTCATCAACATAAGTACACAACAAAGAAAGAAAACTACAGACCAATATCCCTGATGAACTTAGAGGCAAAAATACTTAACAAAATATTAGCTAATTATATTCAACAATATATTAAGAAGATTGTACATAAGGACCTGCCACAGCCCGTGTTCTAGACAGCAACACTGCTTGACAAGGTCCAGTGGGCTCATATGGATATTAGGCTAAAGCGTTTACTCCTTATTTTGTTTTTGCTTGGAATGATTGTTGGCAGGATAATGGAGATAATTATACTAATGAATGTTTTCTTGCTAACTCTGAAGAAAAAACACTCTTGTCCAATTCTATGCAGAAGTTACCTCAGTCTGGAGTTAATGATTATATCACTCAGGAGCACAAACAGTCTCAGTTTCCTATTATGCCTTCCAGCCTTTCCCCAGAAAGATAGAAAATTCCAAAAGCACATCTAGAAAACCCCCTTTTTGGGAGCCCCCATAATGTATATGACTTCATGAAAACATCTGCTCCTCCTAGGGAAAATATATTCCCGAGCCCATTCAACAGGAAATGTAGGCAGCCGATGTGGCAATTGCAGCAGCAGGAATTGTGGGCAACAAATCCTCCTACTGTACTCAAGCTGAAAGCTATAGCTTTGGTACAGCCAAAACCTGAAAAAAAGTCCTGGCCCAGGTGGGTTCCTCCTACCAGACATTCAGGATCATATATAATCTTTGAGATGGGAAAGGGAGTTACATGGCAGATACCCAGATGAATAGTTACTACTCCAGAACCACCTCCTACAGTCATACAGCCTCCTTTACCTTGGACAAGAGCCTATATTTATGGGGAAAGATGGGTTTCATGTATAAAACTTTATCACTCTGAGAAAGAATCAGGAGACCTAGATGTTTACCTAGGGAAGTAGAGTTAAAACTATGCAAGCAATGATTTGAGCAGAATTTAAGTAATGGTAATTTGGGAAGATTTTATACTAGAAATAATATATGTAGATGATAGTATAGAGGATGTGATTTTAGCCACGTAGACTAGCTATATAGAAACTTACTTATTCATTTATAGAAGAAGTAGAAACTTAAGAGTCTGGTGAAAACCACAAACCACAGTCTCACACCTAGTAGATTTATTATTAGTTTTGCCTAGTTATTACATATTAGCACATATTAGCCTCAATGGTTATTCTTAGAAAATTAAGGTAATTGGGTTTAAGGGGATAGACTAAAAATGAAACCACCATAGGACCCAGCTATACTGCTCCTCAGTATTTATCCTAAAGAATTTATAAAGTCATCATACCATAGTGATATATGCATACCCATGTTTATAGCAGCACAATTCACAGTAGCCAAACTATGGGACAAGGCTAGGTGTCTGTCAATGGGTAAATGGATAAAGAAATAGCAGCACAATTCACAACAGCCAAACTATGCGACCAGGCTAGGGGTCTGTCAATGGATAAATGGATAAAGAAAATGTGGTGTGTGTGTGTGTGTGTACAAACAATGGAATTTTAGTCAGTTATGAAAAAGAATGAAATTATATCATTTGCAGGAAAATGGATGGGAACTTGAGACCATTATGTTAAGCCAAACTTAACATAATAAGATAATGGAAGCTAGAGAGGAAGAAAGAAAAGAATGATGTGAGAGTGATCTCATGAAAATGGAAGGGAGATTAGTAGAGGAAAGGGACTGGGGGGAGGGAGGAGGAGAGGAAAAGGGTAAACTCTAAGGAATGATATTGGCCAAATTATATTGTTATATGTGCTCATGCACAAATATATAACAACAAATCCCACCATTTTGTACAACTATAATACACCAATAAAAATATGAGGAAAAAATGAATTAGGAGAAGTGATAGATGGAGAAGGTGATTCAGCCTGCACCACTGGAAAGATGGTGATACCCACATAAACACGACAAAAGTCACTAGGATTCCTGCACGGTGACACATACCTGTGATTCCAGTGACCTTAGAATCTGAGATGAGATAATTGCTTCCTTCACAACTTGGCAAGACACTGTCTCAACATAAAAAATAAAAAAGGCAAGAGATCTAACTCAGTGATAAAAGCACCCCTGGGTTCAATCCCCAGTACAAAAAAAAAAAGCCACCCGGAGGACAGTGAGGTAGATGACACTGGTACTGTTTGCTTTGAGACATGCACTGTGGTAACTTCCAGTAGGAAGACTGCGCCTGAGGCCTGAGGCCTAGGTCTCAGAAGAGAGGATTGGTGTGGGTATGGAAGTTACTGCATCAAGGCAATGGGCATATGGAGGAGCTGAGACCCCAGAGGCATTTAGCATAGGGTATTTTTTTTTCAGTTGAAGATGGATGCAATATCTTTATATTATTTATTTATTTTTATGTGGTGCTGAGGATCAAAACCCAGTGCCTCACATGAGTAGGCAAGCTCTCTGCCACTGAGATACAACCCCAGCCCCTTAGCACAGAATTTTGAAAAACTGAGGAGATCAAAATTCATCACTATGGGCCAGGAACACAGCCCTGCTGGTTCCATGCAAAGATGACCCATCCTGTTTGCCAGTGAGGATGGAAGATATTTCAGTATGGTGATATGCTAAATTAAGAAACTAAGAGAAAAGTGTGGGAGGGAAAGAAGTATAAATTAAGCATGAAATAAGAGACCTGAGGAGCAAGGAATGAATGGGATCCAGAGCCCTGGACCCCTTCTCTCTTAAGCCAAGTTACACACACACTCTGGCTGGGCCCATTGGGCTCAGGGCCTGGACTCAAGCTAGGCAAACAGATCCCTAAAGGTCCCTACTCAGTAGTAATCATCTGGTGGGAGTGATTATCATTGATCAAATAACATAAGTCAGAAAGAATTTGCAGCTGTGATTAGAGCTAAGGAAGGAGTACAACAGGGCCCGGAAGTCAGGGCTGCTGGAGAGTAAGGAAGGCTGATGGTTTCTGAGGAAGAGGCTGTGTGGCTTGGATCTAAAGGATGAATGGAGTCAGGGATCCTGGCCTGGATCTGACTGTAAGTGGTAGGGTCAAGCCTTAGGAAAATGTCTCAGACCTAAAGGAAGGTCATGACAGGACCTAAAAGGACCTGAGGGTAAGATGGAGCTGGAGAAGTAGGGGCTGTAAGGTCTGCTCAGCCACAGGAGCTCAGATTGGATCCTCCTAGCAAGAAGAAGACAGAAAGAGGGGTTGTGCTGGCATTTGATGGGAAGGGGGACAGATGGGGTCAGATGTAAAGATCTGAAAAAGATCATTCTGTTTCATATAAATCAACATTTACTTTTAGTATCTCACTTTGTTTTTGCCTTCTTAACTGGACAAGCACCTGCAAGAAAGAATAATAGCTTTAATCTTAATGTTGGAAATACCAAGGCACTACAAGAAATCAAACGTACTTAAAAGTGGGTGGGTGGCCAGGCACACCTGTAAACTCAGCTGCTCGGGCGGCTGAGGCAGAAGGATAGCAAATTCAAAGCCAGCCTTGGCAAAATCGAGGCACTAAGCAACTCAATGAGACTCTGTTCAAAATAAAATACAAAATAGGGCTGGGCATGTGGCTCAGTGGTCGAGTGCCCCTGAGTTCAATCCCCAGTACCCATTCCCCAAAAACGTGGGTGGGCAAGGCAAACTTTTACTTCTGATAGAAAGGCAGTGCTACAGAACCTGGCAGTACACCTATTTATATACTTAACACAGGGCTGCCCTTTGCCCTGATTGGAGGACTCGGGGTGCAATCTATGGATTGGCTAATTTTAAAATTCAGGTGGGCAAAGGGAAGGGTAATAATTAAAATGGAAATAATTACATACAATTAAAGCTGAATACTATATTCTGAAAATGAACCACAGGACTTTCTATTTCTCACAATAGCAAGTGCCATGCTGTTTAATTTACTATCCATCTTATTTTTTGTCTTCTCTCACTGGAAAATAAGTTACATGGTTTGTGTCTGTTTTGTTAACCTTTACATCCCCAGCACCTAAAGACACTGTCTAAGATTTAATATACACTCAATAGATATGAGAGAGAGTTAAAGAGAGAGATTACAGGGCCAGGGGGAGCAGGGGAGTCTTTCTACCTCCAGAGGCAGGTTATTCCACAGTGCAGTGTGTGACTACTGAGCCAATTTTGTGGTTTACATCTTGGTGTAGTGAGAAGGACAGGACCTGCATCCAAGAAGCTGAGTTTGAGAATAGTTTTCCTACCTATAAGAATGACCCCCCTGGGCTGGGATTGTAGCTCAGCGGTAGAGCGCTTGCCTCGCATGCGTGAGGCCCTGGGTTCGATCCTCAGCACCACATACAAAGCAATAAAATAAAAATACATTGTGTCCATCTACAACTAAAAAAATATTTAAAAAAAAAGAATGACTCCTTTATCTAGTTATTGAACATTTGATCTTCTAACTCCTATGTAAATTGGGTATGAGAACTTGCCCACCTCATAGAGTCATTGAAAATAGCACTGTTTAAACCATAGAGCATGAGACAAATATTGACCTCTAGACTGTGGATGCGCCCCAGAATCAGAAGAAGACATGACCAAATGGCCTCTAGGTGTCCATTGCCACATAGAGGAGAGGAGTGAAGCTTCCAGGATGAGGGGTGCTATAATCCTTTCCTGCCAAGCCTGCTAGGGTCACACATCTAGAGACTTAAGAGTCAGGCCGCATCTGTCATCCAATTTCCTGGCTGGTTTAGAGTCCAGTGTATCAGAATACAGTATAGAAGGCACCAGTTTCTGGAAGAAACTAGAGTCAAGTGCTTTGCAGACAAATGGATCAAATTTGCTTTCTCCTTGCCTTTAAATTATATTTATAGGACTTGGGGGATGGGGAGGGCTCAATGGTAAAGCACTTGCCTAGCAGGCACAAAGTCCTGGATCTGATCACTAACACTACAAAAAAAATCAAAATATTTGTTATTAATGAACAAAAACATTTCTAGCAAAACATATTATTGCAAGCCAAGTGAGGTGGTACACGTCAGTAATCCCAGCAATTTGGGAGACTGAGGAAGGAAGATCACAAGTTCAAAGCCAGCCTGGACAACTAAGCAAGACTCCATCTCAAAATTTAAAATAATAATAATAATAATACTCCAGAGGAGCAAAAACCTTGTTTTCACAAATCTTCTGCATATTTGATTTGGTTTGCACATTCAGAGGTGGGGAAGCCTGAAATGATTCTCTACAAGAGGTGGTCAATAAAGTCAATTACAGACTCAGTTAAAACCTGGGTCATTAAATCACTCTTCTCCAGCTCCTTAGTCCCCACTTGCAAGCATTCCAGTACTGAAACATGAGATTTTCACAGAAAATCAAATGTAATGATAGAAAAGAGCATAGGATTTGAAGTCCAGAGACTTGCATCCAGAACCCTGTTTCTTCCACCTATTAGCCTGTCATTTTAACCTCCTAACCTCTGGGAAGCCTGTTTTCTTCTTAGTAAAATGGGCATGATATAGTCCCGTGTCACTTGATGCCAGATGACATTCTCTGAGAATTGCACTGTTCAACAATTCCCTCATTGTGCGAGCATCCTGGACTGTGTTTACACAAACCTGGATGGTATAAGCCAGTCACTCTACATGACTTCTCCATGCAATCAAGAGATGTGGCAAACATGAAATGTCTAAGGCTGCCTCAGGCAGAATGTTGCATGCTATTGACAGTAAAAAAAAAATTATAAATAGAAGTACACTCTAAAATAATGATTAAAAGTATAGTATAGGAAATACATAGATCAATATCATAGTCATTTTTCATTATTACCAAGAAGTGTGTGCGTGCATAAGCACATGTGCTGCTACACTTTTATACAAGCAGCAATGCGGGAGTGTTTACACAAGCATCACCACACATATGAGTAAATGAATGTATTGGTTACGTCACAATTAGGACATAACTAGGCAGGGAAATTGTTTCAGCTCCCTTATAATCTTATGGAACCATCAACATTTATGCAGTCTGCTCTTGACCAAAACATCATAATGCAGTGTATGACTGTGTCTATTGCACTAAGCTGTTGAAAATTTAGTTAAGGAAGTATATGTGAAAGAACCATCTGTAAAGTTGCTGCCCAGTGATGCCTACAGACTAAACTGGCAGTAAATGGGTCTGATTTAAACAAGTACCCAGCAAATATGTGTCCATGCTAGGCACTCTTGCGGGTGGGAAGGAGGGAGATGACACTCAGCTCTGACTGGAGTGAATTTCTGGCTTTCCAGTAGAGAAGATGCTTACAAGGGAAACAACAGATCAACATGCAGCCCCCAAGAAAACTCCTGCTGCCAGACTGCAATTACCCTGCTCTACCACTAGATGACACCCGTGCTCACGGGAGGCTGGGGAGCTTTGCATTGCTCTGCAGAAGTGAGGACACTGGGTAGTGTGTGGTTTAAAATGCAAAGTTGTGGGATACCTGTGGATGATAAGAGCACAGCACAGAGTAATGAAAAGAAGCTGTCTATGTCAGGCTAGTTCTCTCTGCTTAAGGAACCTATAACCAAAGGAAGGAGGAAACAGGCATCAAACTACTGGACCAGACCAACTTTTGTGAAAATGTGGGACCATGCTAGCCAGACAGAAGTTCAAATCGAGAGCTGTTGGGAGGTTCATACTGCTGTAAAGTGTGATTGGATTTGAAGAATATGAAGTACAGAGTCAGGGCAGAGATAGTGAAGAGACCCTCCACAACAGGCAGGATTGATTTCCTATTAAGGAACAAAGAAACAGGGAAAATCAGCATGAACAGGGAATTAGGAGTCACATTACATGAGTAATTAAGCACAAGACAAAGGAAGATATCTTTGGTGCAGCAGCAGGAACATCCTGGGAGTTCTCAGGCAAAGCAGTGACTATTGAAAATTACATTTGGGGAAAATAACCCTAGGTTTGAACTACTACCATGTAGCCTCCTAGCCTGGTGTCGGGAAGAGTAGCATAATTTATTTTCTTTTAGAGAAGTGAACACCCTCACTGCCAAAACTGTCAGATCCAGGGCAGCCAGTGCCATGCACACAGCAGGTGTGTGACAGAGACAGAGAGGTATCAACTACCAAAGAGCCTGCTCCTCTCCAGAATGCATCTGCCCAGGGACTCCATTCCCCCATTTTTCCATCATCTTGCAGCTAGATGGAGCCATGTGTGTGGATTTGGGCCACTAAGTATGGGCCAGCATGACCAGCCCACAGCATCCTCCCAAAAAAATCACCCCTGTTTTCTCTTCCTCCTTCCCCTGGTCGAATGTTGACACACTGGGAGAGGCCACATGGTGAAACCTCCCTGCGCCTGCTTCCTGAACAACTGTAGGGAAATCCCCTCCCTCCCACCATCTCTTGCCTCCCCTGGACTTCACATGAGAAATCAACATCCATCATGTTATGTCACTCAAACTTTGGGGTTCATTAAGGACAGTAACTAGTTTTACCTTCAATAATGCAAGAGTTTTTTTTTAATTGACTCACAATTGTCCATATTTATGAGGTATAGTGTAAATGGCATATCCATCACCTCAGATACATCATTTCTTTATGTTGGAAACATTCAAAATCCTTCCATTAGCTATACTGAAAGATACAATTAACTGTTGCAAACTGTAGTTACCCTACTGTGCTACACAACATTAGTAATTATTTCCCCTATCCAACTGCACATACCTATATGTGCTCACATTCTCTTTCCATCCTCCTCCCCCAAAGTGCAAGATTTTGATAAATGTATTTAACTAATGTGAAATTAACTGAACTCTTTACTCCTGGGAATTTTTCATTGTTCTTGTTGTGGAGCTAGGGACCAAACACTAGGGCCTCCTACATGCTAGGCAAGCACTCCACCACTGAACTACAACCCCAGGCCCCAGCCTGGATTTTACACATTCTTATCTATAGCTAGAATCAGAGGCTAAAATGTTAGTCCTCCTGAGAGTCCCTTAGTGCTTCCCATTTCAACAAAGTGTGAACTTGAAAAGCCAGGGTCCCTGCTTCCTCCATGGGATTGCTGATGTTGGATTGGTTTGGTTTCTTCAAACAATTTCTTGTAATGTTCTCAAAGTCTGGTCTCAAAGACCTTTTTTTTTTTTTTAAGATAGGGCTTCACTAGGTTTCCCAGACTGATCTTATACTACTGGGCTCAAGTGATTCTCCCATTTCGGCCTCCCAAGTAACTAGGGCTTCAGGCATGTGTCAAGCCCTTCAGCTCCTAAAACTTTCTAATAAGACTTCAGTCAGCAAAATCAGGTGGAGCAAATTTTTGAATTGCCAATTACATTTTAAAGCATTTAGTCCAAAGGCAAGTCTCCTTAGATACTTCTCAACAGTCCTGGCATTCATGTAGGAAAAAAAATAAGCCATCCACGGAATTCTGGCCCTAAATCAAGCATTAATAGTGATTGTTGAGTAGGACACTCACACAGAGAAAAAGGTTTTCTAGGAAGCCATGGAAAGAAGCAGAAAGATCTTTTTATCTGGTCCATGTATATAGTTAGGGTGTCTTAGCCCTGGAAGTCCCCAAAATGGTCCAGATAAATGAGATGTCAGAAAACTATCTGCAGCTCTTTAAAGAGAAAACCACGCAAGGACATTCTCTCTAAGCCAGTCTTCCTACCCAGCCTTCCTCCCTCCCACTTGTTGCCAAAAAACCTGATGAAATTAGTCTTTGTGGAGGGTGTCACCCAAAGAAATTGTCCTTGCTTGAGTTCTCTGGGAGGAAGGAAAGTATTCTGAACATAGAGCAGAAAGATAATCATAGGAATGAGGAAACATTCTTGAATACCAGAAGTTCATCCAAAGGAAGTTAGCATCAGGTCTAATGAAAAGCAGGAACTTGAGATAACAGCACCCAACACAACTCTGGTGCATAATCAACTATTTCTCAATGAAGAAGCCAAGCCCCAATGGAGTATCCACTGAGAATAAAGTCAACCTAGTTGAAAACAAAGAAAATTGTATTTATTGGGGGCTGACTAGAATTGCAATCCAGGAAAACATTTCCAAATGTTACAAAATAGTGGCTATACTTATAGTTTTAAACCACAAGTGGGTTAAAAAATATATATCCCTTTTTAGTTAAGGGATTAGATTGGTGCTGGCAGAATTTAAACTGTTTGGTAAGAAAGGGATTGGGTTTAACTGGGTGCAGTGAAGTGTGCCTATAATCCCAGAGACTCGGGAGGCTGAAGCAGGAGGATCACCAGTTCAAAGCTAGCAATTTAGCCAGGCCCTATACAACTCAGTGAGAACCCGTCTCAAAATAAAAAAACATAAAAAGGGGTGGGGATGTGGATCACTGGCAAGGCGCCCCTGGGTTAAATCCCCAGTACCAAAAAGAAAGAAAGGAGGGGGAATAGATTGGGTGTGACCTCATTCTCTGGATAGTTTGGAGAAAAGGGTTCACTGTACAGGAGGTCAGTAGAGGTTAACAATGTCTCAAAAGTCAGCTTACATCCAGTATGGGCTTGGTTTCCTCATCTATATAAAATGAGGGTTGGTAATAGGTGACAAATTATAACAAATCTAAAGAACTTAATTGGTCTTATTTTTCAATTCTAGAATCATCGACACTTCATTCCAGAAAACAGATAAATATTCCAGTGGGCTGAACATAAAAGTTTGGTTTTACATACAAAGAAGGACCTAGAAAATCAGAAATGAAGAACAAGAATGGACTGGTTATTTCCAAATCACTTTCCCTGTAAGGAGGGTGGGCAGGGATACAGAACAATAGAAATATAGTTGATGGGTTAAAATCAGGTTGTTTCAGGTTTACCAGGACAAAGGCTTAATGCCTACTGTTGAGATCTGATTAGCAATGGCCTCCTGACTCCACTTTTTTTTTTTCTTTTCTGAGTATTGGGGATTGAACCCAGGGGTGCTTTGCTACTGAAATACATCCTCAGTCCTTTTTATTTTTTTTTTATTTTGAGACAGAGTCTTGCTAAATTGCTGAGCTAAATTGGAACTTGAGGATCTTCCTGCCTCAGCCTCCCAAGTCACTGAGAAGATTATAGGCATACACCACTACAACCAATCTCTTGACTCCATTTAAATACACCCAGCCAAGATTACTTCATCTTGATTTTTTTTCCTTGAGAGGAGGAAATGAATTCCTTGAGCTTCTATCATTTGTTAGTCAGAAGTGGAGGACTAGCTAGACCACAAATCTCCAGAGTACACATCATATGGTTATAATGAGCAGAAACCACCTATGACGCAATAAACAGAGCCATCTTTGAGGTCAATGACCCCCACATGATGTTGTCTCTCCTGGGGAAAATTCCTTGGTTTCTTTGACCCTGTTTCCAATCTATAAAAATGGACATGCAGCCAGGTGCATACCACACACCTGTAATCCCAGCAATTTTAAGTACTGCAGGTTCGAGGCCTGCCTCAGCAACTTAGAGACACTTTGTCTAAAAATGAAAAATAAAAAGGGCCGGGATCTAGCTCAGTGGCAGAGTCCCCTGAGTTCAATCCCTAGTACTAAGAAGAGAAAAATGAGCACCTTAATATCAATTGTGTGGAGAAGTTGGGGTGATGCACGACAGGAGTGCATCGTGGCTGTCACAAGGGCAAGGAAGAGACGCCCAAAAGGAGGTAAATGTACAGACATACAAAGTAAGAAGAACTGTGCCACTGATGGATGTTGCCAGCTATTTATCTAGCTACAATCTATGTCCAAGTCAATTGATCCTGATTTTGTGAACCATTCTGGCTACTGCCCAAGTGAAACTCTTGGGTCACTAGGGGAGGAAGAATCTCTTTACCTTCAAAGTCTGTATTTTCCCCTCCTATTAAATCATCAATAGCAAGATTCTTATGCAAAGTAGGGACAGAATTAAGTGCAGCTCTTTCAAACACCTCCACCCAAGCCCTTCACCAACTCCTAGGATGGAAAAGAGCTCAGGCCTTTCCCTATCATCAGTGACTCAACTTTCCACCTACCCTTGGGCGGTCCTAGAGTCAGGAATTCAACATCACTGACTGGTCCTTTGTGCGGAGCATGTTCTGCCCACTTTGGATGGTAAAAATGATGAAAACAATGCCCCCATTCTCAGACACACACACACACACACACATACACACACACACACACACACACACACGAAGGCCACTAAAACATAAATACTCAGGCTCTGACTTCCTGGGGCTGCATGTAGAGTCACTGTCCTCAAGGCTGGGCCACTGTATCCTGCTCTGCTATCTTGAGGCCTAATTCCTTCTGCTTAATTTTGTTCATCTCATCTCACCAGTGTTTGCTGAGCAGGGGCTGGGCAGGCGCTGCACAGGTATGAGGAATACACAGGCCCTGCTTGCAGAGGGCTCCCTGTCAAAATTCACTTGGGGGCTGGGATTGTGGCGCAGTGGTGGCGTGCTCGCCTGGCATGCGGGAGGCACTGGGTTCGATCCTCAGCACCACATAAAAATAAAATAAAGACGTTCTGTCCACCTACAACTAAAAATAAATATTTAAAAAAAAAAAAAAAAATTCACTTGGATTTAGAATTACAGAAGACTGAATGGTGGCCATATGCCAAACTCTTATTTGCTCTTCAGAATCACCCTGTGTGTAATTACGGGGTTAATACCTCTTTTTTACAGCAAAGGAGGATGGATCTTGGAGGGGCTTCTGTATGCTCACAGCTGGCAAGCAGCAGAGCCACAGTTCTGGACTGAGCTCTGCCCAGAAAACACCACCCTGCATCCTTGCTCATGAACTTAACCTTAGAATGACTCAGATGGCAGGGAACAAGACAGATGCTGGACTATAGAACTGAGTAGCGAGGGAGCTCAGAAATGTGGTATTACTGTTTTTCATCTCCCAACAGGTGAAGCAATAATAAAAATACTTACTGTTCATTGGTGGTAGGTACTAAGTGCCACCACTCTGTATAATGAGCCCTTTTTATCTAGTGTCTATTTATTCCTTAGTATAATCATCAGATAAAACATGTACTATTGTCCTAGTTTGTGTGTGTATGTGTGTGTTGGGACTGAATCCAGGGCCTCAGATACATATACCCTAACACTGAGTGATAAGTGACACTCCAGCTCATCCCAATTTTATGTCTGGAAAGGCTAAAGTTCAGAAAACCATTAACCTGTGGCTTTGCATCCAGCTTAGTGACAGAGCTGGGACTAGAGACCACTTGCAGACAGCACCAAAGCACATGCTCTGACCTGTGGCATTGTATTGCTCTCTGCCAGGACACAGAAGTTGACAGAGGCCACCCTCTCACTTCCCAAGAGATTTACAGACTGTCATCCATACTTGATAGTGTGGATTCATATATACAGTTTGTGAAGATTAGGGCAGAACAGAGTTTTAAAACCCCAGGAGCCCTAACTTGTCAACACAGTCACCACTGAGAAGCAGAAACAACCAAAGGACCATAATTAAAGCTAATTCTATTTCATTGATGATAATTTCTATTTCTAGAAATATAGCTGATTAACATGCCTTAAAATCCCTAGGACTGTTAAAGTAGAATAACTTTTTAATGCAAGGCTGATCTTTAAAAAGAAAGGTGGGGGCAGGGGTTGAGAGAGATGCAATTCCCAGGTCCCAAAAGCTAGGAGGTGGTAAGTGCCTGAGCTAATGCTTCTGCTAGCCTATAGCCAGGACAGAAGGGGTGGCAGTTGAGGGGTAGTCCCCAGTGCCACCAGAGCTTTAGCAGAAGACAGGACCTTCAGTCTTCTTCACCAGGAGATGAATTGGAACAGAGAACCCAGAATAAAGACAATATTTAGTTCCAAAGAGTGCCCCAGTGGCACATGCCTGTAATCCCAGTGGCTCAGGAGGCTGAGACAGAAGGATTGCAACTTCAAAGCCAGCCTCAGCAATTTAACAAGGACCTAAGCAACTTAGCGAGACTCTGCAGCAATGTTAAAAATAATGCTGAATGCAGTGGCACAGGCCTGTAATCCCAGCAGGTCAGGAGGATGAAGCAGGAGGATCACAAGTTCAATAAAAGCAAGGGGATAAGCAACTCAGTGAGACCTTGTCTCTAAATAAAATACAAAATAGGGCTGGGGATGTGTCTCAGTGGCCAAGTGCCCCTGAGTTCAATCCCTGGTATCCAATACATACATACATAAATACATACATACATAAACAAATAAGAGCTGGGGATGTGGCTCAGTGGTTGAGTGCTCCTGGGTTCAAGCATCAGAACTAAAAAAAAAAAAAAGAGTGCTCCAGGACAAACTGCCCACTAACTCAAGCTATTACCTGCTTTAGGCCCTGAGCCTGGGTGTGGAAAGAAATGATTCCCTGAGAATTTAGAACTACAGGCCTGTGCTGCAAACAGAAGTGGAGCTGGAATTTACACATCCCTTGTATCCTGGAGTCATGATGTTATCATTAAATTGGTGGCCTAACTGGCCTAACAGAACTTTCACAATTTTCAAAAGACAAAATTACAACTAATTCAAAGATCTTTTTTTTTAATATTTTTTTAGTTGTTGATGGACACAATGTCTTTATTTTATTGCTTTGTATATGGTGCTGAGGATCGAACTCAGGGCCTCCCGCATGTGAGGCAAGCGCTCTACCGATGAGCTACAATCCCAGCCCCTAATTCAAAGATCTTAATTGGTTTTATTTGCAATTCTGCAACCAGGCAGCCTCTTGTTCAATAAAATAGACTATGTGTTTCCAGGGGCTGATCAGAGAAGCGTAGTTTTATAGACATAAAGGAACCTGAAAGAAAGCAGAAACAAAGACAAAAGTCAGACTTACCATGTCAAAGTTAGTTCCTTGGAGTGGGAAGGGTAAACAGGGAGACAGAACAATAGAAAAAGTAACTTTTGGGGTAATGATTAAAGCAGGGAAAATGATTTTATACCCATTTTAACTGGCTTATTGGGAAATTTGACTGTTATCTTGCTCTCTGGATTTCTACAAGAAGACAAGACCTTAGATTTTTAGCAGAAGACAAATCAGATAACAACTCAGTTTCAGTTCCACAAAGTGGAACTTTAACATGCTGACACCATCTTGATTTTTAATGTTTTGGTTTGTTTTTTTTTTTTGGTACCCAATACAATGGCCCTGATTTTTATTTTTTTTAATTTTTAATTTTTTAATTTTTTACAGTGCTAGAAATTGAACCCAGACCTTTCTCATGCTAGGCAATATATCTTTAGCCCTATAAGTTTTATTTCATTTTATTTTGGTAATAGGGACTGAACCCAGGGGTGCTTTACCATTGAGCTACACCCATAGTCCTTTTTATTATTTTATTTTGAGACAGTGTCTCATTAAGTTGCTGAAGGTCTCACTAAGTTGCTCAGGCTGGCCTCAGACTTAGGATCCTCCAGACTTGGCCAACCGAGTTACTGGTATTACAGGTGTGTGCCAACATGCACAGCTATAATTTTTATTTAACACAACAAAACCACAAGAGATTCTGAGGAGGAAATAAGCCCCACTAAACACAAGCTCAATATTTTAAAATGACAAAAAAATAGGAGAAAACTATCAACAGTGAGTAGAATTCAGCGAACAAAATCAACAGTGAAATTAAAGCCCTAGGCATTTGAGATCATTCAACGGCAGTATGAGAGAGAATGTTAAACTAATTAAAATATAAAAGAATAAATCAAATCTCTGAAAAGGAGAAAAAACACCATTATAAAAAGGGGGCAGGGGATGCAGATTTGAAAAAGTACCAAATAGAACTTTCAGAAATGAAACTCATGTCAGGTGTGGTGGCGCACGCTTGTAATCCCAGTGGCTCAGGAGGCTGAGGCAGGAGGATTGAAAGTTCAAAGCCAGCCACAGCAACTTAGTGAGGCACTCAGCAGCAACTTAGCAAGACCCTGTCTCTAAACAAAATATTTAAAAAAGGCTGGGGATGTTGCTCAGTGATTAAGCGCCCTTGGGGTTCAATCGTCGATACCAAAAAGAAAGACACTCATTTAGTCATTTTAATTAAAAGTTCAATAAACACATTAAATAACAGAATAGACACAAAGAGAGATTACATAGATTTGAAAGATGTGTCTGAGGAAACCTCACCAAAGGCTGCATCAGAGAAATGAGATTAAATATATGAAAGAGAAGCTAGAGGCTTTCACAGGCACAAATGTTTCAGAAGGAGAAATAGGTGAAAGGCAATATTTAGAGTCACTGATTGCAAATTTCCAAAAATCTTCAGATTCAACAGAGTGAAATCCCAGACAATATTAATAAATAGAAAATTCAAGACTTTAATGGACTAAAAAGTGAAGAAAAAAGAAGGCAATTTGTTTAAAATAACATACATATTCTCTCTCTCTCCTCTCCCTCCCCCCATCTCTCTTGCCTCCCAAATAGCTGGAATTATAGGCCTGTACCACCACCACCACATACTGCCATTAGTTTATTCTCTGACAGTTCTGGAGGTAAGAGTCTGAAGTCAGTTTCACTGGGCAATAGTTGGAGGGCCCATTCCTTCTTGAGGCCCTTAGGGCAGGATCTGATTTCTTGCCTTTCCCAACTTTTCATGGCTGCCTGTGCGACTTGGTTCATGGCCCCTTCCTCCATCTTCAAAGCAACTCATTTCAATATCTGTTTTAAATAGGTGGGCTCTGGAAGAGAGAGAAAAAGAGACCCCTGGAGAATGGAGACAGATCTATGAGCATAATCAGTCACGCTTGTCTCTTTATTTAGATGAACAAAATCACCAACATATGCTTGTACTGGATCAACTAGAGCAAAAACAGAATCAATTTAAATATTACCAGATTCAAAGACTTAGGCAATGTACCCACAGCTGGATTATGGCTAGACTGCCTAACCAAAACAGAAACATTCTGAACTCCAAATATCAAATAATTGACTTGGGGTTTGATTTTCAAAGAAACTTGCCTGAGAATCTGCACATTTCTCTCCAGGAAAATTAGAGCTCAACTTTGGGTGCATCATTCAACGTTTTGGTCAGCTTTTTCTCTGCTGTAACCAAAAGACCAGACAAGAACAATTTTAGAGGAGGAAAAGTTTACTTGGAGCTCACAGTTTCAGAGATCTCAGTCCACAGATAACAGACTCCATTCCTCGGGCCTAAGGACATAGTGACGGAAAAGTGTGGTAGAGGAAAGCAGCTCAGGACATGGCCACCATGAAGCAGAGAGAGAGCTCTGCTCAACAAGGATGAAATATATACCCTAAAGGCACCCATCTCCTCCAGCCACACCCTACCTGCCTGTGATTGCCAACTAGTTAATTGCTATCGGGGAATTAATGTATTGATTAGGTCAAAACTTTCATAGCCCAGTCATTTCACCTCTGAACGTCCTTGCATTGTCTTACACATGAGCTTTTGGGGGACACCTAACATCTAAACCCTAACACTTGTCTCCTCTTGTCTGAGAGGTGAAGGAGCACCCACACCTTGCCTTTGGGGTATGTATACCTTTGCTGTCTTTAACAAATCTTTGCTTTTGCCTTGCTTTCAACATGTCCTGAAATGCTTTGAGTGTCATAGGTAAAGAACCTGCCTGGTTGAGTTGAGGTCCCACTGCCCCCTTGGAGGGACCTCCTCAGACCCCTGTCCAGTGACATCTTTACAGTTACAGTGGGTTCACGTGGATAATGCAGGATAATCTCCCCAGGTCAAGTTTCTTAAATTAACTACATCTGCAAAGTGGGAAGCACATCTTCAATTGCAATCAATTGTACTATTGATTACAGGCATCTCCATGATTTGTATCTTTTACCTTTTTTCTTCCTAATTGTTTCTGAAAATCTCCCAAGAGGAGAAAAAGAAATTCTAAATGGTATGGGACAGCCTGTTAACAGAAACTAAGGCAGCTGCCAACATCTATAAGAGATTCTAATCTCTGAAGATGGTCTTCTATGTGAAGGTTACCTGATCATGGACAGGCAAGATTATCACAAGGTGCCTACCAGCACAAGAAAATCTTTGTGCAATCAGGAAAACCCTGGTCACAGGTTGAACAAACAAACAAAAACAAAAAGAATCTTTCCCAAGAACAGTCGTCAAAGCGGAGCACTGCCACATCCTTAACATTTCCTGACAGGGATCATAGCATTTTCTTTCTCTCAAGAAAATAGGATAGAAAATGGGACATTCAACTTCTAAAACATGTAAAGAAGTTCCCTCGTTGGGGGACTCCAGATGACTGTGTTATGGTCCTTTATTATGCCCTTTTTTAAATCAATGGTATAGCATAATTCTCTAACTGCAGTAATAGAGTTAACATATAAAGAAGGCATTTTAGCTGTCTGCCTACTGCTTTATTGTTTTGTTTTGTTTTTCTTTACCTGCAGACTTTTTTAAAACCTATGTTAAGATAAAGACAAATTAAAATAAAAACATTGCAAGGTCCACTTGAAAGTTTTTTTGCCCAGCACTAAAAAAATAAATAAATAAATGTTTTTCTTACATCATTCAGCCAACACAGAAAAAGAACAAAACTTTCAGGTCAACGCTTTTGCAATTTACAGCAGTTCCATGGCAATCTAAATACCTAAAAGTCATTCCTTTTAAAAATGTAAATTTACGTTTTCCTAGACAATAATCATTTAAGATTCTGACTTTTTTTTCAAACCACTCTTCTGCCTTGGTCAAAATATTGAGCTCAGAAGACTAAAACAAGATCTATCTTGTCCAGTACAAAAATTACTTTGTTCGCCACCTGGGCCAGAACAAAATCAAAGAAAAACTGCAAGTGATCTTTTAAATGCCATTTCTAAAAATGTTTCCCACCAGCATTGATTAGCCAAACAAACCAAGTGGGCAAACAAAAGATAACTGTTACTAAATTCAAGACCACTTGGAGTTTTGTGATTCCTGCCAGTCCTAGTAAAATACAAACATCAAAAAGTTAACCCCTAAATTTATTTATTTATTTATTTATTTATTTATTTATTTATTTATTTATTTATTTATTTTTGGTACCAGGGATTGAATTCAGGGGTACTTAACCACTGAGCCACATCCCCAGCCCTTTTTTATATTTTGAGACAAAGTCTCACTGAGTTGCTGAGGCTGGCCTTGAACTTGCAATCCTCTTGCCTCAGCCTCCTAAAATTCTGGAATTACAAACTAGAAAGGTGCTTTTTCAAACCAAGTTGCAGAGACTGGTACAGATTTCACACACCTGAAATCCCAGTGATTCAGCCAACCAAGAAGGGAGAATCACAAGTCTGAAGCCAGCCTCAACAACTTAGTGAGATCTTTAGCAACTTGGTGAGACTCTTTCTCAAAATAAAAATAAAAAGGGATGGGGATGTAGCTCGGTAGTAGAGCACCCTTAGGTTCAATCCTTAGTACCAAAAATTAAAATTAAAAAAATAAATAAATAAAACCAAGCTGCATGTTGGTAGTATAGCTCAGTAGTAGAATGTAGCCTGTCAGATGGTATGTCCTGAGTTGAATCCCCAGCACTGAAAGGGAGAAAGAAAAAGCTAGTGGCTAGGGGTACAGCTTTACCTGTAATTTGGTTTACAGTCTTTTTTAAGACTACTTATCAGGACAAATGAAAATCTTAAAGTTTAGCCATATAAACAGGTAACCGTAATTTGTTCCATTTTGTCAGAAATGTAATTTGGATCCAACTGTCTTTTAATAAGCCAGTGAGTTTATACCATATTTTTCTGTCTCATAACCAAAATTCTAATATGAAAGCTATAAAATATTTGTGCACATTTGTGTTTAAGGGTGTTACACATGTTTACATGTTGTATGTTGTGTCTACATGGGAAAAACTTAAGGAATTCTATTTAAATTACCTTACATCTAATAAGCATTCACATGAATTAAACTGCTAAGATTATAAAAATAAACACAAATGTTTTTTAGTTCACATGACTTAAAGAAATCTTTGTTATTAAATAAATTTAATAATTTCGAATTTGTTGCCAAATTATAAATGGAGATATCTTCAGAATTGTTAGTATACATTTTTGCCTGGATTTGCTGGCTAAGTAGGGTCATTATTTATTTCAGATTGTATGAAACTTACATTATTTATCTATTATGTATTTCAGATTATTTATTTCAGATTGTAAAAGTGTAAGTTTGATCTAAGAACTTACACTCATGCAAATGAGAGTGCGATGCAATGTCCATTGCTTCCTGTGTATCAAGAAGAATTTAACTTTCAGGGTTTTTCTTTGACATGGAAATAACTTGAAATGCTGACTATGCTTATCTAACATCTCAGTCTCATAAGCAATCTAATATTATTTTTTTAATTAGGTGAATGCAAATAGGATAAATATTTAAAATCAGACTTTCCATGTAATTTAAAATGTTAAGGTGCTTGTATTAAATTAAGTGACAAAATGTCTGAATAATTTCTAAGTTAAAACAATGAATCATCAAAAAGACAAGATATATTTGGGTCTATTAATAAACATATTCTATTGTAGTCTTAAATTGTTGGCACAGAGCAAACAATTCAAAATTGTTTTCTTCCTGAGTCTTCGTGAGAAATTAAGATTATTAAGAGTTAAAACTTCTCATCAAGACATGAAATTACAGGGCTGCAGTTGTGGCTCAGTGGTAGAGCACTTGCCTACCATGTGTAAGGCACTGGGATCAATCCTCAGCACTTCATAAAAATAAATAAATTTTAAAAAGGTATTATGTCCATCTACAACTAATAAAAAATTTTAAAGACATGTAATTGTATATACAAAGAATTCAACAAGAAAATTAAGGTGTGTTTTTAATGAGAAAAACTATAAGAAATACACAAAATATGTTCTTATATTGAGAAAAAGAATAATTGTATCTAATTTGGAATTTTTTTAAAGGATTGTTTCAAAATGTAAATTTAAGAAAGGGGGCTGAGGTTGTGGCTCAGTGGCAGAGCGCTTGCCTCACACATGTGAGGCACTGGCTTCAATCCTCAGCACCACATAAAAATAAGTAAGCAAAATAAACACACAGTGTCCATGTATAACTAAAAAATATTAAAAAAAGAAAAAGGAAAAAAGAAAGGAAACAAAGACAAGGCAAAGAGGACCCAGTAAGTAGTGGAGAGATTACAAAGAAAGTTTCAAGTATTTTTAGTAGGAAAAACTACATGAGAAAGAGAAATTTTTATTGTATAGTAATAATTTATATAATAAATAATTTGTATAGTAGGATAAATTTTTGACCCAAATAGAATGACTAGGTTGTTCCAGAATGGAAAGGATGAAATATAGGGCAGAACTAAGGTTTGTGGCAGTTTGCAAAAGGTCTGAGCAAGACACAGAGGTTTGGATTTTGGAAATCTGAAATCCATTTTTAAATTTTTCAACTATAGTCTGAACTGCACCTTTTCTGGTTCTACAATTTCCATGAATCTCTCCCTCAACTCTGTACTTGTTGCCTGTAAGCCTTTTTTCTCCCATCTTCACTCTTCAATTGTGGCCTGATATTTAAAATGTTTGTCTTAAAAGCCTAGCATAACCTGATTTTTTACTCTTGGTCTTTCTTGAATCTTTGAAGTGTTTCATGTAGCTAGACAATTTTCATGTGCTTTAACTATTTCTAAGAGTCATGCATTCCCCTGCTCAAGATACTGGTTTTCTTGTTTACACTCTAAATAATATGTACATTCATAACCTTAGACACATGCTCTTCCATTGTCTATTAAATTGAAGTACATTTTCATCAGGTTTGACTTCCAAACTGTCTAAATGGGTTCCCCAAAAGGAGAAGCAATCACACTGCAGATTTTTATTTGATGGGTTAGGGTTTACTGTGGTGGTGGTAGTTTTATTTATTTGGGGTTCAGTTTTTGGAGCTTGGGGAGTTTTTTGTGGTGATGGGTATTTTAGTTAGCTTTTTGGTAGGGAAGGAAAATTTTATTTTGACTCAGTGTTTCAGAGGTTTAGTCCATGATCAGTTGACTCCATAGCTCTGGGCCCAAGGTGAGGCAGAATATCAGGTGGAAGGGCATGGCAAAGGAAAGCAGCTCAGGACCTGACCTTCTCTCAACAAGGAAGTTGAGAGAGAGAGCTCCACTTACCAGGAACAAAATATAAACCCCAAAGGCGTGCCCCCAGTGATCTATCCCCTTCAGCCTGTTTACAGTTGCCACCCAGTTAATCTGTATCAGAAGACTGATTCCCTGATTAAGTTACAACTCTCATAATCTCATCATTTTACCTCTGAACATTCTTGCATTGTTACATACATGAACTTCTGGGGGCCACCTCATATCTAAATCCTAACAGTGGGGATCTTACCCAGAGCATGGAGCATACTGGGCAAGCATGCTACCACTGAGCTATACGCCCAGTTTTTTCTTTGCCTTTGGTAATCACCCTGGGAAACAAAAATTTTGTGTTCTGTCAAGGTAATTTCTTGTGTTCCTTGCTGTCCTTATTGACTACTTAGGAAGACTAAGCCTTAAAAAAAAAAAATGCTTTTTGTTTATTTGTATAGATTTTTTATACCTATTGACTTTTTTTTTTCCTCTACCAGGGACTGAACTAGGGGCACTCGACCACTGAGACACATCCTCGGCCCTATTCTGTATTTTATTTAGAGGCAAGGTCTCACTGAGTTGCTTAGTGCCTCACTTTTGCCGAGGCTGGCTTTGAACTGGTGATCCTCCTGTTTTATCCTCCTGAGAAGCTGGGATTACAGCCATGCACCACCATGCTCAGCTTCCATTAACTTCTATTTCTTTTTTCATTTTCCAATACTGGGGATACCCAGGGGTACTTTACCACTGAGCTACATCCCCAGCCCCTTTTTGAGTTTTTATTCTGAGACAGAGTCTTGCTAAATCGCTTAAGACCTTTCTATGTTGCTGACGCTGGCCTCTAACTTGCTGTCCCCCTACCTCACCCTCTTGAGTCCCTAGGATAACAGGCATGCACCATGGCACCTAGTTATTGACCTTTTTGGTGCTAGGGATTGAACCCAGGGGCACTCAACCACTGAGCCACATCCCTAGCCCTTTTTTGTGTTTTATTTAGAGAGAGTCTCACTGAGTTGCATAGGGCTTCACTAAGTTGCTGAGGTTGGCTCTGAACTCTCAATCCTCCTGCCTCAGCCTCCTGAGCCACTGAGATTATAGGCATGTGCCACCACGTCCAGTCTGGATATTTTTTAAGTCATTTAATTGGCTGGGAGTGTAGCTCAGTGGTAGAGCACATGCTTAGCATAAGGCCCTAGGTTTGATCCCCAACACCATGAAAATAAGAAATAAAGCCTTTTACATTATTACTCTATGTGCATATATGATTACATGACCTGTGTAACTCTACATCATGTACAACCAGACGAATAAGAAGCTATACTCCATTTATGTATGATGTGTCAAAAGGCATTCTACTGTCATGTATAACTAATTAGAATGAATTAAAATATATATACAGATATAAAGGAAGTCTTTTAATCATTCTATGTACTTGTAAAGTGCTTACTTCACATCTCATTACATCTGACTTATAACTCCAGTTAAATTACTTTGGTTAAATGAACATTATTTTATAATAATCACTGATTTTGGTTTCATTTTGGTTTTTATTCTAATAATTTTATTTTAACATAATACCCATTTAGTTCATTGTGGAGAGCAGGCTGTGCCACACTCTGAGTTACTCCATGATGTACAGAACTGCAGTTTTCAGGCAGTGCCTAAATCTTTGTTACTCCATTTTATAAAGCAGTGGCTTGTCATAAGCTACTCCATTTTGAGTTTAAGGACTGATGTGAAATGACTCCACATCTTGTTTGTACAAGTAAACAACCACTACTATTAGATATTGAAAATGACAAACCCCAAAATAATATAGCCTGGGAAGAGGGAATGCAGAGAAAAGCAGCATATTGATGGCATTTATTCTTTCCCAGTGCATTCTTTCCCAGTGACAACAATCCCTAAAAAAGGAAACCAAAGCATTGATCCTTTCCCAAATAAGTCCTTTCCCAGTACAATGGGACACTGAAGTGAAAAAGATAAGCTCTGAACACTGACCCAAACCCTCCATTCTTCGCCAAGTAAAAATGTTTTCCAGTAAAAACAAAATTTCAAATTCTCACAAACCTGTTTCCTAAGTGCCCAAAACTGACCGCTGACCCTAGACCCCTCCCCATCTTGCCCAATAAAACAGACTCCAAGTTCCTAAGTGCCCCAAACTGACAAGCTCATGAATTAAATCACTTCTCAGTATATCCTATATAAGCCCAGTCCCTTCTTTTGTCCAGTGGCTCATTCTCCACCAGGAGAATGAGTCCACGGGTGTGACCCCATTCGTGCATGAAACGTCATTCCTGAATAAAGGCATTTGGCTGATCCGCAAAGTTTGCATCTAGCCTGGTCCTTTTGTGCTAACAACTATAACCACTATCTGCCTGGCACAACCATAAGGTATTAACTGATAAATAAATTAATCATGCTAATAAGAACGTCTACCTATGAACTTATCAAATTAATCAGAGCCACATAGATGCATGGATGTGTATAACTCATATCAGAAAACCAGGTCCATGAGCATATCAAACACACTAGATCTCTTTAAAAGTCCTCCGTTTCCCATAGGAGAAATGCAGGAACTCTGGATGCAGCAGTGGGGAGGGGGGAGGAAGGAAAGGGAAATGGGTATAGTAATGATGATTGATCGAATGGGTCATTACTACCCCTGGTGCATGTATGAAGACACAAATAGTGTGACTCTGATTTGCAACCAGAGAAATGGAAAAACTGAGCTCTGTTTATGTACTATGACTTGATATGCATTTAAGTAAAATAATTAAATAAAAAATAAAAATAAAAATAAAGTCCTCCATTTCCCATGATGGGCAAAATACAGTCTCCAGGACAGGAGTCCCCTTTGTTTCTCCTTTGCTAGCAAAGCAATAAACTTCTTTTTCCTTTTTTTTTTTTTTTTCCCCTGAAAAATCTTGTCTTCATTACTGGATTGGCATTAGGGACAAGGATCAAGCTTTCGATAAGAAGCTGACCTGATCACATTTATATTAACAAACCCTTCGTATTTTTTACTTCTCTAAATCTGAATCTCTCATCTCCCTTAATCAGTTGCTTTTTTGTTAGCTTTGGAAAAAAATTACTAATACTAGAAGTCACACAACTGAGTTACATATCAGTAGTCTCTCATTAGCTTTGCTGTTGATAATATCTCTGACATGTGGATTATGTTGAGAAATTGCCTGGATTACTTTTCAGGGACTTGACCATCATTTTCATCAAAACCAACAGTTCATTCATGCCTGCATGAGTGTCTGATGGGTGACATTTCCACATTAGAAGATCTAACATTCTACCCTCAGATCATGCTAATGCCGCTATTTTCTAAATATATGTCACATGAAGAGCCACAGAAATTAATTATATAGGCAAAGACTACTGTGCACTTCCAAACACCTTTTCCCATGCCTCAGACTACCCTGATTCTTTATTTCATAGATAGCCCTAAACCTTGCTCTCGGAAAGGCATATTTAAAATTTAGGTCTCCCCCTTTATGCTCAGATGTCTTGTAAATAAACTCTTTTGCAAAATTCATTATCTTAGTGATGGGTACACTGTGCAATGGGTAAAATAGGCCTGGTTTTGTTTTGTTTTCTAGATTTATGGAAACTTTTTTGTTAAGCTCTCTGTAGTTCACAGCAATTTGATTAAGTAAATATACATATACACACATATATATTAAATAAATATATATATACACAATATATATATACATACATATATATTTTAAAACAAAGGTGGAAGCATTTAACTTTTTCTCCTGTTTGAATCCTCCAAAATTAAAAACCATCTGTATTGTTTTTCATGGCCCTGCAGATATTTCCATAAGTTCAAGAAAATCCTTTTCCTTTATAACAGATTTCTTTATAACAGATTTATAGTTTATGTTGGATATGGAAAATGAAAAAGCCCAAATAGTGTGACCTGGGAAAAAGTAGTAAAATAGAAAGCCATACATTGATAGCATTGATCCTTTCCCAATATATTCTTTCCTAGTGACAAGACAAGCCCTGGGGAAGAAATATCCTTCCAAGCCTAAGACTGGCAGTTTCTGGGAAGAAGCCAAAGTATTGACCCATCCCCAAATAAGTCCTTTCTCAGTGAGAGTACAATGAGACCCCGGAGGAAAAGAGATAAATACTGACTACTGAGGCCAGACCCTCCTTCTGGTCCTCAGATCAATGACCCCAGACCCTCCATCTGGCCCACTGATTGCTGACCATGGACCCTGCATTAGACATGCTCTGGCAATAATTAGGTTACCTCTCAGTATAACCTATATAAGAACAAACTTCCCCTTTGGCTGGAGGCTCATTTTCCACCAGGAAAATGGGTCCATCACAAGTATCACCTCGTTCCTCCATGAAACTTCATTCCTAAATAAAAGCTGAGATGATCTGTAAAGTTTGTGTCCAGCATGGTCCTTTTGTGATAACAGTTTGTATCTTGAATATGTTGAAGGCTTGTTTCCCAGGCCGTGGTGTTACTAGAAATGATAATGGTATAAAATTCACATTCAGAAGCTCATTCCACAGAAAAATAAATGCCCAAGAGGCACCCATTAGAAAGAAAGAAAGATCTTTATTCATTACCAGAGAATGGATAAGTGGAAGATTTCCTAGCAAACCAGCTTCTCAACTCCACGGACTTATGGAATTAACAGATATAGGATAAAAATAATAGGAAAGAGATTGGTTAATAAAGGGGAGGGATATTCATGCCTCTTATTGGAATAGGTGGAGACCTTTCAGTAAGTAATTCAGGTGCCATCTCTTTTCACACCTTTCTTGATCTGGTGTTTCCCATCATGATGATTGACTAAGCAAGTCTAGGTCAAGTTAACTTCATATTATAGTTTGACACCAAACATTTCTCAAATGATCAACATGTCTACAGGCAGAACTGAGTAGAATCTGACCCAAAAGTTAAAGCAACAAAGGAGATGGACACAATAGAAAGACATAGATGCCAAGTATTTTCATCCTGTTCCAGTCACACATTGGATATCTGCAGGCCCAAGTAAAAAGTCTGTGTTTTCAACAAAAGTGGACATCAAGTCCCTGAAAAGTAATCCAAGCAACTGTTATCATCCAATCCCAAATGTCAGAGATGTTATCTACAGCAAAGCTAGTGGGAGACTAATAATGTGTTGTTCAGGTGAGTGGTCTCCAAAATCAGTGATTTCTAAGTTAACTAAGAGCCAATGAAGTGAGAGTTGTCCAGCTTTTGATTTAAAAAGTAGGGTTGGGGTATAGTTTAGTGGTAGAGTACAGAGTGCATGCTTAGCATGAGTGAAGACATGGGTTCAGTCCCCAGCACCAAAAAAAAAAAAAAAAACCGATTGTAAACCTTAGCTACCACAGGTAACTTAACAGAATCTAACATAAGGAATTCTCTTGTCCACCTAGTGGATAATTTTGACCCAATTCTCAGCACAACTTTTTGTTGTACTAGTAGTGCTGGGGTGTAGTTCAGTGGTAAATTATGTACTTAACATATACAAGGCCTTAAGTTCAGTTTCCAGCATCAAAAAAAATTATACTAACAGTTCGTTTTTATAACATTCTGTTAATTCAACCAGGTCATGGGATATCAAATGACAAAATTTCTCTGGATTATTTATTGGCTAATTAAAAATATATCTGTGCTGTTGCTGAGTAACTCCCTTAGGGGAAATTAAGACCCAACTGTCCAACTTCTGACTGATGTCACTCTTGTTACTAACCCCTGCATCCAAGTATTATTGTTTCAAAATATTTTATGTTATCCACCTCATTTCATTTTTTTAAAAAATATTTTTACCAGTTGTTGATGAACCTTTATTTATTTACATGGGGTCAATAAAGAACCAAACCCAGTTCCTCGCACGTGCTAGGTAAGTGCTGTACCACTGCGTCACAACCCCAGCCCCATTTCACTTTTTTTTTTTGGTACTGGAGATTGAACTCAGGGGCACTGAACCACTGAGCCACATCCCCAGCCCTACTTTGTGTTTTATGTAGAGACAGGGTCTCACTGAGTTGCTTAGTGCCTCGCCATTGCTGAGGCTTGCTTTGAACTCGCCATTCTCCTGTCTCAGCCTCCCTAAGTACTGGGATTACAGGCTTGTGCCACAGCGCCCGGCTGCCCTCATTTCACTTTTTAAAACTTTTTCCTGGGGCTGGGATTGTGGCTCAGTGGCAGAGCGCTTGCCTTGCATGCATGAGGCACTGGGTTCGATCCTCAGCACCACATAAAAATAAATAAATAAAGATATTGTGTCCAACTACAGTTAAAAACAATATGTAAAAAAACCTTTTCTTGCCTCAATCTCCTTGGATAGGCCCATAATTTACTATAATAAATGTATTCCCTTTATAATGCCTTTCTAGTCCCAAATAAATATGGTTATTCTGGAGAATCTCTCTCTAATTGCTAATCTGGGTTGATGAGTAAGAGAAAGCATGTCTTCTGAAATCAATTCACAAATTCATGACTTTCGTCTATAAAATAATTGTTAGCACCTTGATATTTAAATCTTTTGAGATGAACATATTATGAACAATGCCTCTTGCAGCATCCATTCAGGTATGTTTAATAGGGCCTTCTATTCTATAAAAGACAAAAGAATAGCTACATTTCCTAAATACTTAGCATCTCCCAGTTTCCATGCTAATGTATTCCTGGGATGTGAGTATGTTTTAGCCCTACTCTACAGGTGAGGAAGTTAAAGGGCCCTTGCCCAAATGGCTTGGACCCCAGGCTGGGGTGATGGTTCAGTGGTAGAGCACTTGCCTCCCATGCATGAGGCACTGGGTTTGATCCTCAGCACCACATAAAAATAAATAAATAAAGATATTGCGTCCATCTACAACTAAAAAAATACTTAAAAAAAAAAAAAAAGAACCAAATGGCTTGGACCCCCACTCGATACTGCCTCTTCATGGAATACAGCAAATGGTGTTCCAGTTTCTCTATCTGAATCACTTAGGGCTAGAAAGAATTTCCATACAATAAAATACAAAGAATTCAGAAAAGTACTTTGGTCTCTTGCCCACCCCACTGCCAGCTAGAGACCTTAATTTGAGATGAGTATCACATACCTATATTATCTCATGATTTTTGCCCCAGTCCACAGCCAAGGGAACTCTTGGCATTTCCAACAAACACCTGAGTTCTGCAGGTCCAGAGGGTTGAGCAGAAAAGATAACATGGAATCTGGCAGGACTGCCTACATTGGAACCTGCAAGAAGAAAATACTAGAATGGGTGGTTGCTACTGCTTAAGAAAACCCAAAGACAATTGACTAGGAAGTCAATGAGATCCCTGTGGGAAAACCCAGGGCTGAATTCTGTCTACTCCACACAAGCTATTACCTTTAACAGTTCAAGTCAGAATTTCTATACAAAACCTTCTCCTGCAGGGGGCATTGTATAACAGAGATGGGCTGAAGCATACATTAGTTTTCTGTTCAATGTACATTCCTTGGGTTTGAAGCAGAGCAATGAAAAAAAAATTTCTGCTATGGATTTAAAGGGGTAAGAATTTGAGAGGAAATATAGCATCAGTAAATAGTTCTTAAACACTGTACAAATATTTTATCTCCTGGAGCCATGGAGTAGGATGGAATGAGGGGTACTGTGTAAGTGTCACATAGATCTGAGCCAGGAACAGAAGTATATGCCTGTTGGGGCTGGGGCGGTGGCTCAGTGGTAGAGCGCTTGCCTTGCATGCGTGAGTCACTGGGTTCGAGCCTCAGCACCACATAAAAATAAATAAAGATATTGCGTCCATCTACAACTAAAAAAAAAATATTAAAAAAAAAAAAAAAAAAAAAAAAAAAAAAGAAGTATACGCCTGTAACCCCAGCAACACGGAAGGCTGAGGCCCAGGGAATACAAGTTCAAGGTCAGTCTCAGCAATTTAGCAGGGCCCTTAGCAAATTAGCAAGACCTCGTTGAGGCTGGGTCAAATACTTAAAAAGAGCTTCCGCAGATTCCAAGCCCTTGATGAAAAATCTGACCACCTCTATGGGCACTCTGATCGTGAGCTTCTATTTAAACTATAACACATACTAGACTCCAAGATTTACAAAACAAAATGTCTAACCCAATGCTCACCAACAGATATCTAAGGCATGTAAATGTTACTTTACAACTGAGGATAACAATATTTCAGGCACCATGTTTATCAAAGATTCAAACATTTAAGGAGATGGAAATCCTATGTAACCTGATTTGATTCATTATACATAATAGACATTATACCATAAGTATTTAAATTAACATGTGCCAATTAAAAATTTTAAAAAGAAGGGTTGGAGGTGCAACTCAGTGGTAGAGTATGTTTAACATGCAATGCACAAGGCCCTGGGTTCAATCCTCAAAACACACACACACACACACACACACACACACACACACAGCAAAATTTTTAAAACTAAAGAAACTATTTAACTTTGTTATCCTAAATTTCCCTGACATTCTGTTAACCCATCCTTTCAAAATTCTTCTTAATGTTGTTGTGAAAGTGAATAATAATACTAACAACGCTAAAGTTTACAGACACCTTTTGATAAATGCTGCTACAAACCAAATTGCTCAACTTCTTTTACCTGGACAAACAGGACCATATCATCTGACATGTTCCTTTTGTTTCACCTTCCAGAACTTTAAAGCTATACTTATTTTAAACTCTCAATAGGTAATTTGTTTTCAATGCCTAATACGTTTAGTCTTTCAGATATTTCTACAGATTTTTTTTTTTCTGTTTACAAAATTAGTGCATGGCTATTGTAAAAAAAAATAAAGGAATCAAATGTAAACCTTCAATAATGTAAGCATAGATAATTACTGTTATATTGACATATTTATTTACAATTTTGTTTTCATGATATGACTATATTTTGTTAAAAATTTTGGACATATAGCCAGGCGCGGTGGTGCACGCCTGTAACCCCAGCGGCTCAGGAGGCTGAAGCAGGAGGATCACAAGTTCAAAGCCAGTTTCAGCAATTTATCAAGGCACTTAGCAACTCAGTGAGACCCTGTCTCTCAATAAAATATTTTTTGAAAGGGGCTAGGGATGTGACTCAGTAGTTAAACACCCTGAGTTCAATCCCCAATACCAAAAAAGAAAAAAAATGGATATATATCTCAGAGGAACTGTTTGCTAAACATGCACAAGGGCCTGAGTTCAATCTCCAGCACCACACACACAAAAAAGTGGAATTAAATTTTATATAAAATGCATGAGTGGGCTGGGGTTGTGGCTCAGTGGTAGAGCGCTTGCCTGGCATGCGTGAGGCACAGGGTTCAATCCTCAGCACCACACACAAAATACATAAATAAATAAAATAAAGGTTTAAAAAAATCTTTAAAAAAATGCATGTTACTTTATTCTCTGGACATTAATATTGAACATCTTCATCCATGACAACTAAATATATCTTCAAATCATGATTTTTTTCTATCTGTATAATAATCTCCAATAGTGACATATCGTCAATGATTTATTGTTAGACTTTTTTCAATTTTAACATTATAAATTAGTGTAATATGTAATAGGTATATTTTTTTTAGCCAGGCAGCCCCAGGGGCAGTGGCACATACCTATAATCCCAGCTTTTGGGGAGGCTGAGGCAGGAGGATGGTGAGTTCAAAGGCAGCCTCAGCAATTTAGTGAGGCCTTAGGCAATTCAGTGAGACCCTGTCTCTAAATAAAATACAAAAAAAAAAGGTGAGGGAGGGGAATGTTGTTCAGTGATTAAGTGCTCCTGGGTTCAATCCCTGGTACCTAAATAAATAATTTTTTTTAAAGTCCTACTGCACCTTATAAAATTGCTTTCCAATAATTTTTGCCAATCTATATTCCTACCAGTAATGAATGAGAAAGCCTTTTTCCCCCATGCAGGGGCTCTATCAAGAAGAAACATCCTAGCCCTTTTTATTTTTCATTTTGAGTCAGGTTCCTACTAAGTTACCAAGGCTGGCCTTGAACTTGTCATCTTTCAGCCTCAGCCCCTCCAGTCTCTGAGACTGCAGGTGTGTGCCACCTCTCCCAGTGAGAATGCTTGATCTTAAAACTCCCTGCCGCCAGTATTGTATGTTTTATTTTTATCTTCATCCATTTGGAAATAGCATCTAATTTTAATCTTCATGAATTTGATTTCTGATCAAATCATATTTTTTCATTTGTTTATGTTTTATTTGTATTTGTTCCATGCTCAATGTCTTTGATATATTGAAAAGTTTATGCTTATTTCATTGGTTTAAGAGTGTTGGGCATGGTGGGGCATGCCTCTAATCCCAGGGACTTTGGAGCCTGAAACAGGATTGCCAATTCGAGGCCAGCCTTAGCAATTTAGCAAGACCCTGTCTCAGAATAAAAATAAAAAGGGATGGGAGGGGCTGGGATTGTAGCTCAGCGGTAGAGCGCTTACCTCGCATGCGTGAGGCCCTGGGTTCGATCCTCAGCACCACATACAAAGCAATAAAATAAAGACATTGTGTCCATCTACAGCTAAAAAAATATTTAAAAAAAAAAAAGGGATGGGAATGTTGCTCTGTGGTAAAGCACCCTAAGTTAAAGTTCCAGCACTGAAAAAGGAAAAAAAAAAAGAGTCCTCTATATATTAATACGTTTAGTATTTTTAGAAGTTTTCCATTTTTATTGATGTGTCAAAAAATAGAACCAGTCAGACATGGTGGCCCATACTTGTAACTCCAGCAATTCAGGAGGCTGAGGCAAGAGGATCACAAGTTTGAGGCCAGCCTGGGCAATTTAGTAAGACCATGTCTCAAATAAAATATAATAGGGCTGGTGATGTACCCACTGAGCACTAAGTGGCTGAGCAACCCTGGTTTCAATTCCCAGTACCAAAAAGGGAGCTGTGTAGGGAAAACACTTCAGTAGAAAATAAAACCAGCTGTATGTTTTATTTTTTGCAGAAGAACTTAGTCAAAAAGCCAAGAAGTGGTGTATTTTATTTTCTGTATTTCTTGTCTGCTATGTATTCTGCTGATTTCTATTCCTGTTTATCTTTCCCCCTCCTGCTTATTTGGGGCTTAACTACTTGTATTTTGGAAACTTAGTTGATTTCAGACCTTTTTAATTGTCTTTTCTAATGTAAACATTTAAAGCTATAAATTTCCTTCCAAGTATTACTTTTGTGCATCCCACAAATGATATATTGAGTTTTTATCTTCATTTTCATTCAGTAAAAAATATTTTCTAATTTCCCTAATGACTTCTGCTTCTAACCATGATAATTTAAGATATTATTTAATCTCTAAATATTTGGAGATTTTTCCAAATATCTTAACAAATTGTTAAATTCAATAGTAGTTACAGTTCATAACTAGGTTCTTGGATTTTCTCTACAGACATTCCATCTGACAGTATAAATTTTACATCTGCTAGACCCTCCCATGTAGTGTTAAATTATAGAGGCACTAACATGAGTGTCATAAGTCTAGGTTTTGTTGGGTTTGTGGGGGGGGGGGAGTTGCTTTTTCTGGTACCAGGAATTGAACCTAGGGATGCTTTACCACTGACTACATCCCCAGCAGTTTTTACTGTTTATTTTGAGACAGGGTCTCACTAAGTTGCTTAGGCCTCACTAAATTGCTGAGGTTGGCTTTGAACTTGCAATCCTCCACCTCAGCCTCCCAAATCGATGGGATTACAGGTGTGCACCACCACTCCCAGCTTACTATAGGTTCTGAGGAAAGATCAATTAACAGATTAAAGAGGATTTATCATGAACAAAAATGGTAAATTTGAGTGTATTTCTAATCCTACTGCTGTCTTCCAGTGTGTAGAAACCATGGAAGATTTTCTAATCTTAATTTATCTTTGCATGTCTCAGAAAAATCATGTTGCTCTTTTGAAAAAAATAGTTTGGATGTATTTTTGCTTGCTTTGTTATTATATTTTGATAGTGATTCTAATGTATCTGAAATTTTAGGGGGCATATAATGAGAATCAAAATATAGTTTATTCTACAACTATAAGTGTTGGTGAGTTGTGGGGGGAAAGGCACACTCATACATTGCTGCTGGGACTGGAAATTGGTGCAACCAATCTGGAAAGCAGTATGGAAATTCCTTAGAAAACTTGGAATGGAACCCCCATTTGAGCCTGCTATCCCACTCCTCAGTCTATACCCAGAAGACTTAAAAACAGCATACTACAGTGCTGCAGCCACCTCAATGTTTATAGCAGCTCAATTCACAATAGCTAAACTGTGGAATCAACCTAGATGCCCTTCAATACATGAATGGATAAAGAAGCTGTGGTATATATACACAATGGAATATTACTCAGCATTAAAAGATAATAAAATTATGGCATTTGCAGATAAATGGATGGAGTTGGAGAATATTGTGCTAAGCGAAGTAAGCCAATCCCAAAAAACCAAATGCTGAATGTTCTCTCTGATAAGTGGATGCTGATCCATAGTGTGGGAGGGGGCTTGGAAAGAATGGAGGAACTCTGGTCAAAGTAGGGGGAAATGAAGGGAAGGGACATTGGGGCAGGAAAGATGGTAGAATGAGATGGACATCATTATCCTAAATATATGTATGACTGCACATATGGTGCAACTCTATATCTTGTACTACCAGAGAAATGAAAAGTTGTGCTCCATTTGTGTACAATGAACTGAAATGCATTCTGCTGTCATGTATACCTAATTAGAATAAATAAATTAAAAATGTATATAGTTTATTCTATAGCTTATTTTTCTTACACTATCAATTGAATAATTATTGTGTTTCCTACTGGTATATGCTCTAAATAATTTTTGGTTCTTCTTTTCAAATATTTTAGTTATCCTGTGGTTTGGGATTTTTTTGTTGTTTGTTTGTTTTTTACAATGCTGAGGATTGAATCCCGGACCTCACACATGCTAGGCAAGCACTGTATCACAGATCTAAATTCTTCAGACCTATCCTGTGGCTTTCAATAAAAGCTTGTGTTTGTTTGGTACTGGGTATTTTACCCAAGGGTGCTTTACCACTGAGGTACAACCCTAGTCCTTTTTATATTTTATTTTGAAATAGGGTTTCACTAAATTGCTGAGGCTGGCCTCAAACTTGCAATCCTCCTGTCTCAGCCTCCAGAGTTGCTGAATGCCACCATGCCCAGCTTGTTAATAAATGTATTTTAATGTTATTGGCCACTTTAAATTTTTCTTGTTAGTAATCATTTTATAAGTGATTTGTTGTTTTAATTCAATTATGATAGCAAAGATTTTCTTATATAGGAAAGCTTTAAAATATTCTCACAAAGACTTCTGTGTGTTATCTTGGGCAGAAATACTTTCACATAGTGGAAAATCATTTTACAAGGGATTTCTGCTTATCTTTGCAAGGGCATTTACTACCTTCTATTACTGTAATACATTTTAATGATAGAAAAGAAAGCACGTCCAATCTGGTTCATCTAAATGATAACCAAGGTTGGAATTCAGTTCCAGCTAGACCTGGAGAAAGCATCAGGCCCAGACGGCCAGGTAGTAACCTGGTTAAGCTCCATTCCCTGCAAAATTCTCCAAGGACAAGATTCACCCTTCAGAGCAAGTGGCTAATTCCAGGACTTGACCTAAACGTAATCACTGCTTTCAGTTTTGCATATTCTTCTAGAACCAGGATACATTGAAAGAATCCATATGTGTTTATAAAGATGTACATTCAGGAATATGAAGTACTGAAGGCATGGCTGTGTGCCTGCTTCTCACAAGCAGTATCACTTATCCTTAATGTTTTTACTCAACAATGTCTGGGAGATCTTTCCATGTGAGTACATGTAAGTTTAGTCCAGTTTAACTACTGCATGTTGTACCATTGTATGCAAGCACCACAACTTACCGAACCACTCCCTGATTAATAAGCATCTAGGTTGTTGACAACTTTTCACTATCACATTGCAATAACAATCTTTCAAGACAAAGTTTGAAGATATTCAGTGGCATTTGAGGTTCTCTACACATGTTTTTTCATCTGTCTCCAAAGTCTTATCTCCCTGAAAGGGGCCTTTGCCCAAATAGCATGTTCCAGTGAAACTAGTTTAACAAGATTCTCTAGCTTAAACCTGTGTGCAAGCCAAACTTCCCAAATAGGAGTCTCATTTCTCTTCTCAACTTTCTAAATTTGGCCTATTTTAGGTCATCTTGTATTCTCACTCTACTGTGAATACCTCTCTTTTCCCTGGTTTCTTGGCCTAAAATAATTTCACCAAATGGCTACTGTATTCTGTATCACTCACTCAATATTTGCACACACCCTTGTGTTATATGATATTTCATATTTCATGAGATTAACAGTCCTGATGTCTCCCAGTAGAAGCTACTTGAAGTTTGAGAAAAGCTAAGCATATGCTGTACTACTGAGCTACACCCCCAGCCTTTCGTACTTTTAACTGAACTCCCAAGCTCTGTTTTATTTCCTTTTGAGGCATTCCTTCCTCCAAAGTCCGACAACTCCATCCACATTATTTCTCTGCTCACAAACTGATGATGAGGACAACGATAATAATGATGATATCATCCTCAATAGCTCCCTCATGAGTGATATCACCAGCCTTCCTCAGATCAAGTAGTCACAACAAAGGAAATGTTTTATAAGGTGACTCCTGCCTTAGGCCTACAAAAACATCTCCCTTTCCCATTCCTTCACTTCCAAAGGAGCTTCCCTCCCCTTCACCTATGAGCTTGTGTAAGTAGGGATAAGCTAACTATGCGGTAACAAGTAAATCCCCAGTGTCTTAGTAGAACAACATACCACGGGATTTTCTCACTCAGGTTGCACCTGGCTGTATGTCAGGATAATCTCCTTGGTAGGTCTCCCTCACCATCTTCCTTCTTCACCATCTACACATCTTCACCTGTAACCACACAGCTAAAAAAAATGTGTTTCCAAGATTCTTACTTACTTTTAACAACCTCTACCCAGAAGTGATCAACAAACCTTCTGTTCATTGCCTGCAGCCCCCAGTTGTCAGACAACCCCAACATAACTGGAAAAGTATAGGAAGTATGCAGGCACACAAAATACCTGGTGAGTACTATTGTTTCTGCCATAGAGCTGCCATGATGAACTCAGGACTTTAAGAACTGGAAGAAGCAAGAAGCTAGAAGAGAGCCGGGCGTGGTGGCACACACCTGTAATCCCAGCACTTTGGGAGGCGGAGACAGGAGAATCGCGAGTTCAATGCCAGCCGCAGCAATAGCGAGGCACTAAGCCACTCAGTGAGACCCTGTCTCTACATAAAACACAAAATAGGGCTGGGGATGTGGCTCAGTGGTCAAGTACCCTTGAATTCACTCCCCAGTACCAAAAAGAAGAAGAAAGAAGAAAGAAGAAAGAAGAAAGAAGAAAGAAGAAAGAAGAAGAAGAAGAAGAAGAAGAAGAAGAAGAAGAAGAAGAAGAAGAAGAAGAAGAAGAAGAAGAAGAAGAAAGAAGAAGAAGGAGGGGCAGCAGCAGCAGCAGCTGGCGCTGCCGCCAGAAGAGACAAAAGGAGAACTGAGAAAAGGTTCCAGCAGAAAGATTTCCACATCAGACTGGGATGGAAGCTCTGGTCAAAAATATCTATTCCAATGCTGTCTGAGAATCTTGATTAGGTCACCCTGACTCAATTCTATCACTGATAGAGGCATTTGACTTGATGAGTTTTTTAAAAGGCAATTACTGTGAGAAATCTAAGAGATGTCCTCTCTCCCTCTCTCTCTCTCTCTCTCTCTCTCTCTCTTGCTCCCTCTCTCTCTCTCTCTCTCTCAATTCAAAAAAAGTTTTTTCTCACAACCTCTAAATGAGGTCAATGAAAGAAGAATATTGTTGGGAAAAATGAAGAGGAAATCTTGAAGCATGAATTAGTTTAAAAAGTGGACGTGCTTAGGTAAGGTGCCAGCCAACCAAGGAGCTCCAGGCAGCAGGAGAGAGAAAGAATGGTAAAGCGGGAAGAGCCGGAAGCCTTTCTCTGAACATTTGACTTCAGCCATCTCCAAAGGGGAAGCAAATCCTCCTTTTACTTCTTTCTCCTTCACTCACTTCCTTGCTCAGGTAACAGATTTCAGGCTGGTTTCCTAGTTAGATGAAACAATGACAAATATGGCATATTTCAACTACTTTGTGGTGATACAGGATTTTTTTTTCCAGTGCTGGAGATCAAACTCAAGGCCTTATGCATGTGAAGGAAACATACACTACCTCTGAGCTACCTCCTATATGAGATTTTAATCTACCCTAAGGATCCAAACAGCATCTTTAGCTATTTTTACAGAAAAATAAAAAGATTCTAAATTCCAAATACCTGGATTACTTAAAATGAGATCTATTTTTCCTGATTATAAAAATAAAATATAATTGTTATGGCTGGTATGTATTTCCAGACTCTCTTGCCATCAGATGAATAAATAAATAAATTCAAATTCAACCAGGTCCCAAATTCTGGCCAATAAGTTTGAATAGAGTTCGCTTGAGCCCATGCTGGGCTGGCCCATAACAAGTTCCCACACCTGCCCTTTGTGCTGAAGGCCTGAAGCATTTCCTTTTCACCTGACTGAACTGAAGATGATTTCCAAGGCAGCCTTAGAAGCCACACATTGAAAAGAGAAACATCATGTCAGCCTGCATCATGCCATAACTGAGTGGAGGAGTGCCCCACACACATCTGCTCAAACTGCCCCCGCATAGTGCTAAGTAAGAAAAAACACTCCCCTCCTGCATTAGCCTTCATACATTTTGAATCTTCTCCTTTCTACAGTTAACCTACCCTGTTACTATAGCTAAGGATATTCCATACTTATCTAGTAGCCTGAAAGCTGTCTATTGCAGACCCAGTATATATTGCAAGCCCTCAATAAACATCTCTTTTTTTTTTTTTTTTTTGGTGCCAGGGATTGAACTCAGGGACACTCAACCACTGAGCCACATCCCCAGCCCTATTTTGTGTTTTATTTAGAGACAGGGTCTCACTGAGTTGCTTAGTGCCTCGCCCTTGCTGAGGCTGGCTTTGAACTCGCGATTCTCCTGTCTCAGCCTCCCTAAGTGCTGGGATTACAGGCGTGCGCCACCGCATCTGGCTTATCTCTTGTTTGATTATTGATCAATTAGCCTAATGGACACATGGATTTCCAGTGAACTAATTCCTATAGGATCCCTTTCTCTCTCCTACTGCAAAAGTTTCAATGCTATAGTTGCAACTCTACCATATGAGAACCTCAATCACTGCCAGTCCCACTGGGAAGCATGGGGAATAAGAGCATATGCCTCTCAAAACACAGTAAAGTCTAACAGTGAAAGAGGTTAATAATTATTTTATATATTCAGAGTGTTCAAGGGAATGTTATGTCATCAAAGCTAAATCTGTTATCTTTTGGGAGACGTTTTTGTACAACAAGCTCACGTAGATGGATTGATCTGGACGCAGTTTTCCTGTCTAAAATCCACACCGATCCTAAGCATGTAGACAAGTTGCCCTTAGCACATACACAATAGGCATATACCCCCACATATCAAGAAAAAGAACACAATGCGAAAGTGAAATTAGAGGATTGAGGATGAAAATCAAGAAAATAGAAGAAAGTACTTTCAGCATTTGGAAAAAAAGAAAAGAAATGAATATATATTGAACTTGCCTAACACACACAAGGCCCTGAGTTCAATTGGTAGCACTTCAAAGAAAAAAAAATGAGAAAAACAACAAACAAACAATGAAACGATCAGACCAAAAAAATGAAAGTGAAAGTTTCAGGGGACAGCCCAAAGAATTTCCTGTTTCCCATGGCACTGGCAAGGGAGGTTGGATGGAGTCTGATTCTCAGTAGGAGTAAGCTAACAAGTGACTGACGACTTCTCACTCACTTTCTCCTCTATGAACATACCTGGGTGTACACTTGTTAATTATTCTGGAATCTTCTTGAAACGAGTGCCACAGCTTGCTTAAACCTGAGTGAAGCAGGGCTAGATTAGTGAGAACTGAAATGTGCCAGAACCCCAAGAACATGCACTTCTGTAAGTGGCCCTGTCAAAGGGGCTCACAAGTGGACACACAGCCAACCCATTGTGTTTTAGCCCCTGAAAAGGGTCATTGTGGGGCCAGGTGGGACCTTAGCCACCATGTTAATGAGAAAGGTAGGGGCTAGAATAACTTCATATAATATAAACTGAGACAAGGACTACCTTGACAAAATTGTGAGGTGAGCATTATTCATCTTGCCCATATTCCCATTTCTATGTCCTCATTATCCAACCTTTTATTCCCGTCATGGTCTTGCCTTCAGTGACTGGCATTCCTCTAAAATGACCAGCTCAGGAGGGTTGAAAGACACATACCTTTTAACCAAACCTCTTCTCAATGAAAAACTTTTAGCTGGGTATAGTGGCAAGTTCAAGGCCAGCCTCAGCACCTAGGGACTCCTTATCTCAAAATAAAAAATAAAAAGGACCTGGGATGTTGCTCAGTGGTAAAGCACCCCTGGGTTCAATTCTTAGTACTGGGGGCGGGGGACTTCAAGATCCATAAGGAGAAATTATAATGGAAGGATTTCAGGCTTGTTAGATCCTTCCCAAGCCACACCACATGAGCACTAACAACTCAGTAAATGGTTTAGCTTCTTCATGCCCAAGGACATGAGTCTCCAAAGTTAGCATGTCTTTCTGACTTCAGAACTTCTTGCTAGTTATGCAAGAAGTGACTGACGACTTTTCACCCACTTTCACAATTACTTTATGAAAGTCACAATTACTTTATGAAAGTAATTGTGGGTACATTAACCCAAGAAGTGCAAACTATTAACTCCTTCCACTCTTCTAATTTGCATCTAGTTCTGTGCCACAGCTGATAATGGATGTTCCATGCAAAGCTGTGCTAAGTGACTGAACTCCAAGAAAACCAAGTGATTTGTGTGAACAACTCCAGATTTCTTCCTTCTTCTGCTTAGCCCACGCTCAGAGTTATTCCAGTTTAGCAAAGCCAACATATCTATCCTGCCCTTCTGTTTTCTGGTCCCCTCCACATTCTACAGAAGACTTTATTAGAAGAAACAGAAGTTATTAAAGAGGAAAAGCAGGAGAAACCAAGGATTGAATGATACATGTACTGGGTAGTCAGCCTTGATGATCAAGAATCCACCCTCTACTTAAGACTGTCCTTGGAATGCAACACTCCTCCCCTACCCCAAGGGATTATGTTCCAAGAGTACAAGTGGATACTGCCAAACCCTATATATACTGTTTATATATATATATACCGATAGTAAAGTTTAATTTATAAATTAGGCACAGTAAGAGTTTAACTATAATAACTTATTATAGATCTTAGCTTCAGCAGTCAACTTTTTTTGCTCTTCTTATGAATCTGGGAACTTTCACCATTTTATTTAATGAAAGGGCTCTACGACTTCTCCCTGGCATACCCAAATGCCAGAATCACTACCCTACACTTTGTGGTCATTATAAAGTAAAGTAAGGGTCAGTTGAAATCAAGCACTGTGATATCATGATAGTCAATCTGATAAACAAGAGGGCTACTAAGTTTCAGCCCAGGCAGGTTATAATGGGATGACAAAAAATTTCATCATGCTACAAAGAATGAAATATAAAACTTATAAATTGTTTATTTCTGGAGTTTTCTATTTAATATTTTTTATTTAATTAATTCTCCATTTAATATTCACAGTTGACAACGGTTGTGGGTAACTGAAACCAAAACTGGATAAGAGGGCACTACTGTAGGAAGCGTTTCACTACACACTCTCCCCTGAGGGGATTGCCATCCTATGAACTAGGCAATGTGAGTGTGATGCTCAGTGAGGAAACCAAGTGGGTTACACAGCTCTTACTTGATAGATGAACCCAAGCTTTCCAAATTCTTATCCAGGGTTCTCTTTGCTATACCAAACTATTCCTTGAGCAAGTATGTTTAACCCCTGACAACTGTTTTCCCATTTGAATAGTATAAAGAGGTCTGTTGAGAGACAGAGTGATCCCAGGATAGAAAAAGACCACTGACACCAAGACCAGTGCAATAAGTCACCATGTACTTTGTCTTTTCCATTCTTGTTTCTTGGGAAAGATGAGTCCCTGTGAACACAGGTTCCAGGTGTTCAGGTCTCAATCAATACAGGATGGGTGTAGAAACAAAGTAAGAAGGTAGAAAAAAGTAACCCAGATCAGTATAAATGAACTAAATTTACCTATAAAAAAATAGAAACTAAGCTGGGCATTGTGGCACATGCATGTGATGCTATTGACTCCAGACGCTTAGACAGGAATATTGCAAGTTTGAGGCCAGGCGGGCAACTCAGTGAGACCCTGTCTCAAAATAAAATAAAAAGACTGGGAATGGCTCAGTGGGTAAAGCACCTGCCTAGCATGCTAGAGGCTCTGGGTTCAGTCCTTACCACTACCAAACAAAAAAACTATTCATTTGTGTTGTTTTTTTCAAATCCATTACTTACAAGAGGCAAATCTTAAAAGGAACCAGCACAGACAGATTGAAAATGTTATTAAAAAAGAGATCAGACAAATACTAACTAAAATGAAACAGGTGTCACAATATAAATAGCAGAATAGAATATGGGAGAAATTATTAATAAAGATAGAGGGCCAGGCGCAGTGGCACGTGCCTATAATCCCAGCAGCTCAAGAGGCTGGGGAATCACGGGTTCAAAGCCGGCCTAGGTTTGATTCTTAGCACTGAATATAAATAAATAAATAAACAAATAAATAAATATCCTTAAACAACTAAAAACTATATTTTTTTAAAAAAAAGAATGCTACACAAGCACTCTACTACTAAGCTTTCTTTTTCTTTTTCTTTTTCTTTTTTTTTTTTGAATTAGGATCTTGTTGAGTTGCTCAGGCTCACCTTGAACTTATGATCCCCCTGCATTAACCTCCTGGGAAATATTTCTGACTTAACAACAACAAAAAAATCTACATTTTTTTTAAACTCATGGAAAATGCCTAGTAGGGAATGTAGAAGGAATTTATACTTTATGTGCATTTATATAAATGTATGAAAGACTGAAAATAAACACAATAAACTAGGGAAATGGCAAAAGAGGAAACCAAAACAAAGCAGGAGGAAGAAAATAATATAGATTAAAGTAAGAAGTAATGAAATGTAAATATAGAAACAATAGAAAGAATCAACCAAATCAAAGCTCATTCTTTACCAAGATGATTAAAATAGACAACTCCCTGCAAGACTAATCAGAAAAAGTAAAGTTCCAAGTTTAGAATGAGAAGGGTGGCATGCTTACATATTCAGTAGAGTTTTAAAGATCATAATAACACAAACAATGCCAATAAATTTGGAATCTTTGATAAAACAAGAATTCCCAGTAAAATATAACTTATCAAAATTGTCCAAAGAATAAATAGGAAGAATAGAAAAAACTGACTCAATATTCAAATATATCCCACCTAAAAAGAGGTGAGGTGTAGCTCTGTGGTAGAGTACTTGCCTAGCATGCATGTGGCCCTGGGTTCAATCCCCAATATCACAAAAATAGAAACAAAACAAAAGATATGAGGTAATAATGAATAAATGAGGGAAAAGGGCAAATCTCTCATGCAGAATTTCAAATAATTTATGTCGCTATTCCACCCTCAAGAAAACAGAGTATAACTTACTACTCCTTAATTGTAGGCTGCACAGAGTGATTTTCTTTCAAACAGTACAGTATGCATTGAGGAGCTGGGTGAAGAAAACAACTTTCCTGTGGAGAAAACTGAGGAACACTAGCTCAGACACAAGTTCAAGGTTCTGCTAATAATATGTGCTTTTTTCCCCACCAGTGGTGTAGATTAAACTCAGGTCCTTGTGCATGCTAAACATGTGCTCCACCACTGAGCAACACCCCCATTCCCTAATACTATATACTCTTGATAGATAGGATGAGAATGATACTGCACCTCCTGATCTGCTTTCCCCAAACTCATAACCCTCAGTGTAATCATTAGGGGAAAAAACACACAAATGCCAATTGGGAGACATTCTAAAAAATACCTGGTCAACATTCTTCAAAATGCCAAGGTCATCCCAGCTACTCAAGAGGCTGAAGAAGGAGGATCCACAAGTATAAGGCTAGCCTCAGCAATGTAGCAAGACCTTGTTTTAAAATTAAAAAAAAAATTAAAAGGGTTAGAGATGCTGCTCAGTGGTAGAGTTCCCCAGACTTAATCTTCAGTACTGGGAAGAAAAAATAAATAAAACAAACTTTTTTAAAAAAGGAAAATCTGAGAAACTATTACTGCTGAGAGGAGCCAAAGGGGAAGTACTTAACAATTAAATGTAACATGGCATCCTGCCTGGGATGTTGGAATGGAGAAGGGATATTAGGGAAAGCTAAGAAATTCAAAATAAAGTATGGGCTTTAATGAATAATAACATTTCAATATCAGTTTATTAATTGCAACAAATATACCATACTAATGTAAGATGTTAATAAGAGGGGAAAGCATATGATGGGGGGAGGGACCTATGAGAACTCTCTGCAATATGCTATTTCCTCAATTTCTCTAAAATTGTTCTAAAAAACAGTCTAGTAATCAAAAAGCCACATTATTATCTCCTGTACATGCAAAAAACTCATTAAAATTAAACAACTGTTTCTTATTTGTAAGATAATATGTTCTATTTATTGAATTTATTATTAAATAGATGTTACTTTTTAAAAATGCTTAGTAAATATGGAATAAAAAAGAATTTTCTTCACCTGACATAGGGTATCTACCAAAAGCTGGCTTAGCAGTTAGGTGCGAAGAACTAAAATGAAGGTTTGTGTCATTCACAGCCAAGGCTGAACTTCACAATACTCATACCAGATGGTTTAGTAGGGCAATGGTGCCGGTCAGTCCTATACTCCCCAGATGCCTCCTCCACCAAACCCTAAATGCTTGATATCCTGTAATTAGGGGTTTTCTTTTCCCATGTCAAACCAACAGCAGCTTTGTCCCTCCAGAATGACAAAAGACTCCAGGAACGGATAGGTCTCTTCCCAAACATCTTGAACCCCTCAAGTCCCTCTGCCCAGACTTAGCACTAAGGAAAGTTAGGATGACCCCCAATATCCCAACACCAACATTCACACTTGGCAAATGGATTTTGAAATAGAAATTAAACTTAGAAAAAATAGTTCTATCTCTCATCCAAGCTTGTGGTCTGAGTCTCACCCCCACTATGTGAACACTATTGCTGCCCAATCTAAGTCACAGACATTATGCCTTGGACCATCTCTGTAACAATCTTCCAAAGCAACTTCTGAGAATAAGGTGGGGGTTATGTTGCATTGGTGGTAGATACTTTCATGTTTACTTTATACAGTGCTCTATTACTTTTATGTTTTTCTTTAAGTTTGATTTTTTTAAAAAAGAACCCCTTTCATGGGCTGGGAATATGGCTCAATGGTAGAGAGTTTGCCTGGCATACATGAAGCCCTGGGTTCAATACCTAGCACTGAAAAGAAAGGAAGAAATGAAGAAAGAAATTAATTCCTGTCGTTCAGGACCCTGAATCACACTTGGAATTCATACATCATACACTTTTGACCTTCATGATATAACTCTCTAACCTATATTAGAATCCATATTTGCACAGACTTTATGGGACTGCAAATTAAAGGATATGCCGTGCTCATAAGGAAAATACAAAGTTCAATTCTAAGTAAATATATTTGGGGTATATTCCCTCCCTCCCTATCCTCAGAAGTTATATCTGGCTTGGGAGGAGCCATTCCTTCAAACTGGAATGATGAACTCATACCTCATTACTATTTTTTTCACTTGATAGAAAGGTTTATTATCTCTAAGACAAAAATAAAATAAAATAAAAAAGACTTGTAATCCAATAGATAAAAACTCAACATTCTAATAAGAAATTAGGCAAAGGCATAAATAATTAAGTCATCAAAAAATTCTGGATAATTAATTAAATGTAGTTCAACTTTATTCCAAAAGAAATAGAACTGAAAGTAAGATCAATTGTTTCTCTATCAGGCAAAGATGAAAGTATTACAATACTCAGACTTATTGAACATGATAAAATTATACACAGTTGGTAGAATTTTCTGTAACACCATGTGTGTAGCGTGTTCAAATTCAAAGCATTTAGCATTTTAACCCCAAATTTTATTACTAAATCTAATATTCTCATAAGCAAAATGCCCATCAAAGGGAACCAATAGTAAATTATAAAAAAATATGCAATGCAGCCAGGCACAGTGGCTCACACCTGGAATCCCAGCACTTTGGGAGGCTGAGACAGGATAATCGTGAGTTCAAAGCCAGACTCAGCAAAGGCAAGGTGCTTAGCAACTCAGTCAGACTCTGTCTCTACATAAAACACAAAACAGGGCTGGGGATGTGGCTCAGTGATCGAGTACCCCTGAGTTCAATCCTTGGTAGCAAAAAAAAAAAAAAATATATATATATATATATATATACATATATATATATATATATACACACATATACATATGTGTATATATATATATACAATGCAGTATATGATTCCCATTTCAATAAGATGACAAAAAAATCTAGATGCACATACATATGATATGGATATCCAAAAGTACAAGGTAAATGTGTTTGAATCAATCAGATTAATTTTTCATATTTAAAAATATTTTATAAAATATTTGAATTAATTTTAATTATAGGAAATTTGAATAACATGTAATAATATAAATGATGAAAATACCTAACCTCTTAAGGACATTAACTTTGTGGGGGATAGTCTTCTAGCCTTTTTCAAATAAAGTATGTTTGTGCACAGTATGAGTACATTGCTCAATGATGAGGATACTTGAGAAATGCTTTATTTTTTTAATAAATTAATTTATTTGTTCTAATTTGTTATACAGTACAGCAGAATGCATTTCAATTCATAGTGCACATAAGGAGAACAATTTTTCATTTCTCTGGTTGTACACAAAGTAGAGTCATACCATTCATGTCTTCATACATGTATCAAGGGTAATGATGTCCATCTCATTTCACCATCTTTCCAACCCGCATGCCCCTCTCTTCCCCTTTGGGTAGGACAAAAAGGGGAGAAATGCTTCATTAAGAGATCTTATTGACGAAACATCACTGAGTGTATTTACATGAAGTATGAGATGTCTGAGGCTGCTACTGATTCATCATGGTGTACTCTTTTATAGTAAATTTTTCAATAAATGGAATAGTCTAAAATATCAATAACAAGTAAGTAAACACAACAAACAATAACCGTCATTTATTATCAAGTATTATGTAGCATACATGCATGTAGGTGCTATGCTTTTATAGCACTGACAGTGCAGAAGTTTTGTCTACACCAACATTACCACAAACCTGTGACTAAAGCATTGCACTTCAATATGGTGATGGCTGTAACAACAGCAGGCAACAGGAACTTTCAACTCCGTCATAATCTTATAGGACACCTTGTAGTCCATTGTCGACCTAAACATCCTTATGTGCCATGTGACTGTATTTATATCAACCACAAATGCAATTAGATGTATATGTAGTTGTGCATCATCTTCCAGCATAACACATTGTGAACATTTCTTGGTTATAAAATAGTCTTTTAAAACTTTATTTTTGAAATTTTTAAAATTCTCATCATATAGATTTATTGTTGATTATCTGTTATACTTGGACAGTTTTCACAAGTATAAATATAGATGAATAACAAGCATATTTGCATGCATTTCTGATTACTAAGGATAAATTTATTCCAATGTTTAAAATATTTTTTCAAATATTACTAAAATTATTTGTAACACTTGGTTTCTTCAGGGTAGCTTTATTTTATAAAAAAAATGTTCTCAAAGGAAAAACATGAGATCAATTTTTCAGTATTCTATGGATGTTTGTTTTTAGTAATGATAGGTGATAAAAAGTAAAGATTTGAATTTTCAATTTACAGGCACTAAATTTTAAAAAGTTTATTGCAATAAAATTCTGAACACCTTATCTAGATAATTTAATCTATAAATATAACTATGTCAGATCTTCCATGAAAAAGTTAACAGAGAAAGACTTTCTAAAAAGATTTGAATAACTCTACCTATTATATAGTAGCCTGGAAAACAAAGTAAATATTACTCAAAATAATTTTTTAAGTGGCTACTACCAAGGCACTTTCCAAGTGACACTATAAGAATAATGATTATATCTAATACAGCCTGTAACCCAGGAAACTTTTTTTTTACATAAATGGAGTATCATTTCTCATTCTTCTGGTTGTACATGATGTAGATCACACCAGTCATGTAGTCATATATGCACATAGGGTAATAATGTCCAATTCATTCTACTGTCCTTCCTACCCCTATAACCTCCTCCTCTCCCTTTACTCCCCTCTGCCTAATCCAAAGTACCTCTGTTCTTCCCTAGCTGCCCCCTTTTACTGTGAATTAGCATCCACATATCAGAGAAAACATTCAGCCTTTGGTTTTGTGAATTGGCATATTTCACTTAGCACAATATTCTCCAGCTCCATCTATTTACCAGCAAATGCCATAATCTCATTCTTCTTTAAGGCTTAGTAATATTCCATTGTGTATATATACACCACATTTTCTTTATCCATTCATCTGTTGAAGAGCACATAGGTTGATTCCATAGTTTAGCTATTGTGAATTGAGCTGATATAAACATTGATGTGGCTGCATCACTGTAGTATACTGATTTTATATCCTTTGGGTATAAACTGAGGAGTGGGATAGCTGGGTCAAATGATGGTTCCAAGTTTTCTGAGGAACCTGCATGCTGCTTTCCATAATGGTTGCACCAATTTGCAGTCCCACCCGCAATGTATGAGTATACTTTTTTCCCCACATCCTTGCCAACACTTATTGTTGCTTGTGTTCTTCATAATTGCCATTCTGACTGGAGTGAGATGAAATCTTAGTGTAGTTTTGATTGCATTTCTCTAATTGCTAGAGGTGTTGAATATTTTTTCATATATTTATTGACCAATTGTATTTCTTCTTCTGTGAAATGTCTGTTCAGTTCCTTAGCCCATTTATTGATCAGGTTGTTTATTTGTTGTTGTTGTTGTTTTGCTGTTAAGTTTTTTGAGTTCTTTATATATCCTGGAGTTTAATGCTCTATCTAAGGTGCATGTGGTGAAGATTTTCTCCCATTCTGTAGGCTCTCTTCTCAAGTTATTGTTTCCTTTGCTGAGAAGAAGCTTTTTAGTTTGAATACATCCCATTTGTTGATTCTTGATTTTACTTCTTAAGCTTTAGGAGTTTTGTTAAGGAAGTCTTTTTTTCTTCTTCTTAAGCTTTAGGAGTTTTTTAAGGAAGTCTTCACATGGTGAAGATTTGGGTCTACTTTTTCTTCTATTAGACATAAAGTGTTTTTGTGCCTAAGTCTTTGATTCATTTTAAGTAGTTTTGTGCAGGGTGAGAGAGAGATTTAATTTTACTTTCTTACATATGGATTTCCAGTTTTCCCAACACAATTTGTTGAAGAGGCAATCTTTTCTCCAATGTATGTTTTTGGCACTTTTGTCTAGTATGAGATAACTATTTATGTGGGTTTGTCTCTGTGTCTTCTATACCATTGGTCTAGGTCTCTGTTTTGGTGTTAATACCGTGCCATTTTTGTGACTATGTGTCTGTAGCATAATTTAAGATCTGGTATGATGCCTCCTGCTTCACTTTTCTTGCTAAGGATTGCTTTGGCTATTCTGAGTCTCTTATTTTTTCAAATGAATTTTATGATTGCTTGTTCTACTTCTATGAAGAATGTCATTGGGATTTAAATAGGAATTGCATTAAATCTGTATAATCTTTTGGTAGTGTGGCCATATTGACAATATTAATTCTGCCTATCTAAGAGCATGGGAGATCTTTCCATCTTCTAAATTCTTCTTCAATATTTTTCTTTGGTGTTCTGTAGTTTTCATTGTAGAGGTCTTTCACCTCTTTTGTTAGATTGATTCCCAAGTATTTTAATTTTTTGAGGCTATTGTGAATGGGGTAGACTTCCTAATTTCTCTTTCAGTGGATTCATCACTGATGTATAGGAATGCATTTGATTTATGGGTTTGATTTTATGTCCTGTACTTTGCTGGATTCATTTAGTAGTTCTAGAAGTTTTCTGGTGGAATGTTTTGGATCTTCTAAATATAGAATCATGTCATCCGCAAATAGTGATTTTTTGAGTTTTTCTTTTCTTATTTGTATCACTTTAATTTCTTTCTTCTGTCCAATTGCTCTGGCTAGTTTCAAGGACACTGTTGAATAGAAGTGGTATAAGAAAGCATCCTTGTCTTGTTCCAGTTTTTAGAGGCAATGCTTTCAATTTTTCTCCATTTAGAATGATGTTGGCCTTGGGCTTAGCATATACAGCTTTTACAATGTTGGTGTATGTTCCTACTATCCCTAGTTTTTCTAGTATTTTGAACATGAAGAGGTGCCATATTTTGTCAAATGCTTTTTCTGAATCTATTGAGATGATCATATGATTCTTATCTTTAAGTTTATTGAAGTGATGCATTATATTTATTGATTTCCATATGTTGAAACAACCTTGCATCCCTGGGATGAACCCCCACTTGATTGTGTTGCATTATCTTTTTAATATATTTTTGTATGTGATTTGCCAGAATTTTATTGAGAGTTTTTGCATCTATATTCATCAGGGATATTTGTCTGAAGTTTTCTTTCCTTGATATGTCTTTGTCTGGTTTTGCTATCAGTGCGATACTAGCCTCAAAGAATATGTTTGGAAAGATTCCCTCCTTTTCTATTTCATGGAATAATTTGAGGAGTATTGGTGTTAATTCTTTTTTAAAGGTCTCATAGAAGTCGACAGAGAATCCATTTGGTCCTGGGCTTTTCCCTTTGGTAAGCTTTTGATGGTCTCTTCTATTTCATTGCTTGAAATTGATCTGTTTAATTGTGTATGTCCTCCTGCCAGTTTGTGTAGGTCATATGCCTCTAGAAATTTGTCAATGTCTTCGATATTTTCTCTTATATTGGAGTATGCATTTTCAAAATAGTTTCTGATTATCTTCTGTATTTCAGTAGTGTCTGTTATGACATTTCTTTTTCATCATGAGTTTTAGTAATCTGAGTTTTCTCTCTTGATTAGCATGGCTAAGGGTTTACAAATTTTATTTACTTTTTCAAAGAACAAAACTTTTTGTTCTGTCAATTGTTTGAATTGCTTCTTTTGTTTCAATTTCATTAATTTCAGCTCTGATTTTAATTATTTTCTTCTACTGCTTTTGGTGTTGATTTGTTCTTTTTCTAGGGCTTTGAGATGTAATGTTAGGTCATTTATTCATTGAATTTCTATTCTTTTAATGAATGAGCTCAATGCTATGATCTTTCCTCTTAGCAGTGCCTTCATAGTGTCCCAGAGATTTTGATATGTTGTATCAGTGTTCTCATTTCTAAGTATTTGTTATTTCATCCCTAATTTTTCCTGTTATCCATTTATTATTCAATAGCATATTATTTAGTCTCCAGGTGGTAGAGTAGCTTCTATTTTTATTTTATTGTTGATTTCTAATTCCATTCCATTATAATCTAATAGAATGTAAGGTAATGCCTCTATTTTTTTTGTATTTACTAAGAGCTACTTTGTGGCATAAGATATGGTCTATTTAAGAGAAGGTCTGTGTGCTGCTGAGAAGAACAAGTATTTGCTCGTTGATGGATGAAATATTCTATGTATATCCATTAAGTCTAAATTATTGATTATATTATTTAGTTCTATAGTTTCTTTGTTTAGTTTTTGTTTGGAAGATCTATCCAGTAGTGAGAGAGATGGGTTAATGTCCCCCAGTATTATTGTGTTGTAGTCTATTTGATTCTCGAAATTGAGAAGGGTCTGTTTGATATACATAGATGCTCCATTGTTTGGGGCACTGATATTTATGGTTGTTATGTCTTCCTGATATATAATTCCCTTCAGCAGTATGAAATGTCTTTCTTTGTCCCTTCTGCTTAACTTTGTCCCTTCTGATTAACACAAGTCCACTTTATCTGAAATGAGAATGAAATCCCTGCATGTTTACACATCCATATGAGTGATGTTTTTTTCTTTCACCTTCAGTCTGTGGATGTGTGCCTGTGAGGTGAGTCTCTTGGAGACAGCCTATTGTTGGGTCTTATTTTTTAATTCAATCTGCCAGCCTATCTTTTGAATTATGAGTTTGGGCCATTAATATTCAAGGTTATTATTGAGATATGATTTATATTCCTGGTCATTTTGGTTTATTTCTGGATTTTAATTTGACTTAGTTTTTCCTTCGATTGACTATTCCTTTAGTGTAGTTCCTCCCTTTGCTGGTTTTCACCCTTTTTTTTTTTTTCATTTCATCCTCAAGGAATATTTTGTTAAGAATATTTGTGGTGCAAGCTTTCTAGTTGAAAATTCTTTTAACTTTTTTTTATCGTGTAAGCTTTTCATTTCATCTTCAAATCTGAAGCTTAATTTTGCTGGATATAGAATTCTTGGTTGACATCCATTTTATTTCAGAACTGGATGTATATTATTCCAAGGTCTCCTAGCTTTGAGGGTCTGAGTTGAGAAATCAGCTGAAATCCAAATTGGTTTCCCCCTATGAAATCTGATATTTTTCTCTCATCTAAAATTCTATTCCTTGCTCTGCATGTTAGGCATTTACATTATAATGTACCTTGGTGTTGGTCTGTTGTAATTTTGTACATTTGGGGTCCTATAAGACTCTTGTATTTGATTTTCCATTTCATTCTTTATGTTTGTGAAATTTTCTGATATTATTTCACTGAAAACATTTTGCATTCCTGTGGTTCTCCATACCTTCATCTATCCCAATAAATCTTAAATTTGTTTTTTTCATGTTATCCCATAATTCTTAGTTCTGTTCATGGTTTCTTATCATAATAATGTGATCAACTTTATTTTCAAGATTATATATTTTGTCTTCATTGCCTGAGATTTTGTCTTCCAAATTATCTAGTCCTGGTGATATTTCCATTGAATTTTTAATTCAGCTTATTGATTCCTTCATCTCAAGGATTTCTCCTTTGTTTCTTTTCAAAATCTCTATCTGTTTACTGAAGTGAACTTTCACCTCCTGAAATTTTCTCTGATTTCATTCCTTACATCAGCCTTTATGTCATGGATCAGTGTAAGTATGCACAGTCTAAACTCTTTTTCTGACATTTCTTCTGCTGTGTTGTCAATGGATTCTATTATTGGAGCATTCTGGTTTGTTTGGGGCACTTTTTTCCCTTGTTTTTTCATGTTGTTTGTGTGTTCTCCCATCTAGCAGTGTAGATCTAAGGCAGTACAGTTTCTACCCTGTAGATTTACAGTGTCCGTGAAGGTTTCTAGTACCTTGCCTTTAAGGGGGAGACCAATATTAATAGCACCCAAAGTAAAAAATATACAGCCTTAAACCAAATATCTCCTATTAAGATGCCTAAAGTTTTGTCACAATAAACAGAAATGCTGTGTCCAATTATTGTGTACAATGCAAATAGTAAGTTTGCAAAAGGGTTTACAATTTCAAAGAGTGGACAAAGAGAGAACAGAAGTGATATAAGATGTGATGTTTATGAGGAAGGAGGAGAGAAGAGAGAAGTAAAAATTTATAGGAAGAGCAAAAGAAGATTTAATAGAGATTGGCTGTTAGCAGAAGAGAAAGAGAATCCAGGGAAACAGATAAGTGAGAGGTGTGTGTGTGTGTGTGTGTGTGTGTGTGTGTGTGTGTGTGTGTAAATAAATTAAAAAGAAAAAAGTAAAAATAAAAGAATATACAATAAAACTGTAATATACTATTCAGATATCCCAGTCCTCAATAAACTGATGCATGAAAAATACTTGGTTTCAAAAATGGTAGAGATGTAAGAGAGAGGGGGGAAAAGGATCTTGATGAAAAATTGAACAATTATTTCCACTGGAGTTCAAAAACTTCTTAGCTTCCCTTCTCTGCTGATAGGTGGAGTCATCATGTGGCGTTAGAACCCTTATGTATGGCAGACCCCACAATTTGATTGTGGGCCTTTAATTTAGTCTCCAAAATCAATCTCTCCTGCCCCTGCCCTTTCAAATTACCAGTCAGGTACTTCTCTCCCAGGCAGTCCTGAGGGCTGAGCGCCACAACCTGTGTGCCAGTTGCAGAGAGCTGTTCTGAATCAGGTGGATCTGGACGGTCCTGCAGGCTGCTTGCATACCTGTGAGCAATGGGCCAGGTTGGGGCCTAGTGAGGGGTTGGGAGGCTGAGAATTGGGAGGCCAGAAGGCCCTGATGGATGCCGGACTGATGTCAGACCTGGTGGGACCAGAGGATCAGTGGATGCTGAACTGGGGAGGGAGTAGGGGACTCGGTGAGTGACAGCCTGAGGGGTCCCTGGGAAACTTGTGGTTGCCTGGATGAGCCAAAAGCAGGATGCCCTCTCTCCCCCTTCCAACCTTCACATCCACTGTAGCCAGCCCCATCACTTCCTCTGTCAGGACTTCTACACTGGAGAGAGCCTGGCCCTCTCCAGCCTCTCTAACTTGTGGTCCCCTGGGCAAAATGCTCCCAGTTTCTGATTTTCCACAGGATTGCTAGGCTCAGACAGGCCCACGTAGACCTTGCTGAAAACTCATGGATCTGGGTTTCAGTTTCCATAGGCTCCACCACACTGTAGTTCTAAGATGGCTCCTGGATCGTGGATGATTGATAAACTCCAGTGGAGAGTTTTTTGTTTTGTTTTGTTTTGTTTTGCTTTGCTTTGTTTTTTAATCCAATTAATGAGTCAAGCAGTCTGTGGTTCAGCTAGGGCAGACTGCCACTCCAGTCTCAGGATGTTTCCCAGGAAAACCAGGTATTCCTCCTGTTTGAGTTCTGGGTAGCCAAGCTAAGAGAAACACTGCCTCACACTATTCCACCATCTTTGTCTCCCAGCTTATTTGTTTTTATTGGAAGGAACTTTTCATTAATTAATTTTCTAGGTTTTCAGGTACAGAATGCTACTTAGCACCCATAGGAAAGTTCTACTCTCCAGCCTCCTCTTGTCCTATCTTGCTATGTTCAATCCAGCTGGGTACTTAAGCTGTGGGCTCTGACAGTCCTACCTGACTAAGAGACCAGAAGTGGGCTGGCGGTGTAGCTCAGTGGAGAGAACTTGCCTAACATGCATGAAACCTTGGGTTCCATCCCCAGCACTGAAAAGAAAGGAAGAAATGAAGAAAGAAATTAATTCCTGTCATTCCTGGTTTTTTGCCCTAAATGAGGGGATTACATAAGGACCCTGAATCACACATGCAATTCATACATCATATACTTCTGACCTTGATGATATAATCCTCCAACCTATATTAGAATCCATATTTGCACAGACTTTATGGGAACGCAAATTAAAACTGTATTTTAAGGATAGGCTGAGCTGATAAGGAAAACACAAAGTTCAATTCTAAGTAAATATACTTAGGGCATATTCCCTCCCTCTTTACACTCAGAAGTTATATCTGATTTGGGAGGAGCAATTCCTCCAAACTAGAATGATGAACTCATACCTCACTACTCATGTTTCTTGAAAGGAACTTTTCAAGATTTTCCAATATATCTCCCTGTTTCTAGAGTTAATTGGTCAAGATTTTTCCAGCTTTCCAGGTACAGAATGTTACTTATCATCTATAGGATAGTTCTCTCCAGGCTCCCTTTTGATCCTATCTTGCTGTGCTCCATCCAGGTGGGTACTTCAGCTGTGGGCTCTGACAGTCCTGCCTGACTGTGCAACCAGAAGTGGGCTGGGGATGTAGCTCAGTGGAGAGAACTTGCCTAATATGGATGAAACCCTGGGTTCCATCTCTAGCACCAGAAAAAATAAAAACTGTCCTTTGTGACTGTGATGAGAAGTGAGTTCACTCAGATCTAAGTGCCATTTCACCTGGGGAGCCTTTCTCTGGACACTGCCCATCCAGCATCCCATACTTGGCATGGCTTCCTACTCTCTGCCCTTGGTTCCAGTTTATCAGCACTACATTTTGTCAGTGAGCAGCAATAAAATGAATCTGTCTCCTGACAAGTTTGTAAAAAGCCTGTTCTATTCTTAGAGTGTGAAGGGAGGGGGGAGAGATAAATAGTTGCCTACCATTTCCAAGGAAGGCATCTTGCTTCTTTCACCTCTCATAAAACTTCTGTGGAACTTTATAGAAAACGTTCAACAAATCTTTCCTTCCGTTATGGCCAGAGTCAAGAGAGTGAAGTATAGTCTACATACCAAAAATAACTCCAGGTTATTTTGTCCTGGATTTTGTCCTTGTGTTGTCACTTGCCTTATGATATTATGAAAGCCACTCAGCTCCATTGAATTTCCATCCACCCATCTAGAAAGCACTTGTAGCAATTGTATCAGTCAGAGTCCAGCCAGAGAAACAGAAACAATAGGAGATATATAGTAAGAGATTAAGTGCCAGGAATTGGCTGACATAATTGCACTGGCTGGCAAAGCAAGCTGAAGGCTGTTAGGACAGGACCTTGGGGATGTTAGGACAGGACCAGCTTCTTGGGAAGGAGGTGGTTCCAGGGTACAAGCTTACTTTGGAAAAGCTTCAGCCCTTCTCTTCTTTTTTTTCTGGTACTGGGGAATGAACCCAAGAGTGCTCTACCACTGAACTACACTCCCCATCAAAAAAGAAAACTTTTTTTTTTTTAAATATTTTCTTAGTTGTTGATGGACACAATGTCTTTATTTTATTGTTTTGTATGTGGTGCTGAGGATCGAACCCACGGCCTCACGCATGCGAGGCAAGCGCTCTACCGCTGAGCTACAATCCCAGCCCGAAAACTTATTTTTTGAGATGGGGGTCTTGATAAATTTCCAAGACTGGCCTTGAACTTGCAATCCCCTTGCCTCAGTCTTCTGTGTAGCTGGGATTACAAGTGAGTGCCACTGTGCCTGGCTTTTTTTTTTTTAACAAGGGATCTTACTATGTTGCCTAGGCTGGCCTCAAATTCCTGAGATAAAGTGATACTCCTACCACAGCCTTCCAAGTACTGGAACTACTGTTGCTGAATAATATTCCATCGTGTGTGTGTGTGTGTGTGTGTGTGTGTGTGTGTGTGTGTACACCACATTTTTTAAATCTATTCATCACTTGATAGACATTTAGGTTTGATTCTATATCTTGTCTATTGTGACTAGTACAGCAAAAACCATGGATGTGTAGATGTCTTTTTAATAAACTGAGTTTATATCTTTTGTACATATACATAATAGTGGGATTGCTGGACATATGATAGCTAGGACTATAAGCATGCACCACTGTAAGGTAAAGAACAACCCTTTTGTACTCAGTTTTAGCATCCCTTCCCCAAAAGCCTAACGCAGCCCCTTCCCCAGGTGCTTCCTCTCTACAATCTTTCATCAGGGAAAACAAAGCCTGGCCGATCAGGTTACTACATCAATGAATACCACCGCCGCTGATCTATGGCGCCAGTTTTGAATTGACCAATCCATAGGTTGCCACGCGTTTTGTAGCAGGCCCTATAAATTCCCTGTCCCACATCCCCTCTCCCCTTTTCCTCCTTCCTTCTCCTGGGTGCCCACTCCCCCCGAATAAAGATCTCCTGGCTGCATGAGGTGTGTCTGACTGGCCAATACCCTAACAACCACCATGCCCAACTTACATATGATTTCTTTTCCCTTTTGCTAGAAGTTCTCCATGTAGTTTGCTGGGATGAAGGGCTTCAGGAGGTTGAATTTAATAGGAAAAGGGAATTGAAAACAGTGTAGCTTGAGGGAAGAGGCAAATAGCTCTATGCTAACACCCCTCCCTCGCCTGATGAATGTTTCCCTAAGACTAATTGCTATAGATAAGGGAAGGGTGCTCTGCCAGGCTGGAGACACTGGGTCCACAGCCCGGAGGACCCTAGAAATGCAAAAATAATCAGAACTATGATTAGTTTGGGTGGTCATTCCAAATCAACATATTGCTGTAGAATGAATCTACAACTGTTTATGAAAAACTTTCTATACGTGTCAGTGACACCTACGTAGAAACCAGACACCAGCGCAGACTGGGACATGCTAAGTACCATGCTGGTATTATTTGGTGAGATATGCACCTCACTCACGTGGTCTCTGGAGTCAGATTTGGCTGTACTGCTTTATCAACATTCCCACAATACCCTTTTTCTATGAACAAGAGAGGCCTTTGGTCAGGGGGCTGCTCTGAGACATTTGCCCTTTTGTCTACAGATATGAGCTACAAGAGCACAGCACCCCATTTTAATTAAATGCAATAAAACTACCATGGGAAGTACTTAGAAGGGCAAGGTGAAGTGTAGAGCAAGAGTTCTCAGACCAGCAAGAGTTAGAGCCAGAAGGGTTTTTGTTATTGCTGCTGTTTTGTTTGTTTGTGGTGATGCTGGAAATAGTACCCAGGACCTCACATATGCTAGGTACTAAGCTACACCCTCCAGTTCCAAGAATCTTAAAGAGCATCTAGTAGCTCAGCTTTCAAACACACCCTGATGGAACTGTCAGGGAGAGGGTTAAACCTCAGTTCTAAACTGGACTAGCCCAGCGAGATTTTTGAGATGGTTCAGGTATGTCCACACAGGCAGGCTGGGGACCAGTGATGTGGTCCATGATTCTCAAGCCCACTGTTACATAGCAATCACTTGAGGAGGTTTATAAAAACAAACTTTCAGGACTATTCCCAGGATTATTTGGGTATGGGATTCATGAGTCTGTGTTTTTAAAGCTTCCTGGGGTATTCTTTGAAGAGTAAAATTTGGAAATCACTGATATACTCAATCTTAACATGTCTAAGGCCAAAGAAAAGCAAAATATCTTGCCCCAGTAAACTGTGAGCAAACAGGAAAACTAGGACTTGAATTCATGTCTACAGATTCCCAATTCAGCATCTTTTATAAAGATAACGTTACATTTCTCACCTAAGGTCTAGGGTTGTAGCTCAGTGGTAGAACACTTGCCTAGCACCTGTGAGGCACTGGGTTCAATCCTCAGAACCACATAAAAATAAATAAATAAAATAAAGGTATTGTGTCCATCTGCAACTAAAAATATTTTTTCTAAAAAAACTCTCAGCTAAGCTGAAAAGATATGTCTTTTAGGCTTCACAAACAAATTTAAACTATGATTTTTCTATTTTTGTCAGGAATCTCCACAACTAGAATGAGTTTTCCAGCTGCAAAATGCGTGTTTTCAGTTGCTCTTAAGAAAGTCTTTCCTAATTGCAAAAGTTAACCACTGAAATCAAAGGTAATATGGAGAATTGTAGGCTTTATTTATTTATTCAATATATATTTGGATACATAATTTTGCTATGTAGCCAAGGCTGGTCTCAGACTCCTAGGCTCAAGTGATTCTCCTGCCTCACCCTCTCAAGTGCTATACCACCATGCCCTACTTGGGCTCTCCTTTTAACTTGGTGTGTTAATTTCTTTTTTTCATTTAAGGTTAAGGATATAGCTCAGTGGTAGAACACTTGTCTTTCATGTGCTAGGTCCTGAAGTCAATCCCCAGCATCATAAAAAGAAAAAAAAATTCATTTATGCAAGGAGAATGAGATGTGGAGGCACCTACTACATGTCAATCAATGTAGCTAGGCCTCTGAGGAACCTAAAAAAGGTCTCAGAGGCTATGAGGAGTAGCTCAGTGGTAAAATACTTGTCTAGTATACATGAGGTCCTACGTTCAATCCCTAACACTGCAAAAAGAAAAGTAAATATCAGATGTGTTCTCAAGGGACACACATCCTGAGAGAGAAATGAATGAAATGATGTGGGCAGAGAACCACAGAATCAAAGTAGTGATGACTTAGTTCTTAAGAGAAGGAAGATAGTAAGGTTGCTACTCAGAGAAGAAGCAAATCTACAGAGGTTAAACATGTTTCCAAATCCCTCCAACCCTAGGAGAAGGGAAACAATCACAATTTGTTTTTTCTTTTAGATCTTATAGTTCATTGTTAATTTGTGCTGATTATTGTTGCAGTATTTTGTTGTTCTCTTCTTGATTTTTTTTCTTGTTCACTTGTTTGTTTACTTGCCTTTCACCTACGTTGTCCTTTGCTCAGTCAGAAAAGAAATATTTGCCTCATGGTTGTGAATCTGGGGGTGGTCTATACATGCTTGGTGTCTGATTGATTCTAGGTGGCCTCACTGGGCCATGATCTCATCTGGTGACCTGAGTCCAGAGTGTCATTGTAAAATGTGCACCCTCTGCTGGTAACCTCTAAGAACTGGACACTAGCTTCAAGATGGCACTGAATTCCCACAACATAGTTCCAAGATACAAGAATTTCTGGATCCGTGATAAGAATTTTCTGTCTGAAGTGATTGTTGATTTTTAAAAAAAAGAAAAAAGAAAAGCAAACCTTATCTCACACTTATCAAAGTGATAATCTTAAACTAAACTCAACTCATGTGGCTCTTAGGAAGGAATGACATGGTAAAAAGAGAAAATTTGAAATGTTCTATTTGCTTAGTTGGCCTAACAACAAGCAGACTAACAGAGTTTAGGCAATGTCCCCAGATGCGCCTGTGGATGGACAAGCAGTAAAGGACTCATGTCTAAAGCATCTAGAGGGAGGAGGGTGGCAGGAGTCAGCAAATAAAAATACCAGACACCCAGTTAGATATGCATTTCAGTTAAGCAATGTATAATATTGTTTTTGTATGAGTGTGTTCTATGCAATATTTGAGATGTACAAAAAATTACTTGTTTATCTGAAATGCATCTCTAACAAGGTACTTTGTGTTTTATCAAGCAATCCTAAAAGGGAGGAAAGAGAAACAAGGTTAAGTAGAAAAGCCAGAGCAGAGGCTAAGAAAGCTCTTGGATAAATTGTTGGTGCCTGGAAGTTGGTGACAGTTGAGCAATTAGGCCTGAGATGATAAATGGTCCCACTGAGACCCTGGAATGAGTCTTCCATGCTGGGCACTATTACAATTGAATCTATTCTCTTTCATCTTTGCAGGGCTGATTTAAATCCTATCTTAATTTTTAATATAAATTCTTATCTAAGAAAACATACAAAGAATCTTAGCAAAATACTTTAGTATTTCATTATCTTGGAAGCTTTCATGTTTAATTCCCACTTCTCCTCCTATAGTTGCAGTTAGCCCTGCTCCATACAAATGCAGTTTGTCCTGCTTTTCTGACTCTGCCTGTTTCCTGAGCTGCTTGTTGATGAACACACATTGTGCTTCAGCTTTATTTCCTGAGGACATTTTGGCAGCCCCAAGGTCACCCATAAATGTACCAAATGTTTTCTCTTGCATGGACTCAAAGTGTCCTGTGGTTTAGCTGGGCCTTTCCCACTTCCGGCCTCCCCAACACCCAGATCCACATTTGGAGCAGGTCCAGCACACCCCACCTGCATGAAAGGGGCCTCTGCCACCCACTATCTTTCAGGTTGATTTCCCAGAAGGATTTATAGCCAGGCAGCTGCCAGTTCCATCCCAGCTGTCCCTTGACAGTAGTGTTTCTCATTTCCTTGGCTTGTTTTTCATTTCCTCAGTTTTGTACACAAAATTCTTGAAGTCTTGAGCCAAGTTTTTAATTTTTCACTGTGTGAAGCTGTAGCCCTCTCTTTGCACCCTTCTGGATCAGCAAAAACTAAGCCCTACCTTGAGTACCAAGGATGTGGGATTTGTCCTTTTTTTTCCTCCACTTGTTTCAAGAATGAACTTTTCATATTTGGCAGTGCTGGTTCCCAGATAGGTACGTTCAGAATTAGACCAACATACTCCATGTTGACTTCAGATGTTGGATTATCACAGATGATGATTTAAAGTACATCAGAGAGAAAGAGAGAGATGTCCAAGACAATGAAGTAATCATCATCAATGTCTGGCTCATAGAGAATACTGACCCTTTAAAAGGCTAAAGTCATTCGTCTAAGGTACCCAAAAACATAGCCTGACATCTCACAAAGGACAGATCAGGCATGAACATTTGAGGGGAAAGACACAGCACTGTTAGCTTCACTGCAAAAAGAGCCAAAATTTCAAATTCTACTTTTGTTAACTTAGATCATCACTTAAGAATAACAGCCTGCTGGGCATAGTGGCACATGCCTGTAATCCCACCCACTTGAAAGGCTGAGGCAGAAGGATCACATATTCAAGGCTAGCCTGGATAACTTAACAAAACCAGCTTCAAAGTAAAAAAATAAATTAAAAAGGCTGGGGATATGGCTCAGTGGTAGAACACCCCTGGGTTCAATACCCAGTGACTAACACTAACACACACACACACACACACACACACAAACACACACACACGACAGCCTCCTGTTGCTGTTAGGTTGAAGCTAATCTTTGTGGGCAAGGTAGGTCACAGTTCTTTTGACATTCTTTCACCACATGGCTCTTGGAACAGCTCAATTCACCCTGGAAACACCAAATAAATATATATTTATTGGAAGCATGGATGAGAAAGTGCTATCTAATCTTAGATTGATAACTATCATCTGCCCTTTCCTAGTTTTATCTCAAAGACTCTTGATAAAGCAGATAAATTATATCTGAAATATTCTCAGAATAATTGGGGTGTGTAAATTCCTATGGCAGAGCAGCCGGTCACATTGTGTACAAATCTACTGACAGGAAGCAGCACACAGGGGACTGGGCACAGATGAGAACAGTTTCAGGCCTAGCTATGTCAGAAGGAAAGTCAGGAGAGCTCTTGTGTTTTACTACAGACCCTCTCACACACCCTCCCCCCAAAATGTTTCCATCATGCTACTATCAATCTCAAAAGCTCCCAAAGACAAAAGGATAAAGCCCAACGACTGCACTCCCTAATGGAAGCTGTCTGTTTGGCATCTTGTTCATTTCCACACCCATGTTGGCCTCTTTGCAGAAATCAGTCCACCGGCTCTCCTCAGTTTACCCAGCCTTCAAAATCCACTTTCACTTCAGCCCTTTGATAAATGTCAATAATTCTGTTGCTTGAAATTCATTTGTTCCTCAGCTCCTCTGAATCCTTCAGGTCTGATCTGCCCCACCTAGCCGCCTAGTGCTGGACCATGAGCTGGTTTTCAATGTGTCCTTTGTTAATATTCTAACCTAGTAGAATGTATCTTTTCTCTCCAACTAGGTTAAAGCTTTTAGAGGAAGAGTCTGGGATGGTCCTACCCACATTACAAGCTGCCAATCAATGGTTTAGGAATAAATAAATATTGGTGTATTTGTTTTTGGTTTTGTGACTCTAGAGACTATGTTAGCTGGTAAACAAGAGAGCATTGCTTCACTCATGAAAAGAGACAATTCCTGCCAAGTTAGGCAAGTGTGAATTATATATACACACACATTATCTTACATATTTATCTTACACATATATGTGTATGTGTATATATGTATGTATGTATATATTTGCACACACACATTGTTTTATAGCTCTCCACCCTAGGAGAGATGTAAGGCAAAGGGCACAAGGGGAGATGTAAGACAAAGGGTACAAAGTTCAAAACAGGTAGGATAAACACTTTAGAGATATAAGTACAATATACTGGAAATTTGCTAAGAGTAAATTTTGACTAGAGGATAACTATTCAGGAAGATGGCTATATTAATCAACTTGACTATAGTTACTATTTCATTCTATATATCAAAACATCATGTTATACACCATATATATGTATATGTGTATATATACATATATACAACTTTTAAACATCTTATTATCCAACATAAGACAGAAAATAAACACAGGGATGACCTAAAAGTACCCTGGCAGAACTACATTTAGAGGCAGCTATAACCACAGGAGAAGAAAATGTGCCTTGTGGCAAATCTGACATCCCCACCCAAGCCCCTCACAGCCTCTCCCTGCTTCTGAAAATGCCACTGCATGCTCTGGTCACACTCCTTAACACCCCAGGCAAGATCATTATCGTAGTTTTACAAGCCAATTTCTAAACAGCAGGTTTCTTTTCTGCGGGATGTTCCTATGCCAATCGCAGGATTTCCTATAATGAAGAAATGAGGAAACAATGTAGAGGTGTGCTAGGCTGCAGCTTTGTTTTGTTTTTGTTTTTTCATTCTGATTCCAATTACAGGAGCTCTGGTCAGCAGAGAAACGCTGGCCTAGTCATAGCCTGGCACACTGGGCAAATGCAGGTGTGTGGGGAGGGTACAGGGTGGAGACCATCCAGTGTGTAGGAGAGGAATTCAGGGAGAGGGAGAGGGTGGGTGGCCAGAAGAAGCACCCGCCAGTCCCAGTCCGGATGTGAAGCAGGAAGTGAAGCTTCCTTTTCTCATTGTCACCTGGGACCTCTTCCCTGTACTTTCAGATCTTCACAGTCACACCTTGTAGCCAGTTGGACAGCCCTCTCTGCAGCCTGAAGGAGCTTTCAGGGCACCCAGAGGAGTCCTCAAACACAAGTTCTCAATTCAGCCATCCTTTCTCAGTCTTCCCACCTTCCTGAGATGGTGCAAAGGGATAGAAAAAAGAAAATCTGAGTAACTATCTTAAGTAATAAAAATCATGTCATCTCCCTGACTTCATCTGTTTTCTATTGCTATAACAAAATACTTGAGACTGGGTAGTTTATAAAGAACAAACGTCTGTTTGGGCTCATGGTCCTAGAAGTCCAAGGTTAAGAAGGTGCATCTGGTATGGACCTTCTTGCTGGTGGGGACTGTGCAGAGTCCTGAAGTAATAAAAAGACATCACATGGCAAGAGGGGTACATTCCAGAAACAAAGTTAAACTGGCTTTTATAACAGACCCACTCTCCAGATAATCCATTAATTAATTAATCCACGAATGGATTAACCCATTCACGAGGGTACAATCCCTGTGACCTAATCACCTCTTAAAATTTCCACCTGGTCTCA
>CM053404.1:70431802-70471305 GCA_028644305.1 Xerus rutilus
TGGCACCAGGGACTGAACTCAGGGGCACTCGACCACTGAGCCACATCCCCAGCCCTATTTTGTGTTTTATGTAGAGACAGGGTCTCACTGAGTCACTTAGCACCTCGCTGTTGCTGAGGCTGGCTTTGAACTCGCGATCCTCCTGTCTCAGCCTCCCTAAGTGCTGGGATTACAGGCGTGAGCCACCGCGCCCGGCTCTGGTCTCACTTCTTAATACCTTACAAGGGGTATTAAATTTCAATGTCAGTTTTCATAGGGGTATTCAAATCATAGCACTATCCTAAAGAAGTCTCTTTCCTTTATATTATTAATGCATTTTGAGTCTATACATTTTAGTGCTAAATGACTTTCTCTCTTGCATCTCTTTGCTAGCTTTGCCTCTTAAGCACAATTCCTAGAGGACAGAGACTGCCACAATTTCATACTATTTCTCCCCATCACCCACTGTGTCCTAGTAGTTTCAAATGCATTAATCAGCTTTCTATTTCTGTGGCAAAATTCCTGAGATAATCAACTTAAAAGGAGGAAAGATTTATTTTGGCTCATGGTTTCAAAGTTTCAGTATATGATTGGCTGGTTCCATTGCTTTTAGGATTGTAGCAAAGCAGAACATAACAAAGAGCACATAATGGACCAAATAGCAGCCAAAAAGAAAGAGGAAGGGGCCAAAATATATCTCTAGAGAGTACACCTCTAGTGACCTATTTCCTCCAACTAGACCCCACCTCCAAAAGTTTCTACTACCTCTGAACACTGTCACATTGGGGACCAAACCTTTGACACTTGAGTTTTGGGAGGAAATTTCAGATCCAAACCATAACATTAAGTGAATGAACTGATTAAAATGAACTAGGTGTAGCAGTATATATCATAGCAGCCTATCCCAAATGTATGATATTTTTCAATAAGAACAGTCATGGAAGGGTTAGGTATGTAGTTCAACGGCAGAGCACTTACCTAGCATGCGTGAAGCCCTGGGCTCAGTTTTCAGCGATCCTCCTGACTCAGTCTTCCAGTTGCTGGGTCTACAGGCATGTGCCACCATACCTGGCTTTCTTTCCTTTGAAGAGCATTTCGCCTAGAGAAGAGAGGATATAACATAGAGCTCCCCAAGAATCCTCTATTGCTCAAGTCTGGATTTGAATGTAATGTCTTCTCCAATTCTAAAGCCTCTGTGTGAAGTGGATCCCTACATCAGAGGTATACCTCAGTCTTCTTAGCTCTTATGATTTAAGTGACTCGATGGTGTTGTCCCTGCTCCACAGTGGGAGGATCTCAGAATTCAAATTTTTCCCTTTTGAATTGGACAGATAGTGGGAGGTTTGCAGGGTCTACGGAGTGAAAGAGAAGCCCGCAGCACTGTGGAAAACAAAGAGATCTCCAAAGAGGTGTACAGGAGGTATCATCTGAGTTCGACAACAGCATGAGCTCTGCGCACATGGAGCTGGCTCAGCAAGGCTTAGGTCCAAGGTCTAATCTCACTCATCCAGACACTCCATCCCCTCTCAGCTTTCCTTCCCACTCTCACCTTCCAAATTTGTTTCAAAATTCCAAGTTCTTTTCTGTATCCTGCAAAATAATTCAGTTACCCTTCAGAGTTTCTCTCCGTTACTGCGAATTCGCTGAGGCCCACATTTGCTTATCTAAATCCCCTCTCTTTGTAACCAATTGTGACACTTTCTTGCAGCAGAGAAATGCAATCTCCTCCCTTGTCCGCCCCGTTTACAGATTTTTATAAATTCCTTTATTGGTAAGTAAAAGTAGGTATGGGTTTTCACTAAAGCTCGGACAGCGAGTGTGTGCGCCCGGAGCTTGTCAGACCCAACTTCGCTTGAAGGAGCACAGGTGCTCCCGGGGCACCGGGGCTATACACACCAGATGCACTAGTGGCTCCGCGGACAAAGCACCAAGGTCGCTGGACCCGCCCTGGGAGACCCGGTAACACCCGGCGGATCCCTCCTACTACTCCCCGGCTGCGAGCTTTCGGGTTTCCCGCCCTGCGGACGTCCCCCAGCCGGGTGAGGTGCGCTTGAGTTGGTACGTGGGCGGGGCGGGCGGCATTTAAGAAGGACGCTCACCCGGACAGCTGCGGGTGGTACGCCGGGGAAGGTGAGCGCGGGATTTTCGCCGCCTGGGTTATCCGCACCACCAGCACCGCCAACGCAGCCACCGTTCCGAAACCCCGGCTGGTGCACCGCCGCGCGCGAAGGCTACCAACATCCCACCGCGGGATCGACCCCCAGCCTCACTGCCTGACCCGACCCCAGCACAGGACCCACCTTCGGGCTTGTGCACCTGCGCCCCACCGCAGGACCCGACTCCCAGTCTGTGCAACGCTGTGGTGAACACCGCTGTCTCAACGCCGGACCACCCGCCCCGCTCACCACTGCTCGGCACAAGACCCATCTCACTGCGGTCCGCGACCCCTGCCTCGCTGCGAGTCTCCACTCGCCACCCCCGCGCCCCACTGGCCTTTGCACCATTGCCCCACCACCAGACCGGACTCCTTGCCTGTGCACCGCCTCTGCCGCCGCCACCACCGCCGCCTGACCCGACCCCTGGTCTTGCGCACCTCTGCAACCACCGGGGCTTACTAGCATCCAGTGCCCTTCCGTCCACTCATCGGCAGCACTGCCAGCCACAGCATGCGCCAGGTGCGTGCAGCCTCAGCCCCTGGTGGGAATCAGAGCCCACCTACAGGAAGCGCGCAGAGAGCAAGAAAAAGAAATGCCCTGTATGTAGATCTCTCTTCTAACCACCACTCACATGGCACTCCTAAACTGGTTGGATAATGAAGGAGTCCAAATGTGTGGGGATCTACCTCCACAGCACCCCTTCTGCGATCTCTCATTCTAAGATAGTTTGGGGCTAGGGTTAGGTGGATGCTGGTGTGATGGTATGAAAAGCCTGTCAATAAACCCATACTGCTGGAGACAGAGTAGTAAACTTAGTAGGCACCTCCTCTCCAAGAAACAGGGGGCTACACAAGTGTAACCTGTGAGAACAAGGTCCTGGGAAGCCCTGTGATTTACTTCCCACCTGCTCCAGCCCGGAGAGGGTTCCCCTGAGGAGATGCCGGCTGGTTAGCACTAATCCTGCCTTGCCTGGAGAGGAAGGAAAGGATTCTTGGGAGGTGGAGGAGGGCAACTCTCCCAGTCTTGCTCCTCTGTGTCCTCTCCAGGTGAGGATGAAGGGGCTGGTAGGTTTCTTACTCCGTGCAGGTCCTGAACCACAGGGAAGCCAGCAACACCTCTTCAGAAAACCTATCTGGGACCTATATTACACTTCTGCTTCTCTTTCAGAAAAAACTAGAGATTTACTCTGTGGAGCTCAATGGAACTAAAGATGTCACACAGACTGACCTAGGGGATGACAAGAAGTACCAAGGCCTGAAGAACGACCACCTGGAATTCAAAAAGAGTCTTCAAAAAGAAGAGCTTAAAAAAGAACTTGATCTGGTCAGTAGCAGTAGCCTTAAGGCAAAGGGGTCCTGCTGCCCCTCTCCCTGAAATTTTTCTATAACCTTCCTCTTAGGAAAGAAAAATCACTCTCAAGGATTTGAAATCCCCTGAAGACTTGTTATCTTGTTATCTTTTTTTTTTTTTTAATAGTATGATAATATCTGTCCTGGTCAGTCCCTCTGCAGGATTCCTGTGTTCTGGTTGGAGGCAGTCTCACGTAAACAGCAGGGGGAAAGACTCAGATTCCAAGCCCCACAGGCACAGCCCAGACCTCTCTCCTTTTCAGTTATTTCAATGAGATTTAAATAGTCACTTCTCAGTTTTCAGCTGATAAAGAAAACTATTTGAGCTGAAACCTCGAAGAAGGAAATCCAAAGCCACTGGACCTTGCTAGGTTTGGGGTACATGTGCCCATGAGAAAGAATAGTTCCAGTGGTAGGAGTGTTGGACATGGATTCCTTGACCCCAAGCTCAGGCTAAGTCTCAATTTCTCCACCATCTGAACTGTTGCTGCAAGAAAATGAGCTAGCTTTGCTGAAGTTTCGTTTTCTTTACATAAAAGGAGAAACAGTTTGCAGAGTCTGTGTGAGGTATGAGAATTTTGTGTTAAAGTGCTTTATGGGAGCGTAATATTATGATGGAAGAACTTTGGAGATATTAAAGCTAGCAGCTTTAATAAAGAGTTAGTTGCCTTGGATCTTAAATGTGACAGATTTTATCTCACAAATGCCAAAGGCAAAACTTCCTCAGGGAGCTGGAGATTCTGCTAGATTGCTTGTACAGTCCGTTGCAGACTTTAAAACTCTATGATCTTTGAGCAGCTACTGGACTGATACAGCTAGCTCATTCAAGGCTAGGTAGCTGGTTATTTAACATTCAGGAACTTGGCAGGGACAAGCTGATCAAGGTCACATTAGCAGCTTGAAATTTGGCTCTGATGAGAAATCAACCAACTCCACAAATCAGAGTTATCTTTCCTGAAAAGCTTGCTAAATATTTAGCAGCACACTGCCAGACATTGGTTCATATATATTCTGATAGACATTTAAGAACACAGCCCTGAAGCTGAGTGTGGTGGTACATGCCTGTAAACCCAGATATTTGGGAGGCTGAAGCAGGAGGATTACCAGTTTGAGGCTAGCCTGGGCAATTTGACAAGACCCGATCTCAAAGAAATTTTAAAGGGCTGGGATGTAGCTCAGTTGTAGAGTGCTTGCCTAGCTCATGTGCTCTTGGTTCAATCCCTAGTAGCACACAAAAAAAGAAAGAAAGAAGCAGCTCTGAGGTTGGACTGACCTGAATTCAATCAAATCCCAGTTTCCAAATAGGAAACATTTTGCAAAGAAAGAAAATGACTGGTGCCTACCTCTTAGATGTTCAGAGGGTTAAATGAGATAAAGCAAGAAAAAGAACAGTAACAGAGAATAGTAATTATTTCCTGTGTATCTCTAGCATTTAAGATTGAAGATACATATATGTGTGTGTGTGTGTATTCTTCTTTGAAATTGCTACTTACATGAATGAAAATATATCCATTCTCCCCATAGGCCTGTTGATTGTGATGTGACTCCTTTCTTTGATCAATTTGTGAAAATGTACAATACTGTATGGAAAAATCATTTCCACGATATTAGCCAGATTGTTTCCCTGCTTTCCTGCTGAAAACTGAACAAGGAATATCTTGCTTTCTTCTTTTTTCTCAGGCTTCTCAAAAGAGTACTATAATTTGCAACAGCATGTTTAAATGCTTTTGCACCCTGACCTGTATGCAACTTAGGGCCTTGAAAACTAAATTTTCTCTGCCCTCTGAATGAATGATCTGAGTAGCCAGTCACTGCCTGGCTGTGCCAGTACTAGCCAGAAGAGGGTGCACCAGATACCCACCACCTCACCCTCATCCCTCCCCATGCTCTCTTTTAGGCTGGAAGGAAAGTGAAGGTAATAGTACCCCGGTTTACAGAATGGCTCTTAAAGTCAGGCCTATTCATGCAAACAGTGACTGTGATCTGCCTTGACTTAGCAGTACTTTACTGTGCACAGAACTCTGCTTAATCCTCTGAAGACCCAGCAACAACTATTTAATTGATACTGGTGGAATAGATGAATGAGCAAAGTGGAATCTGACTGAGATGGAGGTTAGAAACAAAATAATAATGATAATAATAATAAGTTATCTTTTACTGGAAGGCATAATCTCTTATTGCAACGTGGAACTTTTTTTGCATATACTTAAGAAGGCAGATGCAATGATTCATGCCTGTAGTTCATGCCTATGGCTCATGCCTGCAATCCCAGCAACTCAGGAGACTGAGGCAGGCAGGAGGATCACAAATTCAAGGCTGGCCTTGGAAACTTAGCAAGATCTTGTCAAAAAAAGAAGAAGAAGGAGGAGGAGGAGGAGGAGGAGGAGGAGGAAGGAAGGAAGGAAGGAAGGGTTAGACTGAGGGGCTTAAAGAATCCTGGATGGCCAGGCATGAAGGGTCCTGTAATCCCAGTAACTCAGACAGCTGAGGTAGGAAGATTGCAAGTTACAGGCCAGCCTTAGTAATTTAGCAAGATCCTATCTAAAAAAAAAAAAAAAAAAAAAATGAAAAGAGCTAGGGATGTTGCCTAGTGGTAAAGCACCTCTAGGTTCAATTCCCAGTACTAGGGAAGAAGCAGGGACTCCTGGGTGCTGAGCTTTCTAGGGGGATGAGGAAGAGTTACCCCTGGGTTTTCTGTTACAGAAAGACTTTCTAGTCCTTTAGTCCAGTGGTTCTTAAAGGGAGAGGAGGGAGGAATCCCTCTGTCCACTGAAGGCACATTTAACAATATCTTGGTATGTCTTTTGTTATTACAACTCAGGGGGAGGGTGCTGGTAGGTGGAGGCCCCACAACAAAGAACTATTGGCCCAAAATGTCAGTAGTGCCAAGGATAAGAAACTCTGCTGCTTCCAGCTAATGATTCTGATTCTATGGCAAAACTTGCAAGTGTGGGCCATAATGGCATTTGTTTACTGGTAGATTTTTAATTCATGGGGCTTCTCCAACCAGTGAACTACTTGAAAAGGGGAAGCCATGCTTCTTTCTGGCAAAGACCCCCAATGAGTAGGGAGGACCTGTCCAAATACAGGAAGTGTGTCTGCTCTGGGTTTGTTCAACACACTCGGCCAGTCCCAGTATCCAGGTTTGAATGAAGTATCTAGCTAGAGATACTCATCCATGCTAGAGATCAGATTGAGGTGATAGGCACAGCTGCTAAGTGTCAATGGCAAGTGCAGTCTGAACTCTCAAGAAAGCTAAGAGTAAGAACGACAAGATTCTCTGCAGCAGCACTTTCCATTGCTGCACAGCCACTAGCACCAAGGCCCTTTCTCCCTTTTTTCCAAACTACATTTTTCTGGTATACTTCCTCTCTTAGCTTTCAGAGCTTGTCAAAGGTTGGTGGTTTCATTTCTTTTTTTTTTTTTTTTTTTTTTTGGTACCAGGGATTGAGCTCAGGGGTACTCACCTACTGAGCCACATCCCCAGCCCTATTTTGTGATTTAGGTAGAGACAGGGTCTCACTGAGTTGCTTAGCACCTCACCATTGCTGAGGCTGGCTTTGAACTTGAGATTCTCCTGTCTCAGCCTCACAAAGTGCTGGGATTACAGGTGTGCACCACTGTGCTGGGCTTGGAGGTTTCATCTTTTAGAATGACCTAATTCACCCTATTTTCCTTCCTTTCATGAATTTCAGGATGACCACAAACTCAATGATAAAGAATTGGAACAGAAATATGGTACAAACATCATCATGGTAAGTCACTAGGGAAATAGAGGTCAGAAAGAGAAGCCTCTTGACCATATAAGGTGGTATGCTCAGGGTATATGGAAAAGGGAAGGCACCTTTAGGATGAGTGACCTACAGCTACACCTGTGAGACTGCCCATCATTCACATGCCTGGATCTTAAGATTGGGATAGTTGACTTCTGGGAGCTGGTATGCCTAACCAAGGTCCAGGTTGAGCTCCTTCACTGAGCTGATGCCTGGGTATAGATAGTTCTTTTTTAGTACCCCCAGAAGGGTGTACACATACTTCCTGGAGGTCATGGCCAGAGGTTGCTTTTAATTCATGCCTCCAGGAAGTATAATGGTGCTTTGTGGCCCTTCTCAGAGACTAGAGAACCTAGTGTTACAAAGTGAGAATCCAGAGTAACTATCTGAGAGCCCTGCCTGTCTGCCTCCTCTGAGAAGGAACGAAGTCTCCAAGCACACTAACATCTTATAAACTCCTTCAGCATCTTATAAACTTCAGCATCTCATAAACTCCCCCACTACAGAAGTACTGCTTCCTTCTGTGAATCCAAGTTCAATTTCAAAAGTTTGGATGTCTTGCTGGGGCATGGTGGCACAAGCTCTTAAACCCAGCAACTCAGGAGGCTGTTGCAAGAGGATCACAAGTTCATGGCCAGCCTCAACAAAGCAATTTAGCAAGGCCCTAAGCAACTTTAGTGAGATGCTGACTCCAAATGAAAAGTAAAAAGGTCTAGGGATGTGACTCAGTGGTTGAGCATCCCTGGGTTCAATCCCCAGGACTAAAAAACTAAACAAAATGAAACAAAAGTTTGGGTGTCTCAACATAAAAAGATACAGATAATGTCCATCTGTTTTTAAGTCAACAAAAATATTTACTGTGTGGTTCATACTGGGTTGGCAGAAGGCAGGACAAAGAAGGACAGATCACCTCTCACCTTAAAGAGGCAGATGCGTAGGCATGTGTAGTGTCCACTCTATGCCTCCTGGGTGTCACAAGAGAGTTTGAATCTATACATTAAGAGAAAGGATTCTGATCAGAGTTACTACAGCAGGCTGCCAGAATACTGTAGTGTTTGATTTGGGACTCAGGAGGACAATTTAGAGATGAGCCCACAGAGTACTCAGGGGCCAAAAAGGACATTGTGGATTTGGAGAGCAATCTGGGCTTTCTGTGAGCGAGTATATGTGGAAAGCCAGGAAGAGATGTAGAGAAGAGACTAGGGAATGTCATTTAGGTAAAATGCAAAGCTCTTTCATATTAACCCATTAATTCTCAAGTGTTTGGTTCTGCAAATATTTCAATGAAATTGTTACAGGTGAATTAAAACAGATTGTAAATCACAATCTAGAGTTTATTATATAATTTATTGTCATTAATAATACTAGTGATGATCACTAATATAAATTCTTATCACTAATCTTTCACCTATTACTTTCTCCAAAACGGAACTCAAAAATATTCAAAGTTGCTATAAGTAATACATTTGTGGCTCAGATTAAGTTTTTTAGGTGTTCTTTAAATGGGACAATGAGACATAATGGGGCAACTGAGGAACAGGAGCTGTATTACATGTATAAGTGAGCACAATTTCTAAAGGGAAGAAATTTGATAAGATTGGTTTTTAAAAGGTAGTTCTGGTGGAAGACTTTTTTTTTTTTTTTTGAAGTGGAAGATGGAAAGGTCCAGAAAAAAGGAAAGAGAAGCCAAGATCAAGGATTCATAAACTGGCAGCCCAGAAAGATGGGAAGAAAAGGAACATATTTAAGAGACAAGGGAATTACCAACAGCATTTGGAGGGAGGGGAGTTTGAAGGAATCCCTAATCCCATTAGCCAAGTTAGAGAAGCAGAAGGAGAAGGGAACTTGATCAAGTGGTGTGCTGTAGCAGGTGGATGGGGATAAGCAATTAGAGAAGGTAATAGAGAGGAGAAGATGATGAATTTTTATTTTGAATCAGTTGTCCCTTGTTATGCACAGGGGAATGGTTTCAGGATTCCCCAAGGATACCAGATACCATGTATGTTGAAGGTCTTCTATAAAATGATATTTGCATATGTCTTTCACACATCTTCCCATATACTTTAAATCATCTCTAGATGACTACAATATTGAATATATTGTAAAAGCTAGGTAAATAGTTGTGCTATTTGTTTAGAGAATAATTACAAGAAAAAAAAGTCTGTACATATTCAGTCTTGACACAACCATCATAGACTTAACTATATTTTTAGTACTAGGGATTGCACTCCAGGGCATTTTACCAGTGAATTATACTACCAGTTCTTTTTTATTTTTAATTTTGTGTCAGGTTCTCACTAAGTTGCTGAGGCTGATCTCAAACTTGAGATCCTCCTGCCTCAACCTCCTGAGTTGTTAAAATTACACACATGCACCACCACACCCAGCCTTAACTACATTTTTTTTTTTTTTTTGGTACCAGGGATTGAACTCAGGGGTACTCGACCACTCAGCCACATCCCAAGCCCTATTTTGTGTTTTAGTTAGAGACAGGATCTCACTGAGTTGCATGGTGCCTCACTGTTACTGAGGCTGGCTTTGAACCAGCGATTCTCCTGTCTCAGCCTCCCAAAGTGCTAGGATTACAGGCATGTACCACCGCATCCGGCAACTACATTTTTGATCTGCAGTTGGTGAAGTCTGTGGATGCAGAGGCAAATTGTACTATCAGAAATGTCTCTGAAACAGCCCTGTGAAAATGTTCAAGTTATTGAGAATGATGAAGATTCTGGGATTCTGGAAAAGGAATTGCAAATGGAGGGTGATGGTATCAAGTTGGTAACTTGAAATCTAGTTATTCAAAAAAGATCTGAGTCACTACTACAGAAAAAGCATTAGACCCTAGAGCAGACTTAAAAATGACTAAAATAAAGAACTTGCCTTTAATTAGTTCTCAACATAATTGGAGATAAATGATATATACTATTTGGGGAGAAGGCTATGGAAGTGTAGTATTTTGTGGTAGTGTGCCTCTGCACACCCTTGGATGTCACGCTTACTAGGGAAGGAACTGCTCATGTGGTGATCAGAGTCAGGTAGGATTTATGACTGTTATAATGAACCAGAATTTAGAACTTAGAGTGAGTATATACAAAAGTAGGAAAATATCAGACTAAGGATAAAAATCTAGCTTAGGTGATATATGGAACTCCAGAATGGATATTTTCTGTATAGTTATATTGTTTGGGGGCTTTTTTGTTGGATCCAGGGGCACTTTAACCACTGAGCCATATCCCTAGCCCTTTTTAATTCTTACTTTGAGACAAGGTCTCACTAAGTTGCTTAGGGCCTCACTAAATTGCTGAGGCTGGCTTCAAACTTGTGATCCTCCTGCCTCAGCCTCCCGAGTGGCTGGTATTACAGGCTTGTGCCAACATGCCCTGGTAACTAGCTTCTTTATTTCAAATTCTCCTCAGCCAAATTACTCCTATCTCTGGATAAATTTCTCAGAAATGAAAATTCCTAAGCATAGCTTTATGTAGCAGCTCCAGAACCAGTGACCTGGCTGAATCCTGGTGTCACTTTTTACCAGCCAGGTGACCTTGGGTCGGTTACATAAACTGTGCCTCAAATTCCACATCTGTGAATGACAATAATGATAGTATCTTCCTCAGAGCGTTATTCTGGAGAATAATTATATGGAGAACACTGCTTGACTGATAATGAATGTTAAATATTCTCTCAAAGAAGGCGGATGGGAAGAATGGGGAGAAGTTGCCCAGAGGGACTAAGTTACAGTTAGATATGAGCAAGGAGTTCTGGTGTGCTATTGTACAGTGGGGTGACTGTAGATAATGGTAATGTGGGGTATATTTCAAAAAGCTGGAAGAGAGGATTTTGGAAGTTTTCACCATATGAAAATGATAAATGAGATATATATGTTTAAACATTATATCATGTATACACATATCAAAACATCACATGGCACACCATTAGTTTAAAAATAATAATTTTTTGAGAAGGTGGGGAGTAAAAAGATGAGGCACCAGCTTCATCTACTTTTCCCAGGGCCTTCTTGGCAATGTTAATACCTAAACACAACCTGCAGAAATATGAAGCCCAATCCCTGAGGGAGGAGAAATGTCTAATTTCTGTGTTTCTGTATCTGTTTTTCTTGGCTTTTTCAGGGTCTCTCCAGCATCAGAGCTGCTGAGCTCCTGGCTCGGGATGGACCCAATGCCCTCACCCCTCCCCAGCAGACTTCAGAGATTATCAAGTTTCTTAAGCAGATGGTGGGGGGTTTCTCTGTCCTTCTGTGGATAGGAGCCATCCTGTGCTGGATTGCATATGGAATTCAGTATGCCAGTGATAATTCTGGATCCCTAGACCACGTAAGCCACCTTCCTGGTTTTGCTTAGCAACAGGGAGAAATGCAGGCCATCACTGGGCACAAAGGTGGGCTAAAGGCAGGAATTCTCCCAGCAGCAAAACAACAGATATCTGACTTTTTCTTTTCTTCCTCTTTGTGTGTGGGGGGGAGGCGGTGCTGGGGATTGAACAGAGGGCCACGTGTATGCTAAGCAAGTGCTGTACCACTGAGCTACTCATGTGAGCTATACCCAGCCCTAGAAACCTGACTTTTTTATTAAAAAAAAGCCAGTTGAGCATGAATTTTAAAATAGACACAAAACACCTGAGATTCTAAGGCAAAAACATATCTATATACCTGTGAAATATTTTGGAGCTGTCTCTCCTCAAAGCTAATCTTGCCCTTTACCATGGGGGCAGCTATGCTTTCTGAGAACTGAGTGCCATACCCTCAAAACTGAATCTTCTGATACCATGCTAAAGAAGGAAGCCAGATGTTGTATGAGGCCACTGATATGAAATGTCTAGATATGCACATCCCTGGAGATGGGGGCATATCAGTTGCCAGAACTAGTGATGGGAACTAGGTGTGATTATTGAAGGGCATGATGGACCACAAGTGTTTCCAATTTCAAATTTGGGAGGATTTTGGAATATCTGCATATACATAATGAGATGTCTTTGGGATAGTGCGCAAGTGTAAATACAAAATTTATATATGTCTCATGTTCATTTATATGTGTTCACTTGGCCTGAAGGTAATTCTTGGCAATGTTTTTAGTGAGCCTATATTGTGACTATAACCCATCCATGAGGTTGAATATGGAATTTTCCTCTTTGGTGTCTTCGGTGCTCAAAAGTGTTAGATTTCGGAGCAGTTCAGATTTTGGATTTTCAGATTAGGGATGTTCACCTGGTACCTGTTTCTGTGACTGCTGCCTCTTCTCACGCAGGTGTACTTGGGCTCTGTACTTGCCCTAGTTGTTATTTTAACGGGGATCTTTGCTTATTACCAAGAGGCCAAAAGCACCAACATCATGGCCAGCTTCAGTCAGATGATTCCCCAGGTGAGTAACAACTACCCCTCCTCTAGTCCTCGTGTGGTTTCTAGGTGAACAGGCAAGGCAGCCTTGGTCCTATCCTCTGTTTTCTGGGTCTTCTTGGTTGAGTCACTTCTCTCAGAAGTCCAGGGTTTTTGACATGGTCAAGTGAAGTGAGATCCAAGAAAATGCTTATCAAGGGAAAAGCAGGACAGTCATTGCACAACATCCTCTGGACCATTTGGGCAGTTGTTCAGGGGGGTTCAGAATTTTCCTTCATTGACAGCCAAGGAGATCCACCTGTGCATCTCTGTGACCACTTTCACTTCCACAGCATGTTGCCCCCAAATGCTCCCATGGACCTAAGTACTCCCATCTTCCCCCAGCAACCCATGTTAGGTGTCCACAGCAGGGAAACCTGGCCCAGACCTAGAGAATTGTCAAGTGGAGGAAAAGATTCTGGGTGAAAAAGACGCTCCTGCTGTACTAAAAGGCAGGATACCACCTCATTAAAGTTCTCCCCACTTCAGCAAGGTTATTAAACCCTTCAACTCAGTGTTCATCCTTGATGCCTTGCCAGGGGGCTCACCTTTGATCTACTTTCTTTCTGCGAGGCCCAGGGCTCTCGCTTTGCTATGTCTGCCCAATAACAGCTTTTCCTGCTTTCAGTAACAGAGCTCAATATAAAAATAGTTCTCATGGTCTTCAGACCTTAGGTGACATAGTCTACAGTTTCATCTGTACATTCTGACAGCTAAGGGTTTCCATGCCCCTATCCTGGGATTCAGTGAGGTATAGAAAGAGGAGGGCCAGCATCATCACAGGGTCTGAGGTGTTTCTCATGGTTTTCGTCTGCAGCAAGCTCTTGTTATCCGTGATTCAGAAAAGAAGATAATTCCTGCAGAGCAGCTGGTGGTGGGGGACATTGTGGAGATTAAAGGAGGAGACCAGATCCCTGCAGACATCAGGCTGCTGTCTTCTCAAGGGTGTAAGGTGAGCATCAGAAAACACCCACCTTGAAGATCCTGCTTAGAGCTGACAGGTGTTCAGTTCTTTCCCAATCTTGGTAGAAGAGGCAGGAAACAAGGTGACTAATTTTGAATTGTTTTCAAAATTTCTTCTAGGTAGATAACTCATCTCTCACTGGGGAATCTGAGCCCCAGCCTCGCTCAACTGAGTTTACCCATGAAAACCCCCTGGAAACAAAGAACATAGGCTTCTATTCTACAACCTGTTTGGAAGGTAAGACCAGTTGGCTCTCAGCCACATCTCTGACCTGTACCGCTTCTCCTTCTTAGGCCTGATATTTTGTCTCTCCTGTCCCTTGGTATAAACCTTTACCCAGAGGAAATGTGGAACTGAGGATTCCAGAGGACTGATGTTGGCCTTTGTAATATCATGTGCAAATTGCATAAGCCACCAGAGAGGACTATCGGCAGGACCCCTGGAATAAAATGTCTACTTCCCCTGTAGGCACGGCAACCGGCATGGTCATCAACACGGGTGACCGCACCATCATTGGTCGCATAGCCTCCTTGGCTTCAGGTGTTGGAAATGAGAAGACGCCCATTGCCATTGAGATCGAGCACTTTGTTCACATTGTGGCAGGTGTGGCCGTCTCCATCGGCATCCTTTTCTTCATCATCGCAGTGTCCATGAAGTACCGTGTCCTGGACTCCATCATCTTCCTCATTGGCATCATTGTGGCCAATGTTCCCGAGGGCCTCCTGGCCACTGTCACTGTGAGTCCACACTGTTAGGCCTGCATTTCCATAGTGTTGGCACCTACCACTGCTGCTGGGGAGGCTCCTACAAACAAACTACAGCCCCCTTTCGACAACACACCTTCCCCACCAAGGACCACCAAGGAACATTCCAAATACTGTTTCTTACAGGAACTTACTGAGACAACCATTTACATACAGGTTTTTCTAGCCACCTAAATGCCTTCCCCATATTTCTTTAAAAAAAAAAAAAAACTTCCTTGGCAGTTTCTACAGCTTAAGAACTGGACACATTCTCTCTTCCTTCCCTCAGGCCAAAAAAAAAAAAAAAAAAAAAATTCCCCTATTTCTTTTCTGTAGAAGAATTCAGCCCTGTTCTTCCTGACTCTTCCTTTATTAAGGACCGTCTCATCTCATTCAGTCCTCAGATAAAAGGCTTCTCCTCCCAGGTCTCTCTCTTGGAGGCCAACGGAGTCGGGGAAGAGGGATTCATACTCCAGTATGTAATTACAGTGGCCTGTGTCACCCTGGCCAAAGACAAGAGATGTTCTAAGTCTTTTGTGACTTCAGGAGATAATAATTTGAAGAAACTGAAGCTAAAAAACAAAAAGTCATTTGAGAACTGGAGGTTTCAAAGGATCTTTAAAATAAGGAGCTTTTAAAATGTAACACTGGGGCTAGCAATGTAGCTCAGTAGTAGTGTACTTGCCTAGTGTGTGTGAAACTCTGGGTTCAGTCCCCCACTACCATTAAAGAAAAGAAACACAAATGCTCCTTGATTTCCCAAAGCAACATGCAAGTCCTTGGGGACAACCTCTTTGGCCTATAACAGTCAAGGTCTCTCTTACCTCATGAGTGACAGGGACTAGGTAGCCCAAGTTCCCCCCGACAGCCCCCACCCAGTCCCCCAGCACTGGGAATCAAATCCAGGACCTCCTGCCTCCTAGGCAAGTGCTTTTTATCACTGAGCTACACCCCAGCCCTCCAAGTTCCCCCTTTGAAATTACACATGTTCCCAAACTGCAGCCATGCTGTCAGTCTGCTACCTGTGGGCCCACCAGAAGCATTTTCTTTAAGGAATAAAGGGACAAGAAAAGTATCCCATATTTAATTTAAGAAGAAAGATTGTGGCTTATAAGGCTTCTGGTGGCTTTTCAGTCAATAGACAAGCCTTGCTGCATTGCCAACTATACCTCTGGTCTAAACTTCTCCAGCTCTCTCCTAAAATCCCATCACATCTAACTTCAGTGACTGAACTTGAGTTCAAAATGATAATTCCCAAAGCTTCCTTTTCTCTCTGCTTTCAGGTTACCCTGTCGCTGACAGCAAAACGGATGGCCAAGAAGAACTGCCTGGTGAAGAACCTGGAAGCAGTGGAGACCCTCGGCTCTACCTCCATCATCTGCTCGGACAAGACCGGGACCCTGACCCAGAACAGGATGACTGTGGCCCATCTCTGGTTTAACAATCAGATCTTTGTGGCTGACACAAGTGAAAACCAATCAAGTGAGTTTTTTACAGGGTTCATTCGGACCCAAAGCCATAGACTCAAGCAGAGGGACTGACTGAATATGGCAGCACTGGTCTGCAGTTTCAAGCAGGGTGTGGCTTGGGCATGCCAGGCCCAGCATTCACAGTGGCCACTGGTCTTTCTCTGTGTTCCAGACCAAGCCTTTGACCAAAGCTCTGGAACGTGGGCTTCCTTATCCAAAATAATAACACTGTGTAATCGAGCCGAGTTCAAACCAGGACAAGAAAGTGTTCCCATCATGAAGGTAAAGCTGTTACAGCACTTGGTCTTAAATCACAGCTGGTGCAAGGTCACTTTCTCTGTTCTCTTGGGCACTTGATTTAATTCCTCTAGCTGTGTGAAGTTTGCACTAGTAAGAGCAGATCCAGCTCATAGACAGACATAAAATTTTCTTCACTCCAGTTAACTATGAGAAATCACCCATTCTTAGAAGATCTCAGGATATTGGTTTAGGTCCTTTTGAAAATTCCTTTTCCAGGAAATGAATGTGTCTTTAAGTTGCTTTCCTAACTTTTTTACAAGCTAAGTGGATATAAGCAAAGTTTTGTTTTGTTTTTATTATATAAATGCCATTCACTAAAGTTTAAAATGTAATTGAATGAAAATAAAGGGACTGATCTTAATATATGGTGCTCTTGACTAGAATGTGGTGGCAAATGGAGATCCAAGAGGTCCTGGAATATTGGAATATAAAATAAACTCTGGGCACCATGAATAATCCAGCAACTCAGAAGGTTAAGGCAGGAGGATCACAAGTTTGAGACCAGCCTTACAAATTAGTGAGATCCTGTCTCAAACTAAAAAATGAAAAGGGCTGGGGATATAGTTCAGTGGTAAATTGAACCTAGGGAGATTCAATTACCAGTTCTTCAAATAAATAAAAAATAAAACTCTCTTTTTTCTTCTTCCTCCTCTGCTCTTCCCCCTCCGTGTCCCCCTCCTCATCTTTCTTCTCCTCCTCCTCTCCCTCACTCCCTCTTCTCCTTCTCTCTCTTGCCTTCTTAACTTCCCTTCATTCCTTTCTCTTTTCCATCTCAGTGAGTCACTGAGTCTGTTTTCTTGGCTTTTCCATTTGCCAACTTTTCTTCCACTTTCTTGTATTTTTGGTGTGTTTATCACAAATACCTTGCATCTGAAAAGCTGGACCAACCTCTTCATGGGTTTTGCTGATTCTAGTTAATTCCTTTCCACGCTGGTGTTTTCCACATGCCACTAATTTTCCTCAAATACTGATGGTATCATCACCTAACTTTGCTCAAAAACTTTCTGTGATTCTGTATTTTCTGCCTGTGTGTGCACGTGCATGTGTGTGGTGCTGGGGATTAAACCCACAGCCTTATGCATGCGAGGCAAGCACTCTACCAACTGAGCTATATCCCCAGCCCTATTTTCTGCTTCATAAGTCTAGACTTCAGCCTGCCTCTGTGGACCTCCAAATCTTGCCACACCCTCCATGTCCAACTGTACCTCCAGCACTCGCAATGGAACCTTTCCTTCACATCTCCACTGTGGCATAGCTCAAATCCTCCAGTCCTCACAGAGCTCCCACTTTTTTGATCTTTCCTAGTGCTGGTAGGTGACAGCACTGCTTTACACTCTTACCATGGTCCTGATTCAGTTGTCGATGGTCATGTGATGGCCTTGTCTTTTCAGCTAGGTGGTAAGTTTAGTCGGGAGGCGTGTTAGTTCATGTGCTAAAAGCATGTAGGTTCATTAAAGTCACACAAGAACCAGAGTATGTGTTGTAAATATTTATCTCTTTTGATTCCCAGAGAGTCGTCGTTGGAGATGCCTCAGAAACTGCTCTTTTGAAATTCTCAGAGGTCATTTTGGGTGATGTGATGGAAATTAGAAAAAGAAACCGCAAAGTAGCTGAAATCCCTTTTAACTCTACGAACAAATTTCAGGTAAGTTTTTCCTCACAACTGGCAATCTTTGTTGTCACTGCAACAACACTTCTACTTGCAGGGAGCCATTGGTTAACCCATATTTTGGATATCTGCTTTTAAAAATAGTCTTTGAGGATTCAGGGCCAGAGTATCTGGTAAGCACAGGTTAATGTTCCCTTGTTAGCCTCCTTGATTTCCCTGAAATAGAGAAAAACAGAAAGGCAAATGCCTTATCAGGGCCTGCTGCTTCTATGAATGATCCGTCTATATCACAAATTCTGTGTGTGTGTGTGTGTGTGTGTGTGTGTCTCACACACACACCATTACCATCAACCACTACCAGGTAATTTTGCCCAAAGGATACATGCAAAAACTAATGAGAGATGGGCAAAGTGGGGAAAACTAACATTTATTGCTTAACTAGTATAGTTGATCCTCTGTACTCTCAAGTTTTACAACCATGGATTCAATGAACCATGGATCAAAAATATTTGGGAACAAAAAATTGTATAGATTATTTCTTGTCATTATTCCTAAAACAATAGTATTTAACAGCTGTTTACTTAACACTTATATTGTATTAGGTAGTATAAGTCACCTAGAGGTGCTTTAAAGAGAATGGTTAGATGGCATAGGTTTTACACAAATACTAGATCATTGTGGGGGGGGAGGGTGTTTACTGGGAATTGAACTCAGTGGCACTCAATCACTGAGCCACATCCCCAGCCCTATTTTGTATTTTTTTATTTAGAGACAGGGTCTCACTGAGTTGCTTAGTGCCTTGCTTTTTGTTGAGGCTAACTTTGAACTTGCAATCCTCCTGCCTCAGCCTCTCAAGCTGTTGGGATTACAGGTGTGTGCCACCATGCCTGGCACAATCATTTTATAAAAAAGACTTGAGCATTTGTGGATTTTGGTATCCTTGGGAGTCCTGAAACTAATCCCCTAAAGACAAGTCTGACTCTAAAGTCCATGCATTTTCTACTACACAAAAGCAGAACAGATTGTCAGGCCATGTGAGGAAGCCTTCCCCTAAGAAAACAAGTCTCCTCATATGTCTAGTCACATTGGTTCTATTCTATGAGCCATTAGTAGGGATTTTCTTTGTACCCACTACTCAGGAAAACCTTGGCCATCCTTGTCTAATCTTCTACATCACGATTAGATGGCCAACAATCAGCCATCTCCATTTTCCTGTTCAGACAAATTACCCTTTATAGCCCAAGGTCCTGCTATACGTGAGAATCCCAAGATGGATGGATCAATACTTGGGCTTTACATATACAGTAAAGTAGTCAAATGTTGCTTAATGATGGAGATACAATCTTCTGAGAAATGTGTTCTTAGTTGATTTCATCATTGTGCAATCATCAGAGTATACCTACACAAACCTACTGCACACCTAGGTTATATGATAGAGCCTGTTGCTCCTAGGCTACAAACCTGGACATATTACCATACTGAATACTGTAGGCAACCACAACACAATAGTACTTGTGTATCTAAACATATCTGAACAATAAAAATATTAGGTAGTAAGAATTTTCAGTTCCATTATAATCTATAGGACCATTATGATATATGCAGTCTCTCCTTGACTGAAACATCATTGTGTGACACACAACTTTGTATAAATAGGATAACCATTGTAGAAATTTCTGGTGATTATCTACCCACCTTCATTTGGATGAAATTTAGGATTGATGAAGAACTGTTTGTGTCACAAACATCTTCTTTGTGGATAGTGAGCTAGTTAGTAGTCATGGTTAGCTAACTAGACAACTAACAAAAATATATAAGATATTAAAGCCAGGAAATGATCTCTTATTTGAAACTTAAGTAAAAATGGAGTAATGATCCTAAAATAACAACAGTACTAGTAGCTATTTGTGCTACTTTCCACATGTATTAAATCATTCATTTTCACAAGGCAAGTAGAGGGTGAGGAAATTAAAGTACAGAGGATTTGGGAAATAGCTAGTGAGGGCCAGAGTCAAGATTCAAGCAGGGCTAGGAAGTCTATCCTGGTAAAGTCAAAGCTAGGTGATCTTTTAAACAGAAGAAAGACTCAGAATGTTGCTGAGGTGCCATCTACCTCAGCAAAAGCATTTCCTGTCCTATGAGAAATGAGAGCAGGTTCCATGAGGCCTCATGTATAACACATTGGAGTAGAAAATAAAGTTGGGACCAGAAAGGGGGAAGAGGGCCTGTGTGAGCTCCCACTGAAAAGGTCAGCCCAGGTCAATATTGGGTCCCATTAGGGCATTTTTATTTCTACATATGAGCAACACTGTACTGTACACAGAAATTTAGACATCGTGGCCTTGGAGTTCTCTATGTATTATTCAATGGAAGCAAAGAAAGTGGAAAGTCTGTCTTATTGGACTTAAAATAGCCATACTCCAACAGACCGATCCATGAGACTTTTTTTTTTTTTTTTTTTTTTTGAGTCAGCGTCTCTCGCTAAGTTGCTTAGGGATTTATTAAGTTGCTTTTCTGAGGCTGCCCACAAACCTGTGATCCTCCTGCCTTAGCCTCCCAAGTTGCTGGGATTACACCACACCCAACTCCATGAGAATATTGAAAATAGTTTATGGAAAATTAGGAAAATGCTTCAAAGTTTTATGTAAAGATGAATGCATTTAATTGAACAGATTATGCTTTACATCCTCCATGATCAGGACAGGTACTCTGAAACCTGTTATCCTAGGTTTAAATCCCAACCCAGTACCTACTCATATGTGAACTTGAGCATGTTACTGAACTTCTCTTCACCTCAGTTTCCTCCTTCATAAGTGGTGATAAAAATAATGTTCATGGTGTTAGGGGGTTTTGTTGGTTTATAAGCAGTGTTGAGGTTTGAACCCAGAGCTAATATATGCTAAGCAGGTGCTCTGCCAATGAGCTACACCACTGTCCTTGCCCTATCTTATTGGAAATGATAGTGATAATAGGTGGGAGGTTTATTTGGTTTGGTTTGGGTTGAGTTGAGTTTTAGTTGGTTGGTTGGTTGGTTGTTTTTGCTGTTGTTTTAATGTCTTTACTTAACCACAAGGGGAAAAAATAATTTTTAAAAGTTGGCAACCCTATTTGCCCTCTATCATTTATTTTTCCAATTGAACTCATCTTTGATATCCCCAAGTCCAAGAACTACTGGTGTGGAATCAACTCTTGGACTCAAAATAGTTCATTTTTCTTTGTATTTTCTACCAAAGACAGCAAATTTCAAAAAAGCTACCTGGAGGTTGGTGGGCAGAGTTTCCTGAGGCCAACTGCAGTGGCACACGCCTATAATTTCAGCAACTCAGGAGGCTAAGGCAGGAGGATTACAAGCTATATCCCCAGTCCCCTCCCCCTTTTGGTACCAGGGATTGAACCCAAGGGTACTTTACCACTGAGCTATATATCCCCAGCCTCAGCAGTTTAGAGAAGTCCTAAGCAACTTAAGAGAGACCCTGTCTACAAAATAAAAAGGGCTGGGGATGTAGCTTAGTGGTAAAGTGCCCTAGGCTCAATTCCTGGTACCAAAAGTGAAAAGGGGGCTGGAGATATATAGCTCAGTGGTAAAGTACCCCTGGGTTCAATCCCTGGTACCAAAAAAGGGAGGTGGGAGGCTGAGGATGTAGCTCAGTGGTAAAGTGCTTCTGGATTCAATCTCCAGTACCAAAAAAAAAAAAAAAAAATTCCTGCTGCTCTCAGAGGAGCTCAGGTCTGAAAGTTATCTGCTCACCACAGGCTGGGAGAAGTGGTAAGACACAGAGGCTCTGAACTTCAGACTCTCATGAGCTCCCCGGGAGAGCTTGTTGCAGAGGGAGGGCCACATACGGCCTCCTTAATGCAGCCAGTATCTGTCTGAAAGACAAACTCCACTTAGTTTGGATTCCAACTCACTGTGCCCCTCTGGGCCAGGGCCAAGTCTAGGATTCTGCATATTAATTGGCCACAAAAATTAAAAGGATAGGATATGCCTGGGGATGTCATTGTTCCTCTTCCTTCTTTACATTTTAAAGACATATGGAGGGGCTGGGATTGTAGCTCAGAGGTAGAGCGCTTGCCTCGCAAGCGTGAGGCCCTGGGTTTGATCCTCAGCACCACATACAAAGCAATAAAATAAAAACATTGTGTCCATCTACAACTAAAAAAATATTAAAAAAAAAAACTTTAAAAAAAAAAAAAAGACACATGGAAAGAAAGGAATGTGTTTCCCCTTCTTGTCCTGTTATTAGTTGGAAGAGCCATGATAAAGATGCTGTATTTAACATGCTCACTTCATGTGCTCCAGCTCTCCATACATGAGACAGAGGACCCCAACGACCAGCGCTTCCTCATGGTGATGAAAGGGGCACCCGAGCGGATCTTAGAGAAGTGCAGCACTATCATGATCAATGGCCAGGAGCAGCCACTGGACAAAAGCACTGCTGTGGCCTTCCACACAGCCTACATGGAGCTGGGCGGGCTGGGCGAGCGTGTATTGGGTGAGTGCAGGCCATAGGACCTCTGTCCATCTCCCAGGAGGTACAGAAGAGGAGGCCTCATGAACTAACAGAGTAGTGTGGCATCATATGGGTCATATAGTCATATAAGGAAGAATACAAAAGGCTGGGGCTATAGGTCAGTGGCACAGCACATGTGTGAGACCTTGCCTCTCATGTTTGATCCCCAGCACTGCAAAAAAATATATACATACATGAAAAATGGGATGTAACATCTAAGAATATGCTATATGATGTCACCAAGGAGAATGAAGTCACTTCCAGACAAGCAAAGACTTTATGGAAAGAATCACATTTCAAAGCTTTGAATGGTGGTATTCAGAGAGATGTGAGGGAGGGTATCCATATAGAGGGAACAACAAAGGTCAAGCAGAAGTAGAAAGGGATGGGATTCATGCATGCAGGATGAAGCTACCCAATTCCTACAGAGCTGCAGGGTAGATGAGATGGTGCAGATGTGGGAAGCAGGGCTGGAAAATAGGTTGCAGATCATGAAATGGAGCCCTTGAATATGCTGCAAGGAATTGGGGTTTCATCCTACAGTTTGTAGAGAACAACCTAAGCTTTGTAACAAGGGCGAGCTGGTTAGAGTTATAATCAATGCTCCTTAAGGATAATCTTTGGTGGCACCAAGGAGACATAAACCTCAGCAGGAGGTGGCTGTACTCATTCAGGTAAAGGAAGTGAGAATTTGATGCAAGGATATAGGAATGCAAAGGAGAGGCCAGGTACCAGAAATTTCATGGAGGCAGAGTGGTTGAGATATAGCAACAAATTAGGGAGTAACACTGACAAAAAATAATTTAGCCTTCCATTTCACAAATAGGAATAAAAGTAATGCCAGTAACTGAGACAGGGCATGTTAGTGGTGGAAATAACCTTAGAAATAGAGCCACTGTGGTAAATAAAGGGGTTTCATGGGAAGCAGTATCGTCCATTGTCAGAATCATGGATTGGCCAAATGGCACCTCCTGTTTAGAACCACATAATGATGAATTCAAGGAAACAAAAGTTCACAGTTGAAGGATAAGGCTCATTAATTACAAGAAAATGCTTACCAATAGATATGGAATGTGTTTCTAAAAGGTATTTGAGTTTGTAAAGCAGATAAAATATACAAATGCACTGCTAGTGATTTAAGTATGCCCTAGAGCCGGGCGCGATGGCTCAAGCCTGTAATCCCAGCACTTTGGGAGGCTGAGACAGGAGAATGGTGAGTTCAAAGCCAGCCTCAGCAACGGCAAGGCGCTAAGCAACTCAGTGAGACCCTGTCTCTACATAAAACACAAAATAGGGCTGGGGATGTGGCTCAGTGGTCGAGTGCCCCTGAGTTCAATCCCCAGTACCAAAAAAAAGAAAGTATGCCCTAAGTAACCCACAGCACCAAGTAATCCTTTCAACATAGGTTTAGTCCCTATCTGATAGATCCTCGTGTTTGACCTCTCAAAGTCTGGTTTACTGAAGTGTGTAAAGCAGTGGGCCATGCTGAGAATTAATCTGATATAAAAGCTGATGAAAGGGTCATACAAACTGGGAGATCCCACCAGACAAAAGAATGCTTACCCCAACCTGAGGCAGGCTAATGCCTACTCCATTCCAAGTGGCTTTTCTCTTATACTTATCTTTTTCTTTCTTTCTTTTTTTTTTTTTTTTTTTTGGTGGTGCTAGGATTGAACCCAGGGCCTTGCACATGCTGAGCAGGCACTCTGCCACTGAGCTGCACCCCAGCCCTCTTATACTTATCTTAATGAAGGACTAGACTTTTTAATACTCCCCAGACAACCTGAGTTCCTTCCTCATTTTGTGCAATAGCTTGTGGTGGTTTCTCTATTGAAAATGGCCTTCCAACCCCTGGGAAGTCTCTCCCGACTCTCTAGATATCTGAAATGTTGCTCTACTCTGCAATCCATACCATGTATTTTGGTGATTTCTCTCTTTAGTGCTCTGCTGACCCACTAAATGGGGACATCAGAATAAAATGCTGTCCATTTTATTTGTCTTGATCTTTATATCTCTAGAACATAGCATAGAATCAATTGAGCACACAGTAAATTATTTTTGGATAAAATGTGTCTTTCATAAATAAAACATAAATTAAGGAATTGAAAGAATTAAACAATTCTGGTATATGCTAATGTATTGATAAAGTAATCAAGGACTGAGAATGTATCAACATGTTTGTCCTTTCCTTTGTTTCTGTTTGTTTGTTTTGGGTGCTGAGAATTTAACCCACACACTCTACCACTGAGCCCCCAGACCCCTTTTCCTTTTGCCATTCCTTATCCAATTTCATTGACTTGCAAATTCATGCCCATTCCAGGTTTCTGTCATCTCTACCTGCCAGCAGACAAATTTCCAGAGACCTATTCATTTGATGTAGACACCATAAACTTTCCTACCTCCAACCTCTGTTTTGTGGGGCTCTTGTCGATGATAGATCCCCCTCGGTCTACTGTGCCAGATGCAGTTACCAAATGCCGGAGTGCAGGGATCAAGGTGGGAGTTATTTTCCTGACTTATAAAGCCCTCCATTTATGTTGCAACACTTTATAAGAACATTTGTTGTAGGATATGGTCAGTATTTAGTTCTATTCAAGTAAATCTCATAATCCCCCCTTTTTGAGTCCCTATCTTCACTATGTTCAGATTTCAATAACTGTCTCTTAAAAGCAAAATTACTGTGTCTATGTGGAATGAACCACCACAGAAACTACAGTGAAAAGAATCTCCAAGTGCGATGAATTAGCCATGTCTTGCCCTAAACCATGATAGATAATAAAAGATTTTACTTGTCTTGAGGTTTAGCCTCCATCATCCATTTATCATCATGGTATTTAAGCCTAATGAATTCCATTACCACATTAGTATCAAGACTGCTAAAGCAGCTCAAGCCTGTCTCAAATAGACATCTACAGGACCCTCACAAATAAAGTGACATCAAAGTAGAAGAGCTTCCTTCAATGTCAGAGGAAGAAATCTAAGAAGCCCAGGAGCAAAGGTAGACTCAATGGGATCTGTGTGTCCTTCATAGTAGCTGTGTCTTAGATCAGAACTTTCCATAGGGAAAACAATGGCTATTGTTAACAATATTCTCCAGGTCCTGGCAGAATAGGTGATACCGAACCGTTGTTCCTACTTTGGCCGGCCAAGTTCCACATTACCCATGAGTCATTGTTGTCTGTGTTCTAGGTTATTATGGTTACAGGCGATCATCCCATCACAGCCAAAGCTATTGCCAAGAGTGTAGGAATTATTTCAGCCAACAGTGAAACAGTGGAAGACATTGCAAAACGCCTCAACATTGCTGTGGAGCAGGTTGACAAACGGTAAGCACAGAACCAACATCTTAGAGACCCATGGGGTCTTGTTGGCAGATTACCTGTTTGCCAGACACTCTCTCAGGGTAATGCTGGACTGATATGATCTATAATATATATTTTCATTCATTCACTCAAATTTTTATTGTATATCTCTGCCGGGCACTGTATTATATATGTGCCAGGCACTGTATTGATACCGTGGAATGACCCTTTATGTATTGTCTGAAATTTTAAAATTCAGTGAAGAATAGTCATGTATAGCTTGACAACAGGGATAAGTTCTAAGAAATGCAGTTTTATCTTTGTGTAAACATCAGAGTATACTTGAGCCCAGGAGTTCAAGACCAGTCTGGGAAACATAGCAAGACCCCATCTCAAAAAATAAAATTATAGGTTTATACGTTTTCATACAAATTGCCACACTGAACAGGAAAATGAAGTGAATGCTTTTACGAATGTTTTATTTTATCCACTTCATTATGTCTGATTTCATGAAGATATAATAATGCAGTCTGGTAGCTGTAAAGGGGCAAGAAAACCTCCTTTCCTTTATACCTTACCTTGTTATTCTTTACTAGCAGTTAGGTAGACCTGTGGTTTGACTCAAGTGCTAGAATTCCAGTATTTAGCACCAAAAGGGGAAAAACAAACTTGAAAAACTCAAAACTTACATTAACAAAGAAAAAGGCAGATTTGAGATTTGAAGGCTGACATGTGAAGTTTTAGCCAAGGGAAACTGAAGTGAGAGATGCCTGTTCCTGCAAGAGAAATCTGTGCAGTCCTTGGGGCAGTGGAGGTGTGGGGTCTCCATTAGTAGGCTAGGGAAGAAAGCCCAAAAAGAGGTGAAGTTCAATAGCGCAGACCACACACACTGGCCTTGCTGACAATCCAAGTTAGAAATTCTGGAGTCTGCCAGGAGCATGGTAGGAAATTCCTGAAGAGTTAAGCTAAGGAATGGCACAGTCAGATCTTTATAATCAAGAATCCCTAGAGGGGCTGGGATTGTGGCTCAGTGGTAGAGTGCTTGCCTTGCATGCGTGAGGCACTGGGTTCAATCCTCAGCACCACATAAAAATTAATAAAATAAAGATATTGTGTCCATCTACAACTGAAAAAAATATTAAAAAAAAAAGAATCCCTAGAGTCAGATGCATAAGCACAGGCCTGTAATCCCAGAGACTGGGGAGGCTAAGCAGGAGGATCACAAGTTGGAGGCCAGCCTCAGCAACTTAGTGAGACTTGGTTTCAAAATAAAAAATTTTTAAACCCCTGTTGTAATCCCTAGCTGAGATTACAGGCTTGTGTCACCATGCCCAGCATAACCTTATTTGTATAATCAGCAGACAATAATTTTGTTCAAAGAAGACTTCCTCCTACAGAGCACATTGCACACAGCAGACTTCTATAAACCTGAAATAATAGCAAAGAATTATTACCTATGTGTGTGTTGATACAAGAGAATTTGAGAACCCATTTTTTATTTTTATTCTGTTTTATTAATTTATTTATTTATTGTGATGTTAGGAATTAAACCCAGGGCCTCATTCATTATAAGGAAGAACTCCACCACTAAGCTAAACACCCAGTCCTGAAAAGGCAGATTTTTGACCTTCCTTTTCCTTGTAAAGCATTGCCCCGTGAAGCACTACTTCTTCCATTCCTGCAAAGAAAAGGCTACTTGGCATTTTATTCCTATTATCATAGGATACCAAGAAATAGCCTTATTTTTTAGCCTCAGTTCACTATTTTGAAATGGAGACTAAAGCATCCCCAGTACCCATCATCACTAAGATCTCACTAGAGCATTAGGTGTCAAGGATGTGGCATTCTACGTGACATCAAAGAGGCTTACTGTTGCCTCAATGTTTCAACCTAAGATCTGGCTTTGGACTTCACTTACTTTCTTCTGGCCTTTGTAGGGAAGCTAAAGCTGCTGTGGTGACTGGCATGGAGCTGAAGGATATGAGCCCAGAACAGCTGGACGAGCTCTTAGCCAACTATCCAGAAATTGTCTTTGCCCGAACATCCCCCCAACAGAAGCTGATCATTGTGGAGGGTTGTCAGAGGCAGGTGGGTGGATGACTGATCAAACACATCCTGTCCATGGGAAAATGCAGAGCAGAGGTCAGGTGGGCTGACATCCTGTCCTCTTTTGAAACCCTTGCATGGCAGCACACTCCCCATCTCTCTGCATTTTATCATGAGCACCTGAGGTTTCTTACATCCAAGCATTTGCACTGTGGTAGTTATGGATGTAGAAAATTCAGAAAATATAAAACAAAATATGTGACAGCATAAGGATCAGTTATACCTTAATATCCCTGAGGATTTTCCAGGACCTTCTTAAGATACCAATTCTAGGGATGCTCCAAGTCCCTTTTACAAAATGGCATAGTATTTGCATGAAACTTACATACTTCCCATATACTTTAAATTTCTAGATGACTTAAAATATCTAAATACAATGTAAGTGCTATGAAAATAGTTTTATACCATATTGTTTAGGGAATCATGACAAAAAATTCTGTGCATGTTCTGTTTCCAATATTCTCTATTCTCAGTTGGTTGAATCTGCAGATGTGGAGCCCACCAAAATGGTGGCCCAACTATGCGAGACACCTCTGTTTACTTGTCACACACATTGTTTTTTGTTTGGTTTGTTTTTTCATTTAAACATACCTTGTTAGGAGCTTCTTGATCTTGTTTCTGAGATTTCCCATCTTTATTTTTCTTCCCAGTGGGCCCTTCATTTAAACTCTAGTAGTACGTACAGCCTCAAGTTGAAAGGCAGGTTGTGTTTTTCTTGTTCATCCTTGGCCCCTTAGACCAACTCTGTCCCATTTTCTCACTGGGTACCCATAGGATGCAGTTGTTGCTGTGACAGGAGATGGAGTAAATGATTCTCCGGCTCTAAAGAAGGCAGACATTGGGATTGCAATGGGGATAGCAGGTTCTGATGCTGCCAAAAATGCAGCCGACATGGTCTTGCTGGATGACAACTTTGCATCTATAGTCACAGGGGTGGAGGAAGGTGAGTGGGGTCTCAAGGTATCTTCCCAAGGACTGGAGTTGCCTGGGAGACTAGAAGCAAGTCCTATAAGGAGTCATTTTTGTCTAGGTCGCCTGATCTTTGACAACCTAAAGAAGACCATTGCATATACCCTGACCAAGAACATTGCTGAACTTTGCCCCTTTTTGATCTACATCATTGTTGGGCTCCCTCTTCCCATTGGCACCATTACCATCCTATTCATCGACCTGGGCACAGACATTGTAAGTGGCACTAAAGGGAACAGAGTCTGAGAAATGCCCCAGGGGATATAAAGTTCAGGTTTGTTTCTTTCAAGGACCATGAGATAGACAACAGTCAGTGCTTCTCAAACTTCCCTGCAATGGGTTCTGAAGTTCTGCATTGCTAACAAGCTCTCAGTTGACACTAGTTCTGCAGGTCCACAGACCACACTCCAAAGCAGGAGACTTAGGACATCTGTCAAGTGTTTAGAAATTAAAACCACTTCACTCTGACTGGGGATATAACTCAGTGATAGAGTGCTTGCCTAGCATGCACAAGATTCTGTGTTCAACCCTACTCAAAAAAATAAATACCACTTCACTCCATATAGAACTTTTCCTGATAAGAGTCTCCAGGTTAGGATGTAGCTTAGTGGTAGAGCACCCCTCCCCCAAAAAAGACATGAGTCTTGACCCTCTTAAAAAAAAAATACCATTGATCAGATCCAGCCCATGTGCCTCTCTATTATTTGGGCAAGGTAAAATAACCACCCAAATAAACAGTTTCTGTCTTTGTTAGTTAAGGGGCTTCCAGATCAAATTCTTTATCTATACACACAGTACAAAGGAGCAGTTATTAAGACTTATAAAGCCTTATCCGACAACCGACAATACTGCCACCTAAATCTTCCCATCTTCTGGTATGTATCCATTTAAGCAAAGTTTTGTGAAAGTCCCCTATGTGAGTCTGGCTTACTCAGGACAAGAAGAAATAGCAACAGAGAAAAAGCTGAATTCATAGCACAAAAATAGCCCTGTAGATTACCTCCTTCCCCATCTCATTTTATATAATATTCAAGTATAATCCTTGCACCTCAGGGAAACTAGAGATGTCTTTACCTTTGAGGGGAGTCAAGTTCCCCACAGAAATAGATCATTTTCCAAGCCCTTTAAGTTTGCTCACTTTTTCTCCACTGCAGTCCTCTAACTGTGAAACTTGTTTGAAATGCAAATTCTCTGACCCCAGACTTGACTTTCTGAATGAGAAAGTCTGGAGGTAATGCCCAGGAATCTGTCTTTTAACTGGCCCACATGTGGTAGGACCTACGAGAGGACAAATGTTGTAGCATATTGCTTTGGGATCTAGCTTCATATCAAAGCGGGAAAGGTGGTACAAGAAGTTGTCCCTGCAGAGGAAAAGTATTTTATGATTTATAATAATGTTGTTTAGAACTGCCAACACATTAGGTCATCATGAAAAGCAGAATGATTTTTAAAGCCATCTCTTCTTAAATTCCATACAGTTTGAATTCCAACAGTTGCTTGTACCCTGAATAGACCAATTCCATATCCCCACCACCACCTATGGCCCATCTTTGCTAGGCCATGGCTATTACCATCTCTTTATGGGTAGACAGAGCATTCATTCGAGCATTAAGCTTCCTGGGTCCTCTCCCCTTTAGATCCCCTCCATTGCCTTGGCATATGAGAAAGCTGAAAGTGACATTATGAACAGGAAGCCTCGCCACAAGAAGAAAGACAGATTGGTAAACCAGCAACTCGCCATCTACTCTTACCTGCACATTGGTATGATGAGGGAATTTCCTCCTTGTCACACAGGGCCCTCCCCAGAGAATTCATCTGAGTCCTAAGCACAGGCAGAATATATTTGGGGGTGGAGTCAGGATGGCTGAGAGAGGAGTCCCTGGACAAACAAGATAATTCTCTGAGGTCATCATATGTCTGTATTTCTTATTCTTTCAGGTCTCATGCAAGCCCTGGGAGCTTTCCTTGTGTTTTTCACTGTCTACGCACAACAGGGCTTTTGGCCCACCTCTCTCATTAACCTACGGGTAGAATGGGAAAGGGATGATTTGAATGACTTAGAAGACAGCTATGGACAGGAATGGGTAGGTTGAGAGCTCTGCCATCCTCATTGCTTGGTTCTTCCCTCCTTCCACAGCTCTTCCTGGACCAACATAGAACCTGTATTTTCCCAAACAGTCTTGAAACAAACTCTAGAATATGCCTAGTTAAAAGGGATGGTAGTTCCTCAGTGACACTAATTTAGTCGTTGCTGGGACTTAGTCACATTTCTCAAACTAAACCAAAAGTTCACTTTTTTATATTAGCTTTGCCAATGGTGCCCAAGTACAACCAGTCCAACAGTGTCCACAGTTGGGACAAATAAGTTTACATCTTTTTCTATTCACCTGGTTCAAGTAAAAAGATACTTCTTTCCAAACACGAGGAGGTAGTCCACCCTCAATCTGGGTGAGTTTGGGGAAGGAGTCAAGCTTTATAGAAAGGCAGTGGAATCCCCCTTCAAGGTCTCATAATCTCATCTTTCTCTTCCATTGACAGACAAGGTACCAGAGGACATACTTAGAGTGGACAGGCTACACGGCCTTCTTTGTTGGCATCATGATCCAGCAAATAGCAGATCTGATCATCAGGAAAACTCGGAGAAATTCTATCTTCCAACAGGGGCTCTTCAGGTACCTCCTATCCCTGACCTCATGGTCCATGGGTTTACCATGCTGGGATGACAAGGGTCTGCTGGTTTGTAGGATCCCCCCTATGGCCATGCTGTAATGCACAAGGTGCTGACTCCAGTGGCATGATCTGCTAGGTACATGATTATGGAGCCACTGGAATTCAGAATCCATTTGCTTTTGTGTGTGTTGCAGAAATAAAGTCATCTGGGTGGGAATCGCCTCACAGATAATCATCGCACTGATCCTCTCCTATGGCCTTGGGAGTGTCACAGCCCTGAGTTTTACTATGCTCAGGTGAGTTTGGCTTTAACAGCATAGAGCAAAGAGCCAGCCCCAGTTCTATGCTGCTCTAAACAAACACTAGAATTCTCAACAGCTCTTCCCTACAAAGTCTTTCCAAAGAAGTCAAACTGATTCCATGCTCTAAGAACCCAGCCTTTGATTTACTAATTTTCCAAAAGAAGAAAGGGATTTTTCAGGCCTCTCCAAGCCATCTCCACCCTCATCCAATAGGTTGTGTCAAAGGCAGATGTTGCTTCTAGCAGTCATAGTAAAGGTTAAATAAGGAGTTTTCCAGGCCTATGTTGTATAATTCAGTGGATCTGTTATTCTTTCTAGTAAGGTAGGGAAAATTAAGAGGAAGCTGTCCTGCCAAATGGCCAGGAACTGGACTATCCCTTTGAACAAACTAGGAGTCACCTTCCTCCTCTCCACTTTCAGGCCTCAGTATTGGTTTGTGGCTGTACCACATGCCATCTTGATTTGGGTGTATGACGAAGTGCGAAAACTCTTCATCAGGCTCTACCCTGGAAGTAAGTAATGATATGGTTTTCTCTCTTTCTCTCTCTCTCTCTCTCTCTCTCTCTCTCTCTCTCTCTCTCTCTCTCTCTCTCTCTCTCTCTCTCTCGGGGCTGGGCATTGAAACCAGGGCTTATGCATGCTAGCAAGCTCTGTATGATTGAGCTATACCCCTGACCTATGATTTTTGAGCCTCTGTTCCTCTTTCCACAGGCTTTCCATTTTTGATTTATTTTTTTTTCTACCTCTACAGGCTGGTGGGATAAGAACATGTACTATTAAGACCACATCACTCACCAAGTTTTCCAGTAGCATATTGGGAATATTTGTCTTCTGGCTACTCACTGGGAGATCTCTTGCATTATAGTCATCATCAAATCTATACAAGAGAGACTTTCATACAGAAAACTATATGAAACATACTCATGTTTTATACTTTAAATTTGATTCAACTGTTTATATAGAATTTCATCTCTATCTCCATCTCCTTAATTTAAAATATGTGAACTTCTAGGTAATGGTATAAGGAAAAGCATGTTTATATGTATATAAAGCTCACTTTGTTAAATAGTCTAGTGTAACCCAGGTATTTGCTTGTGTCTGCCTTAAACCAGGATAGGATTATTCAGACCTCACTTACTCACCCAAGTAAAGGCACAATGAGCCCCCTGAGATTTCTGTGAATCCTACCAAGAACATATGTTCATGGTCACCATGCTCACAAAAGGCTAACTCAACGGAATGTTTGCAGGAGGTGGAAGTGGCAGTAGGTATACATCACAGCAGCACAGATGACCTCAGTTTTGACTCTGAGACCTCTGTCTCTCTGTGACAGTTTCCCTGGCCTTGTCACCCTATCCTGCCTCCTGTCACCTTCTCAGCCCTTTCATGCCCTGCCCCCAGCACCCTCTATATCATCTCCTCCAAACCAAGTCCATTTTGTATATCCTAACTCAGAATGCTCAACTCGTCAAAGGGGCTTTTATTTACCAGGATTAAACCTCAGCAGAGAGCCATTGTGGATTAAATAGTAATATTTATTTCCTGAAAAACAACCTCCAGACTCTCTGGCAATGATTTTATGTCAGTCATGTTTGGGTTGTAACTTAGATATATTCATGTATGACTCATACATCATGTGGACGGGTCTGAAGAGGCCTCATTTTTTAGTAAAAAAAAAAATGTTTTCTAAATCTGGATCTCATTGTGTTGTTCTAATTTAATTTGAGTTTTTCTAGAATGAAGAGCATGGGACACAAAAAAAAGATAATGTGATTTCCTTTTTTTTTTTTTTTCCTTCTCTTTCCTGTCATTTTACTTATCCATAGGAGGTAAGGTTTACCTTCTGAAGATTACTTACATATACCTGCACTCCAGCCTGTGCCCACAACTCTCGGTCAAGACTCATTTCAGCAGCAGTACCCTAGGGAAAGTCATTTTCACAGCCTTTTCATCAATCACATACCCAGAACTAATTGATTTAATTGACCCTAAAAATTATATTTGGTTAAACTTTCTCCTAATGGTCTCTCCCCCAGTCTTTGACACAAAGACATCTATCTGATCCTGATAGCTAGGCTGATAGCTCTGGAAAGGGAAAGGGAAACTTAGAAACACATGTTCTCATGGTTCACATTTAAGAACATGAAAGAGGTAAATTTTATGTAATAGATTACAATGTCCAATGTGTATTATGTGTATCAACTGAAGCTAAAATAACGTCATCATCCTCATGACTCTAGGTTCAGCCACAATTGTAATGAGGCTAATCTCCCATTAGTAGTTCAGTGAACTGGAAACCCTTTCCAGCGTAGTTGGGGCAGTGTAGGATTACCTTATTCCAATCCCAATGAGGCAGTTAATGCTTTCTAGGCTTCAGCTATGAATAATTTGTCATTTCTTTTTCCTGCCAAGTTGCCTGAGTGCTCCGGGCTGTAACACTTGAAAGTTCTTGTCTTGCCAGAGCCAGCAGGAGGTTATTAATATAGCACAAAACTATAAAACTTACTTTGGAGCCTATACAGTGGCACATGCCTGTAATCCCAGCAATTCAGGAAGTGGCTGAGGCAAAAGGATTGCAAGTTTGAGGCCAAACTCAGCAGTATAGTTAGACCCTGTCCCAGAGTAAAAAATAAAAAGGGCTGGGGATATAGGTCACTGCTAAAGCACTCATTAGGTTCAATCCCCAGTACAAAAAAAAAAAAAAAATTAAAGAAAACTTTACTTGCAGTAGGAGTAAGTTTGAAAGGATTTAAATTTGAAGAAGCTTCTTTGCAGGAACTGTATCTAGAATTACTTTCATATGTTTAGTTACCTATTCTTGCAAAATGTTGGCACTCAAATATTTGTAAAATGAACAAATAACAAATTTAAGGAATCCCAGAAATGATACACATATAACAAGTAGCTTTATGAAGTTGCAGACTGAAGAAAGGAGATAAAATCCTGTCTTGGGGTTCTGTTTTGTTTTCAGGGGGTAGTACTTAATTACACAACAAAGGACGGATTTTTAGAAAAAATAATAATAAGCCAGATGTGATGGCACATGCCTGTAATCCCAGGGAGACTGAGGCAGGAGGATTGCTAGTTCAAAACCAGCCTCAGCAATTTAGCAAGACACTAAGCAACTTAGCAAAACCCTGTCTCAAAATAAAATTTTTAAAAAAGGACTGGGGATATGGCTCAGTAGTTCAGCACCCTGGGTTCAATTCCCAGTACCAATAATAATAAAGTTAATTTAAACCTAGTTGGTGTGGCAGAGTAACTCAAAGATGTAAAGACTCAATTCATACACATGTACTTTTTTGTTAGTACTGAGAATTGACCAAAGTCACTGGGATTACAGGCATGTCTTACCATAACCAGCCCACATTTACTTTTTAAAACTGTCTTTTTTTATTCTGGTTATAAAATTGTAGCTCAGTTAAGAAAATTTGGAAGGGTGTGTACCTGTACTCCCAGCTACTTAGGAGGCCAAGGCATGAGGATTGTTCCAAGAGTCCCAGGGCAGTATGGGCAACACAGAGATCCTTTCTTTTTCAAAAGAAAGAAAGAAAGAGAGGGGGGGGAGGGAGGAAGGAAGGAAAGAAAGAAAGAAAGAAAAGAAAGAAAGAAAGAAAGAAAGAAAGAAAGAAAGAAAGAAAGAGAAGGAAAGAAAAGGAAGGAAGGAGAAAGAAAGAAAATATGGAATAAATAAGAATAAAAAGAAAGTTAAAATCATCATGAATTCTACTAGTTGTCACTATACCAAAATGAAAGAAGAGTTCTTTCTTTGGGGTTTTTTTCTATACATATGTTTAGGTAAAATTGAAATATACTATTCTGCCTTTTTAATTTAACATTGAAAATTATGTTAATGGGGTCAGGGGTGTAGCTCAGTGGTAGAAATGGTAGTATGCACAAGGCCTTGGGTTTAATCCCCAGCACTGAAGAAAAAATTAAAAAGGAAAGAATGCTAAAGACTCTGTGTTATACTATACTTAGAGTGCTCTAACCATATAAATTTATTCCTACGATTCATCTTTCTTTAATAGGCTGCATCTCATCCTTAAATCTTTTACCACATCTCCAATTATTTTTTATAGATTTCCCAAAAATGGAATTAAAAACATTTTTAAGGTTTTCATTGCACATTGCCAGATTTATCTTCAGATAAGCTATGCCAATTTACTTTCCCAATAGTAATGATGAAGGGAATATTTATCTTGTCTGACATTAGGATATGAAAGATCTGTCAATTATAAGAGATTTCATTCATTCAGCAAAGACGTAGGAAGTACTCCTGTATAACCTGAGAATACAGCAAGGAGCATGGGACTGGGAAGGTAGCTCAAGGGTAGTATGCTTACCTAGCATGTGCTGAGGCCCTGAGCTCAATCTCCTGCACCATCACCACCAAAAGAAAAAAGAAAAAAAAAAAGAAAAGATACCATGAAGCTAGCACTCCAGTGAAAGGACAGGAGAAAATATGATAAACTGTAATAAAGAGTTTGGAAAAGATATAACAAGGCTCAGATAGTTATAGGATCAGCTGAAAGTGGGTAAGCCTGTTTAAAAAGGATGGTCAGGAAAGCCCTTATTCCAGAGGCAAGTGAGAATGAATGTCAATGGAAGAGGTTCCCAGAAAGGAAATGGAGACCTCAACTCAGCCACAGAAGGTTCTTAACTTACACCACAGAAAGGAATTTCAGAGAGCCTCAAAAGAGACGCAAGAAGTTTTTGTTTTGTTTTGTTTTTTAGAAAAAAAATAAATTTATTTAGAAAAGCAAATAATAAAGCAGGATATACAATCAAAGGGAGAGGGAGTGCAGGCACTCCAAAGTGAGACGTGCTTGAAGGGCCTCAGGCTTCTTTTGAAGAAAATGGTGAACAGGAAAAACATAAGGGGTGGCGTCAGCCTAATGAACTAGATTCCTTTGATTGTGGTGCACAGAGCAGGCCTGGTGGTCTGGTTTTTTTCAGAAATCTTCAATTTAACATTATCTACTTAATATATAACACGTGGACAATACTCATATCATGGGTTCTCTAACAATCTCTCCAGCCTTCTTCTAATGAGTCTAAAAATACATTCTGGCCAGGGCGTGGTGGCACACACCTGCAACCCTAGTGATTCAGGAGACTGAGACAAACAGATTGCAAGTTCAAGGCCAGTGTGGGCAACTTATGGAGACCCTGTCTCAAAATAAAAAATAAAGAGGCCTGGGGATGAAGCTCAGGGGCAGAGCACCTGGGTTCTATCCCCAGTACTTCAAAAACTAAATAAATAAAAATACCTCCTATAAACTAACAAAGTATATAGGCACTAATTAACTGTATTTACAGTACTCTAAGATTTACTAACCCTTTTAAGGATTCAGACCTGGAGGAAAACAGGCCTGAGGGGTGAAAGCAAAGGCATTCATAGTTTTTAGATTTAAAGCTACAGTCTCTTTCCTTCTCTGTCTCCTTTCTACCTATCCTTAGTTTTTCTATACTACCTCTGGAGCAGCCACTGCTAAGAGCAGAGAGAATTCTAGGACGAGGGGGCAGCATGCTCCAAAGTTCTGGGAGGACAGAAAATGACCCAGCAGAAACAGAAACAGCAATGGGAAGCTGGAGAAAGAGGAAGCATCTTATCTTATAGGGTCTCAAAGACCATGTCATTCAGTTGGATTTCATTAGAAACAAGCTATAGAAAATGATGCATAAAGGCAAGGCCCTGATCACAGTTGATATGTTAAGATTAATTTGGCCTCTGTAAAGGATGGAGAGAGAATGGAGACAAGGGGTGAGTTCATCAGCCAGGATAGCCATGACTTTACCTAGGCTGTGGTGAAGGGTGTGGGACCACAGTGAGACGCATCTGGCTATGTGAGTAAGTGTGTGTGTTTGTGTGTATCTTCAACTGGATAAACAGATTCCTATGGAGGAATTTTGTAAGGAAGATCACCTGTAGATGATTCAAGACATGTTCAACTCAGTTCTCCAAAAGGCTAAGCATCACCGTGGCTGACCACATCATGATCAAGATGGGGAAAAAAGACATTGAAGCAAGTACACAATTCCTCCTTATCCATGACGGATATGTTCCAGGACCCGCGATGCATGCCTTTGATAAAAGAAAAATTCTGAAATGTCCTAAATTTAATTACAGGGACCTGATAATGAAGGGGAGTAGAGTAGGAAGAGGTTAACCAGTAACCAAGCTACAGGCTAAGAACAAAGGGCTGTTTCACCATCTTGAATGTATGTTAAAACCTTAATTCAAATCAAACCCATCAACCCCCCAGGTATCATCTCATCCTGTTTACAACCCCAGCCAATCCAATTACCTCTACTAATGGAAGACTCTCTTCCTATTCCAAAGGTTTCCCAAAAGATATAGCAAATGGAGGATCAACATAAACAATTTATGCTTTCCTTCCCAATATTTTCATTATTAAAAAAAAATGCTTAGGGGTGTAGTTCAGTGGTGGATCCCTTGCCTGGCACCCATTAGGCCCTGGTTCCCATCCTCAATACTGGAAGAAAATACAAAGGACAGTGACAGTAGCTGATAATCTATTAAATTCCTATTATGTGCTGGCCACTGTGGTAGCTTAAAAGCATGATCTCATTAGTGCTCACAACCACCCTGTTGACTAGTCAGCTGGCCACAGTGTCAACCTTGCCCCCAGAATAAGGAAAATGAGCCTTGGGAGTCAGTGACTTGCCCAGCTTTGTGGATTTCTCCTGCTCCAAAGAACTTCCCTATAGCTCCGCATTCTGTTTCATAGCAGGATATAAAGAACTGATAGCAATGCACATTTCTTGTCTGTAGATATGCAAATGAATCCAGTTCCAGGGAGAACAATCATCCCTCCCCTGGAAAAGCCAGTTCTGCTCTCTTTGCACAATCACCCCACATTCCTTGACTGCAGGTAAACATGTTGCTTCTCGGCTTCTTTGAACTGATCAGAACCACTGCTTTAAACAACAAGCTTAAATAAGTCACTTGTTCACCTTATATCTGTATGAGAGTCATGATTTTACCTTTTCTTTTTTAAAAAAAGTAGCTTTTCACAATGAAAACAAGAAGAAAGCCACCATTCGATCCTCCTCACTTAGAGGCACTCTGAGTTTCTCCATATAGCTGCCTACAGTGTTACCGGCAGCCTAGCCCAAGGACCTTGCTTGGATTCTGGCTGGTTAAATTCAGCAACCCGCCCACATAATAAACAGGCAAAGGATGGAAAAGGGAAAAATAAATGTTATGCAGTTCAATTAAACTTGGGAGAAGCTGCTTCTCCCCATGGGCCCCACAGAAGCAGTTTCAACTTATAGAAACAAAAGCAGGTGATGTACATATTTAGTTGGTCTGAAGAGGGGACAAAAGCTAGAAACACATCCGCAGATTTAGTTAGGCAGTGCTAGACTGGCTGGGGCAATTTCTGTCTTCTTTGATGTCCCTCAGGATGGGGGGTTGCAGCCCTTCAGCTTCCCCATGCTGAGAATGGGCTCCTCTTGAGGAGAAGTGTGTATAGGCTGCTACCTCTGGGATAATCAATACCTCTGGGATTTTCTGAAATGACTCTGGATGCAGACATTAGGGCATCACATATATTTGTCAAACTACTTTGCAAAAGTAACATTTGCTTTATTCTCAGTGCTTTCAGGATTATACTGCATTATTACTGCCCTGGGAATTTTTATTTCTTTGTGATTATTGGAGCATGGGGAAGAATGAGGAAGACTGCATGCTAATTTGCTAATATAGATTACATAGAGTGTGGGTGGTGCAGGCTAGAGGAGAGGTAGGAAGAAGCAATACAAAAAGAAGAATAAACTGGAGGCTGTTGCACATCCATATAATCTCAATTCAGGAGGCTTAGGCAGGAGGTTCACAAGTTTGAGGCCAGCCTAGGCAACTTAATGAGTCCCTGTCTCAAAAATT
>CM053404.1:70471805-70536437 GCA_028644305.1 Xerus rutilus
AATTTTTGAGACAGGGACTCATTAAGTTGCCTAGGCTGGCCTCAAACTTGTGAACCTCCTGCCTAAGCCTCCTGAATTGAGATTATATGGATGTGCAACAGCCTCCAGTTTATTCTTCTTTTTGTATTGCTTCTTCCTACCTCTCCTCTAGCCTGCACCACCCACACTCTATGTAATCTATTTTAGCAAATTAGCATGCAGTCTTCCTCATTCTTTCCCATGCTCCAATAATCACAAAGAAATAAAAATTCCCAGGGCAGTAATAATGCAGTATAATCCTGAAAGCACTGAGAATAAAGCAAATGTTACTTTTGCAAAGTAGTTTGACAAATATATGTGATGCCCTAATGTCTGCATCCAGAGTCATTTCAGAAAATCCCAGAGGTATTGATTATCCCAGAGGTAGCAGCCTATACACACTTCTCAAGAGGAGATAGAACATATTTAGTCAATGACCAGACTAAGAGGAATAGTACCCTCTAGTTCTTGTACATTCCTCACAGAGACTAGTATAGTTTTAGGCAAATAATGGGCTCTCAATTCAGATGCTCCTGGACTTAAAATACAATGAACCCATAGTAGATTAAAAATAACAGAAGTTTAAAATGCACTTAAAATCCCAGTGATTCAGGAGGTTGAGGCAGGAGGCCCACCTGGGCAACTTGGTGAGACCCTATCTCAAAATGAAAAAATAGAAAGGGCTGGGGATGTAGCTCGGTGGCATAGTACCCCTGGGTTCAATCCCCAGTAACATCCCCCTTCAAAAAAAAAAAAGCCAAATACATGTAATATACTCAATCAACAGAACATTATGGCTTAGGCTCACTTACCTTGAATGTGCTCGGTACATTCCTATTAGCCTGCATGCAGGTGGGCAAAATCTTGTAACAAACAGAAAGCCTATTTTATACCACAGTGTTGAATATCTCATATAATTTATTGAATACTATACTGAAAATGAAAAATAGAATGTTTTATGGGTAATTACCATTAGCATACAAAGTAGGAGACACACACGGTCATTTTGTAGACATTATGGGATGCAAAAACAAAAAACAGAACATCCAAAAAAATTCTATCAATATTGCCACTGTCCAGCATCATGAGAGAGGATTGGACCACATACATATTACTAGCTGGTGAAATATCAAAATTCAAAATATAATGTATGGTTTCTACTGAATATATATTGCTTTTGTGTCATCATAAAGTAAAAAAAACATAAGTTGAACCCCTGCAAATTGATTTCATATTCATTGAAGGAGTGAACAAATCAGAAAGTAAGCTAAGCCATCTTGAGCCCTATGAGTGACCAAAGATACATTAATAAACAGTCGGTAATGAAAATTATGGTTTGTAGTTTGAGCAGGCAGAGAATAATCTCTGTCCTTTGCATTTTCAAACTTCATTTACAAAGTAGGGCTCTTTTCCTTCCCCTGCTGCCCCTGTCCTTCAGGCTGACTCAATTCTTTCCCCACTGTATCTCCTTTCACCAATCTGGTCGCCCCTCCTCATGTTTGCCATCCTTGGTCTCTCAGCAGCCTTTTGTACCATATTCTAGAAATGTCTTTCTCCTTGATCCCTCTGGCTGAGGAGAGTGGGAAAGGGCCATGTCAACATGCTGTCACTAAACATCTGTGGGCCATCACTGGGAGTCAGAACAGCATAAAGATAGATGATTTCTAATATGAGCCCTGGAGTCAGACTATGTGGATTTTATCAAAGCCACTAACCAAGAACATCCCTGTAGTCAAAATTATAGTTAGTCTACTCGCTACTTCAAAGGAAAATGTCTACCAGTAAAACCATCGGTCTCTTGGTAAGACAGAGTTCAGAGATGTAGGATTTGGTATATGCTGGGAAATCCTGAGAGGATAGGGAGCCAGAGCCAGGGCCAGATTGGTGCCATCAAGAAGGCAGGGCAAGCCGGGCGCGGTGGTGCAAACCTATAATCCCAGCACTTAGGGAAGGCTGAAACAGGAGAATCGCAAGTTCAAAGCCAGCCTCAGCAACAGCGAAGCACTACACAACTCAGTGAGACCCTGTCTCTACATAAAACACAAAATAGGGCCGGGGATGTAGCTCAGTGGTCAAGTGCCCTAAGTTCAATCTCCAGTACCAAAAAAAAAAGGCAGGGCAGACTCGTAGGTAGGTGTCTTGATCATTTTATCTAAGAGGTAGGAGGATGTAAAGGAAGCTAACGCTGTCATGAGTAAAGAAACCAATGTTAACTGGAATAGAAAGATATGTGGTTATTTCCAGTTGCAGAGCATTCTTGTCTCTTTATACGTTCAGATTAATTACATAGAAGTTGTATTTCCATCCCATTTCACCCTGACTACAGAAAGGAAACTGAAAGTTTATAAACTATGAAATATGTTCACGTTCATTCAGGAATTTTTTAAGAGCCTGTCAGCTGGGTAGTTTAAATGATTACTTCCACTTATTTGCTGTGAAGGTTTGTGCAAATGACTTTATCTCTCCATGGTTTAGTTTTCTCATCTGCAAATGGCAATAATAATAGTATCTTAGCTAACAGAAGTGTTGGGAAGATTTGGAGAGTTAATACACATTAAGTGCTAAGTATAGTACATCACACACACATAGTAATAACTCAATAATTATTAGCTGTTAGGTATCAACATCATTCTCATGGTCATTATCACAACTATCCATTAAATTAGACAAAGAAAAAATGCTGAAGAAAAATGCTTCCCAAGCAGGCCTGATCACTTGTGTATGCACAATTGTAAGCACACGTACATGCACATATATGACTAGATCCAAAGTACTAGTTTTTCAATTTTGCTCCTCAAGAAATAGCTTAAGCTGGGTGCAGTGGCACAAGCCTATAATCCCAGCACTTTGGGAGGCTGAGACAGGAGATTCATGAGTTCAAGTAGCGAAGCGCTAAGCAACTCAGTGAGACTCTGTCTCTACACAAAACACAAAGTAGGGGTGGGGATGTGGCTCAGTGGTGGAGTACCCCTGAGTTCAATCACCAATACCAAAAAGAAAAAAGAAATAGCTTAAAAGACAGAATAAGAGTCCTTAATCAGCCGGTGCAAAGCCTGTAATCCTAGCGGTTCGGGAGGCTGAGGCAGGAGGATCGCGAGTTCCAGCCTCAGCAAAAGCGAGGAATTCACTGAGCAATTCACTGAGACCTTGTCTCTACATACAACACAAAATCGGTCTGGGGATGTGGCTCAGTGGTCAAGTGTCCCTGCATTCAATCCTTGGTACCCTCCCCCAACAACCCACCAAAAAAAAGAGTCTTTAATCAGCCTTGACAAGAAAATTACATTACAGATAAAGTGCAAACCTGAAGAGAAAGAATACCAGGGAGGTCTTTCTGGCTCCTGAAATCCCTCAAGGATATTTCCAAATGCCAGTTTTCCCAAACTAAATATCATCTGAGTCTAATAAGAAAATTAAGCAATAATGAAAATGACAGACTGTTAGCTAACTAAAAATATCCTAGAACCTTCTGTGTTAGGAGATAACTATCTCATTTATGATCCAAACTGGGACACTTTTGAAAATAAAAGAAAGTACTATTAGTAATTATGTAGTTCAGTGGTAAAGTGACCATGTATAAGGTCCTGTGTTCAATTCCTCATGCCACCAAAAGAAGACGGGGAAACTAAACCAGAAACTGAGCAGGTTGGGCAATCAGGGAGCCCTCATCCTTGTTCACATGTCTACTGGATCCTCCATGGACTATTTGTTGCAGGAGCTATCTGAGTAGTTGTTCAAGGTAGGACCCCATTTTGCAGATGAGAAAACAGAGGCTCAGAGAGGTGTTTCTAACTTGTTCTAAGGTCACATTTGTCAAACTCTAAGCCTTCCTATTATACTGCTCTGCCCCTGTGGCCCTGTATTTCCTTTCTTCTCCTCAGTAAGCAATATTCCTGGGAGAGTGAGTCCCTAGGCTATGAGGATAATATCACCTTATTCTGGAGCTAAACAACTCAAAACGGAAGCTCTTCCACTCATTGCTACCAACTACTTTTTATAGCATAGAGAAAAAGTAATTAGATTATATGGTTTCCCATTTGACAAAATCCCAAGTTTTAGCATATCTGCAACATTGACAGATGTGCCTTTGCCCACATCTCCAGCTTTACAGTCCCTCTCTTTTTCTTACCTACCTGCTTCCAGATCTCACCTCTTGAGGGAAGAGGGTCAGTATGATGTTGTAAGGGAAGCAATGGGTTGGTATTGTTACTGGCAACCTAATCTAGCAACCCTGGCTGGATCCAGCTGGCTGAATTTAGCAACCAGCCTGCTTAAGAAATAGGCAAAAGATGGAAAAAGGAAAAATGAACTTTATAAAAACTATAAGGAAGCATTCATTTCTCCTTTTTCCATCTTTTGCCTACTTATACAGCGGGCAGCAGGAATCCAGTCATCTGGGATCCAGCCAAGGTCCCTAGGGTAGGCTGCAGGTAACACAATAGCAACCATGTGCTGAGACTATGTCACCTGTGGCTAGCCAATCCTGTAAGAAGATGGAACTTTTGAAACAATAAATTTATTCTATGTTCCTTCAAAGCTGACTTTGAATAAAACCTATTTTCTACCTATTTGACTTTGAATATTTCTGGAGCAACAAGCCAAGCCTAGGCTCTTCCCCATCCTTACCTCCACCCTGGGCAGTACTGGTACTGTCTAGTAACAATATAATATGATGATCATCCTTGGGAACATGCAGTCTCAAAAAATACAACTAACTCATGTGAAAGAAGGATCAATAAAACAGTTTCACTAAGTGCCAAAAAGAACTTGCAGATAAGGACAGAGATGGCTGTTGGGGACTTGAGGGCAGCTGTAGTTATTGAGTATAGTGGTGAAATAGTACATGCAAGACACTACTTTCACAAAAATGAGGCTAGTAAATTTGGAGAAATGAGTGTTTTCAGAAAATTCTTTTGATTAAATAAGAGTTTTATTTGCCTGTAAGATGAAAGACAGGGGGTTAAGAAGAGTTAAGAACCTCTGGGAAGGAAAAGAAGTCTAAGAATCCCATTTCCGCAGCTGAGGGAATAGCTCAGTAGTAGAACATGTGCCTAGCATGTGTGAGGCCTGAGGTTCTAACCCCAGCACCAGAAAAAAAATTCCCATTTTCCTCAAAGGCAGGATAATGAGCCTGAACATTTTGCCCCTGGGGCCATACTGCCCTACATGGCTACCTTGTTTCTATAATTCACAAATCTCTCTTCACCCCAACAGGCTCAAACATTCCTTCTTTCATTTCTTCATGATGTCATCATCAAAGCTGATATAATATCTGTCAGAATCATAACCTGGGCTAATGAATCAGGTGTAATGGTATATCTGACTACCTTCAGAGCAAAAAAAGTGATCACCACAAAATACCACAATGAGATGATAGGACAGCGGAGGAGAGACTTTCTGGAGCAGTTCAGTGATCTGTTTTCATTCTTTTATGACGCCACCAAGGAGGATGGACACTCTTCCCGCCACTGAGGAGGGCCTGTCAGCATTTGGCAAGGGGAGAGGATCAATTGCAGGTGTTCATCTCCCCACCAGGTGCAAGTGTGAAGCTCCAGTGACACCCACAGGCAGGAATTCCTGGTATCCAAGGATTGAGCCATCAGGGACACTATGGAAGAATTCTGGGTCTGTCTAAAACAAGAGACTATATTTCTCTATTAAAAGTCTGCCTCACAAAAGAGCAGGCAGAGGCTGGGCTTGGACTGACTCTGCCCTTCTGAGGTTTCATAAGAGTATTAACTCACTGCCAACAATCTCTGGAAACCCGTTGTAGGCAGCAATAAATGAATGCCTCAGAATAGAAAGGACTAGAAAAATGGATGTGGACCACAAAAGAATGAGATGACAAAATCTCTATTCTATAAGGCAAGTACGGTACAAAGACCAGTAGCATTCAGTAGCAGGACAAATAGTGGATGAAGCAGTCAATGAAGACTGGAGCATTGGAGTTCAGGAGGAACATGCAGGAGGCCATGCATGGATGTCAACACCTTGCTGCCCTGTAGGGTAGCTCACAGGCATCATGTCCCCAGGCCCTGCAGGTCACTTCTTCAACTTTTAGTTAGAACTTGGAAGAGCTCAATGTGGGTCTATTTGTCAAGGAAGGAAACTGCAGCCCCATTCAGTCCCCTCACTCCTCATGGCAGCAAGGGTAAAGTGGTTGATTACTACAAAAAAAGCAGCAATGTTATTTTTTCTCTTCTCCAAAATTCCATGTTGGTGTAGTTCATTTCTGTTGTAATTCCCCAAGTGCAGTATTCTACATGTGAGCATACGAATTGGTGCAGTAAATTGTTTGCATATGTTGTGGAAGTCAGAATACCCAGGACTCTAACTTGGCTTCAAGAAAGAGTGGTCAGAGTGAGACAACATGTGAGCATTACCATAGCACTACATTGCCACTGAGAACAAGCTGGAGGTATAGCTCAGTGGCACAGTGCTTGACCAGCATGTTAGGCCCGGGGTTAAATCCCTAACACTGAAAAGAAAGAAGAGGGTAGGGAGAGAAAGGAAGGAAGGACAGAAGAAAGAGAGGGAGGGAGGGAGGGAGGAGGTACATCCTAAACAAGGAGTAAGGACACAGGATAAGGAGTAAGAATACAGGATGCCACTGTTCTTTGGATTCTAAAGGGAAAGAAAAGCCAGCCAGCTCTTCAAAGGGTTGGGAGTCAGACCTCCTTTGGAATACATACAGAAAACAGCTACTAATAAAGGAATCAAACTCCAAATGTCGTATGGGTCTGGCGCCATCTGGTGAATTTTGAGAGCATGGCATGCTGGTTGGTAGTGTCAGTGTGTTCTCCCTACCGTCCTCTTGTGGCATGTAGTGAGACAACATGTGAGCCTTACTATAGTACTACATTGCAGAGAACATGCTGTGTATGCTGCAAATGTTAGATAATAAAGTATTTTAATTACCACCAGATACCTTTGAAACAGACTGAATCTTCCCTGCTGCCAATATTAGGAAGATAGAGATGCTGGCTCCAGGAGGTCCCAGCTCCTTTTGTAGTGTTAAGGAAGTTCCAGGAACTCAGGAGGAAGGAAAACCTGAAATTCCTTTTGGCCATAAGACTGTGAAATTACTGTCTTTTGCTCTAATGTTAGGTAGGAGATACTATATGGAGAAAGGATAGGTAGAAAAGGAGTAAGAGAGGTTAATACCCCAAGGCCTTCAGTCCACCTAAGACTGCCTGAAGCCCCTTCCTGTGAGAAGAATCTGGGCCATCTTGCAGTTAAAAGGAGCAAGATAGATAGCCAAAAGGGAAATTCAAGATCAGGGAAAATCCCTCATCTTGGACATGTGCAATAGCCTAAGGGACTGACCTAAGGTTAAGTTGTTGGTAGTTAACAAATTAGCATTGTGGTTTGCTCCCTCACTGTATATATTTATGGAGGTGGGGAAGAAACTTATATATGGACAGTAGAGAAGAAACTATATAGTAAATTTAGCTGTCAATCAAAGAGCCAATCAATCCCAGATCCACTCAGAGGAGGAGGAAAACTATTACAGCCCAATAAAAGTGAGTTTCACTGTGTATGTTATTAAAAGCTCATCCTTGTCCCTGATGCCAATCCAATAATGGGAACATGGTTTTGAGGAAAAGGAAAAACTTCTATCACTTTGCTAGCAAAGGAGAAACACAGGGGACTCCTGTCCCAGAGGCTGCAATTCAGCCCATCAGGGTGAACAGAGGGCTTTTAAAGAGGTGATTCAAAGGCTACATTTGAGATGTACTTTGATTGGAGGGGTGCCAGGTGTTCCTTGACAGGGATGAAGCAAAGGTGAAATTCAATTGCTATTTGGGAGAGGAAGAGGAAAAAACATATCATTTTAAAATAAACCTCAGTGGCAGAGCAGCATGGGCTTTATTCAAAGCATGATGTGGACCCACTGTTAAATTTCCCTACTGTTGATTTCTCTCTTCTATTTTGGTGAATAAAATGAACGCCAACATCTCCAAGCTGCTTCTTGCTAAGAGAAGGTGAAGTTGAGGAGAAGTGACCTGAAGTCCTTGTTCTCTATCAGGTGGGGCATGGACATCAAGGACATTTAGCATCAGGCAATCCAGAGATCCATGGTGGCAATTAATGGGTAATTGGAAAAGGCATACATAGGGCAGGAACATGCTAGGAAAAAGATAGCAAAGCATTAGTTTTTTTTGTAAACAAGTAGCAAAAAAGCAATTAGTATTTCAGCCAGTTTCTGAAAACCATGAAGACAGTAACTCATTAAAATTTAAGAGGGGATCCAACATGCCATTGATTTGTGAGTGGGGGCCATTTAAGACTTTAGAAACATTAGCAGAGGGGCTGGGATTATGGCGCAGTGGTGGCGTGCTCGCCTAGCACGCATAAGGCACTGGGTTCGATCCTCAGCACCACATAAAAATAAAATAAAGATATTCTGTCATCTACAACTAAAAAATAAACATTTAAAAAAAAAAAGAAACATTAGCAGAGTTTTTAGAATCCTATACGCAACATTTAGTTTTTATGATAGAACAGGAGTCCCCTTATTTCTGTAAAATAGCTTTCTCTTGAGCATTTCCTCTGCATTTAGTAGAAGGATCCCTTTAATTGTATCATTTAGGGCTCTCTTGGTACAGTTGTTTAGGGCGTTTGTGTGCCACATCGCATCTTTTAGACCAATCTAAGGGATAAATATCGGGGCTAGATAATCATATCAGTGAAAAGCAGATCAAGTTTATCTATGTAGGAGGTTAGGAAGATTGTCAGTCTATGAGATCAAGCTCAAATTAACTCAGTACAAATTTGTGACTTTGGAGTCCTTTGTGACAGTTATTACTAAGCACTCCCACACAAGAATTATTCCTTTATAGCCTCCAGCTTTATTTACTTTGGGTAGAGCTAACATAAGTGTACATCTCAAGTTACATTAAAAGATCCATTGTCTTTTCTTTAAAATGTCCATGTATGGCTGTGCTTTGGTTATACTACTCCCACCACGTGTTTAAGATCAAGTTGATCAAAATTGACTTTTTTTCCTTAGAGTCAGCTGAGAATCTTTAGTGGTCACTCTTGGGAACATGTAAGAAGCCTCTTGACTCCTTTAGTTTTCCTCTACCAGTTGCCAGGATGGGTCAGTGTCTTGCTGACCACACATGGCTTCCTTTGGAAGCATCAGGGACATCTCCCTCTCTAATGACCCTCCTCTTTGCAGAATGTGCACTTGTTGGCTACCTGTTCTCTGGAGTCCTCTCAATCCCTCTGATTAGGAGGTTGGGTGAATTACTGGCATCACTGGGTCCTTAGAGAAGTCTCATCGTTCCCTAGGCCCTGGCTGACCTTATGGGGCAAGAGCCAAAATATTTGTTGCTTTTACCTTGGTCCTTTTACTTCCATGATTTTGGTCCCCAGGTTTTTAACATCCAGCAGGTCAGTTTTACCAGTCTTAAAGTAGGAATAATGGGTTATAACTTCAATGTCTACAATTTTACAATTACCCCTTTAATTTAATTGGGGTTTTAGTGCTAGAAGCCAGCATTATATTTTATCTGTCCTCTAGGTGATGATTTATTGTCTAAAATTAACTCAGGTTGTTTTGTTAGAAGTACTTTTAGAAGTACTTTTGCAAAACACTAACAAGTAACAATTATCAAATTTTACAAGGAAAACCACAAAATGAACACTAATGTATTTTTGTTACCTATTCAGCCTGTACAAAGACCCACTTTTTATCAACTCAATTACATACAAGTTTTACCTTCTTTTAAAACTCTTTTACCAACCTAAATACCTTTTATAATTTACTCAAACCTTTGTTTTGTGTTATAGCCCCTGTTTATTTTGAGATCATAGTAATCTTTACATTTAAAAAAATCTAACTTTTGAAGACAACTTTAAATACATTTAATTCTAGTCTATTTTGAAGCCATCCCCAGAACAAGAGGCAGAGTCTTAACACAAGCTTGGCCTCTTCATAAATCTTTTTTTTTTTTTTTTTTGGTACCAGGGATTGAACTCAGGGGTACTCGACCACTGAGCCACATCCCCAGCCCTATTTTGTGTTTTATGTAGAGACAGGGTCTCACTGAGTTGGCTTAGTGCCTTGCCGTTGCTGAGGCTGGCTTTGAACTCATGATTCTCCTGTCTCAGCCTCCCTAAGTTCTGGGATTACAGGTGTGCACCACCACACCTGGCTTCTTCATAAATCTTAAGTGTTTTATTTCTAAAACTAATCTTTGCCCTTTTGTTAAGTATCATTCTACAAAGTTCTTATGTACTGTTTCCTGAGTCTATCTGAATATCAGTTAACACAAGACAACATTACATCTGAAACACAAATCAAACAGAAAGGCTAAAAGAGTTCTTAATTTCCTTTTTATGGAAAAAGTGGCAAAATGTCTTCATGTTCCACATTGTTGACCTTTGAACAAATCAGGCTCTCCTTATTACCTTCAAAAAATACATTTAAATCCTAGTCCTAGTGTAAAGAGTGAAATTAAATTTTATGTATAATTTATTGATAACAGGTTACCTTTATCTAGTTACAAAATACTAAATGGCATAAATAGATATCAATCAAATTTGTTATTTCTATACAAATCTGAAGGATATTGTTGCTACAGACAATTTTATTTTGGAGAACCCCAATTTACTAATGTGCTTTCTGTAAAGACTAGACAACCAGAAGGAGATGAATTAAAAATGCTCAGCAAGGCTTTATTGAAAATACACACTCTCGGGCCGAATCCTCCCACCCATCAGAGTGTGTCCAGGAGAATGGCGCTGGGGCTCTGGTGCACAAAGAATTTCAAGAAAGCCTGGTCAGGAAGGGCAGGGCTTGAGGGCAGGAAGAGAAGGCAGAGTCCTTCCTGGATAGGTCTGGAAAACCCACTGATTGACAGGAGGCGTGTCTACTGGTGGCCTCAGCGTCTGGCTGGCAGCTCTGCTCCGCAGCCACTGACCAGTCCCCCTAATTGGACATCTTGGACCCTGACCCCACCTAACACTTTCCTAAGATTTACATTTTCAAAGAATTGTATACTTGAAAAACTTGACATCTAACATGCAAGTAACCCAGTAATGGTCAGCAGCACAATTACACAGATATCCTTATATTAACTATTAGGTCAGAGACAGACGCAGAGAACAGCCACCCCGCCCATCAGCCGTCTCGCCCCCGCCACGCCTGCAGCCAGGCCAGCCGCCCGCGCAGTCCTGCTGGGGCGCCCAGCCCCTGGGGCACTTTCCAAAAGTTCCTCACTCTCTCTCTCTCCCCTTCCCCCCTTGTCCGCTGCCACCACCGGGAGCAGCGCCATTAGTCGGCGCGCACCGACCGCAGTACGCATGCGTTGAACACATCAACATGGCAGCCTCCAGTAGCCGATATGGAAAGAACAGCAAACCTCCGACATGAAAGCCACCATGACTCCCGGCTCATCCCGGAAGGACTCAGACCTCACCAGCCTCACCTAACCAATCTCAGAGGACACTGGACTCCAGATTAACACCTCTTCCTGCCCCAGGTCCTTCTCTTCCTGCCTCAAGCCTTCCTTTTACGGATGGAGGGACCCTTTAAATTCTGTATGGCACAAGGCTCCAACGTCATTTTCTGCCTAGTCAAGCCTGGTGACTGGGTGAGGGGGGCGGAGGCCCGGGAGTATTCTTCCCAGAATAAAGCCTGTTCCGGTCCTGTTTTACTTCCATCTGGTTGTTTGGCTGTACATTAACTAAATTTTATTTTGGTACTGGAGATTTATTGCTTTAAAAGGGGAGTTGGGTGGGGGGGAGGGCACCGCGTGGGTCCGTTTGACGAGTTGGGGTCCAGAGAGACAGAAAGAAGGGGTCTCTGGGGAAGATGATATGAGGTCTCTCTGGACAGTGGTGATTTGCAGGGCCACTCTCCCCAGGCCTGGGGGTGTAGGTAAAAATCTGCTCTGCCCCAGTGAGACACAGAAACACCCAGAGCGAGAAGCAGGAACACCATTTATTCCAGAAAGTGTAGAAACTTAAATACACTCTTAGACCAATCAGGTCCAAAGGCCACAAACGAAGGGGTGCACTCTGGCAAGAGCACAGTCTATTAGCATAGAATGGGGAAAGATGGAAGGGAGAGGTTGAAGGTATTGGAGAGTGCTACTACAGGGATTGAACCAGGGGTGCTTAACCACTGAGCCATATTCCTAGCCCTTTTGATTTTTTTATTTTGAGACAGGGTCTCGCTAAGTTTCTTAGGGCCTCACTAAGTTGCTGAAGCTGGTCTCAAATTTACAATTCTCCTGCCTCAGCCTCCTGAGTTGCTGGGATTATAGCCATGTGCTACCATTCCCACCTTAACTAAATTTAACTTTTAAAGTAAAATTAAGAATCCATAGTGAAGGATATGGAAAAAAACAAACCCCAGGTTAAAAGGGGAACAACAATTTCCAGGGAGAAAGGAGAGTGCTGGTGAGAGAAGGAAAACAATGGGCTCTGAACTTTCACAATTTCCCCTTCCACAACTATTTTTCTGACTGCCCAGCTGACACATTCTGCTATAATTAAGTCCCTAATGATTAAGTTACATTAAACATTCTGCTATTATTAATTCTCAAACCCTATAAAAATCACACCTGTCTTGTAACCATTTTCTCCTCCTGAAAATGTGCCATTCTACTGCTTAATAAAGACAGCTTGCAGGGTACAGTGATGCACACCTATAATCCCAGCTGCTCAGGAGGCTGAGATAGGAGGATCACAAGTTCAAAGCAAGCCTTAACAAAAGTGAAGTGCTAAACAACTCAGTGAGACCATGTCTCTAAGTTAAATACCAAAAAGGGTTGGGGATGTGGCTCAGTAGTCAAGTGCCCCCGCTGAATTCAATCCCTAGTATCCCCCAAAAAAAAGAAACAAAGAAAGAAAGCTTACTGATCCATTGAGGTCTGTTCCCCATCTTTGGTTATTTTTGCTTTCACATAGCACACAACTATAATTACAGGTCTCCACACATTAACAGCACTAGCAAAAATCAACAGATAGCCTTAGCTTTCTTATACATTTAGCAAAGTGCTAATGATGAGAAACAGACGTAGTCAAAACAAACAGATGTAAGCCAGGTTTTTAAAATCACAATGTGGCCCTTACATGTCAGATGCAATGTATAAAGGGAAGCACTTATTGGTTACCTTGCCTGCAAACCTACATAAATGTTTATTTTATAAACTTTTACATAACATTTAGACAAGACTCAGATATTTAGTTTCAGATGAATACTTATCTCTAGTCACATATATTTAGGGTCTCAACTATATTGTAATCCTAAAATAACATCTGTTTATGTTGTGAGAAATAGAAAGTTTGGTGGTCCATTTTTAGAATATACTATTTGGCTTTAACTGGGATGTAAGATCCAACCATAGCCATTTTGAACTTCCCAACTTGTATCTATTCATAGCCATTTTAACTATAGCCCTTTCCTTTGCCTGCCTCAATTTTAAAATTAGCCATTTGTGCATAGATTTTAACCCTGAGATCCTCCCATCAGAGCAAGAGTGGTGCTGCATTAGGGATAAAACATGTGGACTTCCCACTGAAGTGTGCTTGCTTGCCAGACTTAGGTAGCACACCATTCTGCAGAAGTAAAGTTTGCCTTGCCAAACTATTCTTTAGAACATATTTGATTCCTTGCAGCACCCTGGCATTTCCAACAATTAGCCAGTTATATAGTAATCATTTAAAAAACTTTAAAACATGTACAAACCCTAATTCCTTTAAGACATAATTTCCCTATGTAATAAAACCTAACAGACACATGAAAAATATCTTGATAGATAAGAGATCAATGTTTTAGACTTTGCTTCCTATCCATACATTAAAAATGATGTTAGAACAACCCTTACATAACTTTGACTTACTGTGCTAAATTATAGCCAACTTTATCATATACACAAACTTTATCATATACACAAACTTTATCATATACACAAACTTTATCATATACACAAACTTTTTGAGATCTACCTTCCACAAACCCTCATTCTACAATTTGACAGCCTTAGTCTGTTCTTTCTTTCATCTTGGATTTTAGCACAAAAAAATACTACTTTGCCATATGAAATACTTTCTCATCCAAAAACATTTATTTTTCCTTCTAAATTTCCATACTCAAATATATTTTCATACCTATAGTTTTCCCATATCTTTTTACTAGTTTTCAGATACTTTCTTAAATTCATATTCTGAAACAACCTTTATGAATGCTATCTAATTTACACAAAAATTTCATCCCAGGAGAGGGATTGAACAATCTGACCATACTTAAAATATTGTACCTTAATCTTTTTTTTTCCCCTCAGGTTGCACTCAAAGGGTTGGAGCATAGGATATTGTTGAGTCTAACCTGTCTCCATTATCATCATCACAATGTCATCAACTTTGAGTTTCCCGCTGTCAATTGTACCCAGAAGTTCTTTGGGGGCCTTTTTCTTATAGTAGGCCTACTGATATACAATAGAAGAGGTCTTTCCCATTTCTTTTCTTCTTTAGGTTTCCTTGAAGATCTCTTTGCAAAGGCTGCCAACAAAACATGAGTTGATTTAATTTATGTTCCTCCCAGGCATTATATATTGCAAAGGCATTATCAACTAGCTGTGAAGGGTTCATGTCAGTTTGTCCCCTCTGTCCATTTAAGCATTTTTTTTTAATGTCCATGGCACTGTCCAATGAAGGTCATACTGACCATATGGAGACTGTTAGGGTCCTCTCTCTGCAGAAACTAGCATGTATAAGACACAGGTGCCTGCATATATGGGGACTCCAGGAGAACTTGTACTACCACTCTGTGGGCAACAGGCAGGGCTCCAACCAGAAGTGTCCCTGGCCAAATGGGGTGTCCTGTTAAATCTTAAAAGGGAGACCATTTCTATCACCAGGTCATAATCTAACGTGCTAGAACCCATTGCTGTGTCCTTTGTGACCAGCAAATAAGATAGGATAAGATAGGACAGTTAATAGCCAGGAAATCAGGGTAATGAGCCCCAGTGAAGGTTTGGGTTTTTTTCAAATGTAAAGATTACTCCATGAGGTTAACTTGTAGAAACATTCTAAACATTTCATCCAACTCCTTTGCCTAGGAGCAGTGGTAAAATGGAAGTGGGGTGGACCCAAATGGGGTTACAGAAAAGTTCAGACTAAAAGGGCACAGCCAATTAAAAGGTCATGGGCCACCCTAACTTTATGTATGACTGCATATATGTTGTGATTCTATACAACTTACAACTAGAGAATTGATATGTTATCCTCTATGTACAATGAACCAATTTACACTGTTAACATGTAAGCATAAATTTTTAAAAAAAGGCAAAAAAAAAAAATAGGTCATGGGCCAAATCTTACTACAGTGATACATGCACACCCCTGTTTATAGCAGCACAATTCAAAATAGCCAAACTATGGAACCAGCCTAGGTATTTATTGATGGATGAATGGATAAAGGAAATGCTGTATATATACACAATAGAGTTTTATTCAACCATAAGGAAAAATGAAATTATGGCATTTGCAGAAAAATGGATGGAACCAGAGACCACAATGTTAAGTGAAATAAGCCAAACTCCAAAGGTTAACTATCATGTGTTTTCTCTTATACGCAGAACCTAGAGAGGAAAAAAGAAAACAAGGTGGGGGTGGATAGCTCCTAAAAATCAAAGGGAGATCAGTAGAGGAAAGGGACCAAAAAGTGGGTAGGAGGGAAGGGGAAATGCTGGGGAGTGATACTGGCCAAATTATACTGTGTGCATGTACAAATACGTAACAACAAATCCCATCAATATGTACAACTATAATGCTCCAATTAAAAAAAAGAAAGAAAGAAAGAAAAAAGAAGGTCATGGACCAAGTCAGGAGCCCCAGTACCCTCCAAATACCTGTACAACATAGACCCCAAACAGTAGCCCTAACACTTTTTCAATACCTGCTCAACATGGATTCTGCTCAATGCTTTAACCCAGAAGCCCTTAAGTCCCCAGACTAGTACACTCCTGTGAAAAAATCCTCTGCCAGGTTTCCCTTCACATCATGAGAGCTCCATCTTTTCCACTCTCATTCAAACAAATCATACTCCTTTCAGTTTTGCCTTCTGCCACCAACTGTGGATTTCATTACTTGATCCCATGAGACAAGAACCCAGAAAGAAATCAAGGAGGCTTGCAGCCCACACAGATCCCATCAGCCAGCAGAAGTGCAAATAGAGCACCATTCTCAAACTCCAGTTTCAACCCCATTGGCAAAAAGAGGCTGAAGACAGGGCAGAAGTCAGGTCCTCATTGCCCACTTTATTTGCTGTTGTTCTTGTTGTTTTGTTTTGTTTTGTTTTTAATAGCCCAAATAAGTGGTTTCCTGGGACTTTTTCTTCTACCTCAGGGCTGGTGCCCATGATGACCCACAGTGGGATGATCTGCAACTGTATGGGGTCAGATTAAGTAGTAGTGCCTTTTTGTACCATCGACTTAAGTTTCTACCTGTTTGAACTCCTTATCATGGAACTGCCTAAAAGCCTGCATATGCACAATTTCTTCCACTTACTTTACCTCTGATAGACTAACCCCAACTCCAAAATTGTACAATTCGAAAAACCATTCCAAGGTCAGAATGTTACAGTAAAACATCATTTTTTGCTTAAGCTTATTTCTATAGAAATAAGGTGGCCATTTCAGGCAAGATCTTTCCCAAGAGGTTACTGATAGGATCAACATAGTACTGCCCACATCTTAAAGGCCAGTAGTATATGTAAACAAAAACAGAGACAGACAATCAGAGAGGATCCCTAATACCATTGCTGACAGGAACTTTTAAAACAAAGACCAGATAGGGAGAAAATCCCTTAAGTTCCCTACTCCACTTAATCATGACTCCTACACCACTGACACCACAGATGTCCCCACTGAAAAGAACTGGACAGTCCCACAAAAGGGAACCAGATATGTGGAATCAAGTGTCTCAGCATCATAGGAGATTACCAGATGACCAAGATGTTATGACTTATTGCAGTTTCCTTTTTCTCAGAGTAGACCAAGATGGAGCAACCCAAATATTTCAGGGAGTAAAGGTGGGAATTCCCTGAAGCAAAAGGAGATCCAGTGTCCCCCTTTACTCACAGCAATGGCTCCTCCAGTTTGACTGAAGGAAAGCTCACTTGTCTCCTATCTCTCCAGCAATTGGATCTCAAAAAGTTAGCCAGCCACTTTGTGACCTCCGCATGGAAATGGGGTTGCTTGGAGTGCCAGACCTGCCCAAGAAAGCCAAAGTGGGGTCTTCTCTTAGAGGTGGGGGGGACCCATCTGGGTTGCCAATTTGTTAACCAAAAGCTCAGTACTTCTCCCTGATGCCAATCCAGTAGCAAGGACACGGTTGGGTTTTTTTTTTTTTTTTTTTAATATTTATTTTTTAGTTGTAGGTGGACACAATATCTTTATTTTATTTTTATGTGGTGCTGAGGATCGAACCCAGTGCCTCCCGCATGCTATGCGAGCACGCTACCACTGCGCCATAACCCCAGCCCCAAGGACACGGTTTTGAAAAAAAGGAAAAAGAAGTTTTATTGTTTTGCTAGCAAAGGAGAAACAGAGGGGACTCCTGTCCCAGAGACTGGGATTCTTCCCATCAGGGTGAACAGAGGGCTTTTAAAGAGGTGATTCAAAGGCTACATTCCAGGTGTGTCTTAAGGGGTAGAGGGTGCCAAGTGTTCCCTGATGGGGATGAAAGGGAGTGAAATTCACTTGCAATCTGGGAGAGGGAGAAGAGAAAACAACATGTCTATTTTAAAATGAGCCTCATTGGCAGAGCAGCCAGGGCTATATTCAGAGCCACTGTGGACCACTGTTACATGTAGATGGGCCCTTGAGCTCCTTCATAGCTCAGCCCACTCTGCTCTCCTAGAGTGTATACTTTTGCTTTCAATAAACCTTTGTTTTGTTTGCCAACCTTTTGCATCTCCCTAAATTCTTTGTTCAGGGTGCAAAGAACTTGGACCAGGAACCCCTGCCCATGGACTCATAACACTAATAAACCCATGCCCCCATCCTGTGGAACACAGGCTAACTAAATATGCATATGTACATTTCTCACCTTTTGTCTCACCTGCAGTTGCCTCTTCTCCCCTATTCTCTTCTTTAAAAGTTCCACTAAGCCAGGTTAGGTGGCTCACACTTGTAATCCCAGCACTTTGGGAGGCTAAGACAGGAAAATTGCGAGTTCAAAGCCAGCCTCAGCAACGGCGAGGCGCTACACAACTCAGTGAGACCCTGTCTCTACATAAAACACAAAATGGTGGGGGGGGATGTGGCTCAGTGGTTGAGTACCCCTGTTCAATCCCTAGTACCAAAATAAATAAATAAATAAATAAATAAAAGTTCCACTAATTTTCAGGGCTTACAGAGAAGGAACTTTTGAAACAATTAAATTTCTTCAAAACTTTGAATAAAGCCTATTTTCCTATCAATTTACCTCTGAATATTTCTGAAACAGAAAGTGTTATGGTCTAGCCTCTTTCCTCACCAGGCAGGAGTTTGTGCTACCCAATACCACTTTTAGTAAGAAAAATAGTAAACATCAAGTTTTGTTAAAACAAAAGCAGTCTCAAAGCTAAACTATACTTGATACTTAAAAAAATAAAAATAAATAAGGAAATGCCATTGAGGAATATATGTCTCTCTTTCCAGAGATTGAAACAGACAGCTCCTGAATTTCTAAGCTAAGAAAGGTCTCTCCTATTTTCCTAAAACCCGGCTTTGAATAAACCTTCTTTCCTGTCAACCTGTCTCCCATGTATTTGCAGAGCACATTCCTTTCTGTAATAGAATGGAATATGGAATAAATTATGGGAGATAAATAAAATGAATGTTTAGCTTGGGGAAAGATTCCTTAATACACAATTATCATAAATCTTATTGAAAATACCACTGAAAGCCATGTGTGGCCATGCATGCCTATAATCCCAGAAACTCAGGAGGCTCAGGCAGAAGGATTCCAAGTTCCAGGCCAGTCTCAGCAACTTAGCAAGACCTTGTCTCAAAATAAAAATTAAAAGTGCTGGAGATGTAGTTTAGTGGTAAAACAACCGTGGGTTCAATCCCCAGTACCAACAAAAGGGAGAAGAAAAAAAAACTACCAAAACATAAAATATCTTTGGGCAACAAAAGATATAAACAAAGTGAAAAAAACAATCACAGCCTAAAAGAGTATACTTTCAATAGAACCCAGAGCAAATAATTAATACAAATCTATAAGAAATAAACAACCCCAAAGACAAAAACCCAAAGATAATCTTTACATTGAGAATGGAAACCTAAAACTACCTCCTAGGCAGGGCTGGAGCCAAAGAAGATAAAATCAAACTGTTCTCTGACTAACACAGCCTAGCTAAATCTACATATGTGTATCTCCTGGCTTTTGTTTCTATAAATTGTTACTGCCTCTGTAGGACCAATGAAAAAACAATCCAGCTATTTCTTCCCAGTTTAGTCCAACTGCATTAAATTTCCTTTTCCTTTTTTTCATTGTTAGCTTATTTCTAATGTGAGCTGGTGGCTGTGAGAAGTAGTCCAGTGGTACATTTTCAGAATATAATATTTGGCCTTAATTGGGTCCAATTCTGGTCATTTTAATTATAGCCCTTCCCTTTGCCCACTCCAGTTTTAAAATTAACCAATCATGTAGATTGTACCTCTGAGCTCCTCCAATCATGGTGAAGGATAGCGCTGCATTAGGGATAAAAGCAAATGGACTGCTTGCCCAAGCACTTGCGCTAGCCAGGTTCCAGAAGCACACCTTTCTGACGAAAGTCAAGTCTGCCTTTCCCACCCTCTTTCAAACACATTTGATTTCTTATGGCACCTTACTATTTCTAACATGGCCAAGTATGGCCATCTGGGATCCAGGCAGGCTACTGGTTTGGCTGCCAATAACAGTAAGAATACAGAAGCCCAAATGACCAATAAATATGCTAGATTTATTAGTCATTAGAGCAGCTTGAATTAAAATCACAAGGAGGGTTTTGTTGTTGTTGTTCTTTGTTTTGTGTTGGTGGTATCCGGGTTGCTTTACCACTGAGCTACAACCCCAGCACTTTTTTTATTTTCAGTTAAGGGCTTGTTAAGTCACACAGGCTGGCCTGGAAATGACCATCCTTCTACCTCACACTCCTAAGTAGTTGGGATTACAGGGGTGTGCCATGGCACCCAACTAGTAATTTTAAAAAATAGTGCGAGGAAGAGAGTTCCAGGCAGAAGGTTCTGAGACTGGAAAGATTTGACCTACTTAAAGAACTTCTAGCTTATCTGAAGCATAGTGAAGAGAAGGTAAAATGAAGCTAGGGAGTTAAGCAGAGGTCAAAGTCATAAGGGCCTCCAAAGCCATTTTAAGGATTTGTTGTAGTCAGTGGGAAATTAATAAAGAATTCCGAAGAAAGGATTCCACCCCACCCCACCCCCATGCTGAGTATCAAATTCAGGGCCTCATGAATACTAGATAAATATTCTCTCACTAAGCTACATTCCCACCCCCAAAGAATTTAAACAATCTAAATTAAATGATAAGAAGATAACTCTGGATGCTCTACTTGAAAATTCTTGGTAAGAGCTAAGTAATTGACATATAGGGTTTAAACATACAGCATTATATTTCTCACTGTCCCTGATTTATCTAAGATTTACTCAATTTCTGTTATTATCAAAGGCCTAATTACCTTGGTTATGCTTACTGACAGTCAGAGATGACTCTCCTGTACTGTTTCACATTAGATATTCATATTACAGCCCAAGACCAATTCCTACACAATAAGATTGTCATTATTCAAATTAAAAAAATATTCTAGTGGAAAAGGAGACTTGCTACATACTAGAGTGGTGCTGAGCGTGAAGAGAAATATGAAGGTCTTAAGGTTCTAAAGTTGACCCATGAAGAATAAACTTATTATAAATTGATGAAGAGGAAGAGGCGGCATTCCAGATGAGGAGAATAGGATATAGAACTCACAGAATTATAAAAGAATCAACAGATTACATGGAATACTGGCTTGGTTAGTACCCTATGTTCCATTATAGATTGGGAGAAACTATTGGATGCATAGAATGGGAATGGGTTCTTTTTGGTTTTTTTGTTTGTTTTGGTTTTGGTTTTTTTAATCAGTACTTTTTTCTAAAGGCAACAAAGTACAAAGATTTTTGAGTATGAAGTGAGCCTTTGAACAGAGTACTTTGGTTTCTATATATATACATATATATATAGGATGAATGGATGGATAGATATAGATAGATAGATACATACATACATACATACATACATACTGGCTTTATTCTTAGCAGCTGAAGGCAACCTTGCCACCTCCAGTAGCTTCTTCACTACTACACCTGCCCTTTGCTGCCAGATTACTTCATTCCTTGCTCACAAAACTGGTCCTACTCTCTACTGCTTAAAAGCCAAAGTCCAGACTCCTTAGCCCAACACTCAAGACACTCCAAAATTCTACCCTAACATACCTCTCCAAAAAGCTTACTTTAAGGAGGGAGCATCTGCCTGTAATCTCAGTCACTCAGGAGGCTGAGGCAGGAGGATTGCAAGTTCAAGGACAGCCTCAGCAATTTAGTGAGACCCTGTCTCAAAATAAAATATCAGAAGAACCAGGAATGTAACTCGGTGAGTTCAATTCCCAGTACCAAAACCAAACAAAAAGTTACTTTAAGGAAACTAATACTCTGGGTAAATTCTAAAGAGCCTGTTCCATCTTTCACCTTATGTTTTTTCTCCCCAGAATTTATCATTTCCTGTTTACTTCCATAAGTACTTCTCGGGTTTTAAGGTCTAGTGGCAACCCTATATCCTCTAGCATTACTTTTTAATTCCACTATGGATCATTTGACTTCAGCTCTTCAGATGTAGTGATTGTTAATGTCTCCAATGTAGGTGGGGCACTTAGCACTTTAGTCGAAATTGCCATTTTTAGGTATAGAATTACATACTGCTCAAGTAGAAACCTATTAGTTTATAAATTCTTGCCATCTCCAACAACTCTTAGCATAGTGCCTTCTATAGTAGCCTCAGCAACCATTAGTAATGATGGTCACTCCTTAGTTTGAAACTAATTCAATCTCCCCCAACAATAGCTACTGATTGGTTTCTCTACTACGGCTAATATTGGTCAAGCCCCGGACATGGCTAGCACACAGGTTTAGGGCTTCTGGCCTTGACACAGAGTAGGGAAGGGGGATCATTTCTGTATAAAGCATTGTTTGCTATTTGTGAAGTCACTCATACTGTTAAGTTATAATATGCAGAATTTTTAAACTTGAGTTGATTAAGCATGTGAAGGAAGCGGTGATGGTTTTGGTAAAGGCTCGAAAATTAAACGGTCCTTCCCCACCCCAGGCCCTTCCTGGAACCCAGGTGCCCCCGCTAAAACTGAAAACAGCTCAGCCCCACAGAGGCCACACCCCCTCAGGCTCAACCTCAGGGGCGGGCTCTGATCTCCTGGCCCACTGATTGGCTATCTGCAGCTGTGGGCCTCCGATGATTGGTTATTGCCACTAGAGCCTAGGGAACCTGCACGCTGCGCAAGTCTTCACCTCAAAACGAGGCAGATATGGCGGCAGAGACCTCGACGGCGCGATTTGCTTTGTCTTCCTACCGGCAGATGGGGAGTAAGAGTAAGACCTGGGGCACCACCGATTTCCAGTGCACTCGGTGTGAAAGAAGGGTGTCCAGAACTTCTGGTGAGGATTCTGAGAGTTGTTCGGTGTCCAGCCTGTGGGCAGGCGGCCCATGAGGCGTGGGAGGCAGATGGAGGAGTAAGGACCGTTGAGGGGCTGGGGGGGCCTACTGAATCCACGCACGCGGGGGCTAGGTCAGCAGCATGTAGGTGGCGGAGAAAAACCAAGTCAGAGGACTAGGGGCCACAGAAATGCCCTGGGTTAGGTTAGGATGGTGTCCCACCTTTAAATGACTTCCTCCACTTACGCACTTATATCTTCACCCACCCTCTACCCAGCAGGCTGGAGGCTCAGGTGGCTTTAATCTACCCTTTATAGGGCAGTGCGAAGACACTCCCCACCCCCACCCAGGTGCTGGATATCAATCCTAGGGCCTCCTGCGTGCTAAGCAAACGCTCTACTGCTGAGCTACATCCCTAGCCAACTGCGAAGTCTCTGGTCCCAGTTTCTCAAACTTCCCCAAGTTGGCCGGTTGATGAAAGAGTATATATAAGAACGTTTCAAATCCTATCTAGCTGTTGTAAAATGTACAAGACGGTATTGGTAATTGTAGTCATGCTGCTGTTCAATAGAACACCAGAACTTATCTTCATTTCTGTCAATCAAAAATCAAAATCAAACGGTAGAAATTTAGCATTGTCTGTGGTCAGGAAGAAATGAAACTTGATTTTCTTGGATTGTGCTTGTTGTAGGAGTAACAAGACCAGTGTGAAAAGTTTTGGATTAAAAAATCGTACAACACAAAAACAGCCCTTCACTCCCATTTGGTTTAAAGTACTGTTTATTTTACTGTTAATGAAACACCCATGTGTGTTTTCATTTCTAGGTTGGGGGAGAAAAAATAGCTCCTTTTTTGTATCTTGTGGTTTGGTATTTTTGTGGTATTGGGGATCAAACCCAGGACCTTGCACATACTAGGCAAGCTTTCTTACCTCTGAACTACTGTCAGCCCGCCTTGTTTTTATTTTTGTTTTTATTTTATACATTGAGTGGGAAATTATTGCACTCTTGTTGATCTACTAATTTACAGTCTACTTAAAGTGAATACATGTGTATTTTCATGTAGCCTAAAATACATGAGTTCTGTGTCTGACAGGAATGATTTGTTGAATCTAAACTGGAGGTATTGAAAATTCTTACACGTGACAGTAACTGTTTAATGTTTATACCAAAGTGAAGGTCATTGCGGTCATTTACGCAATTATTGCAAGATGAACTCCATTTTGAACATAATAAGCCTCTGTAGGGAGTTTGTTGCATTTTTGGTGAAGAGCCAGTGTCTCCTGTTGGGAATTTTGATCACTGCTACTGTTAAGTAGAAAATGTCTAGTTTTTTAAATGAAATAATAATTACAAAATAAAGTTCTTAAAATTAAGATTTTAAACCCAATCATTTTCTCATATACTTGTATTACAGTACTTAGAAATAGTAATTTGGAAAAAGTTAAATGACTTTAGAGAATTGCAGAGTTCTTTGTAAGCTGTGGTGCAACACCAGTTTTTTTAACTTGTATACTACCAGAAATTTTATAAAAACAGTTAAGACTCGATTTCTTTGTTAATATCACAAATTTAAATAGGGCTTTATAGCGTGGTTTTAAGCGAATTGCACATATTTCAGTGAGCTGAAAAAGTTGTAAAACTTTTAAATAAAATTAATGCAACTGTAATTCAGCAAGAATTTTTTTGCTAGTAAAAAATGACTGATTTGTATCTAGTTTTCTTTTCCCTTTTTGTTTTCTTACCAAAAATTCTTTAAGTGGCAGTCTTTTGAAGTTAAACAAATATATTGCTTATGATAACTTCAAATTCTACTTAGTACATTTAAATCTTGATATTATATTTTCATCTAAGGTTATGGTATTTCCTTTCATAAATGCTAAGTTAGTGAAAATGAGCTTTAGGTGGGTCATGTATGTGGTAATAGTAGCATTTGATTTCTGTCCTGCTTTAACATCTTAAATTATTATGAGGCTAGCCTTGCCAATGTCTCATTTTGGCCCTCCTTGACCCTTCCAGGATGGGAATTATAAACTAGTCAAGGGTGGGTATAATTGAATAGAAAGAACTTTGGACTTGGAGTTGGGCGTGGTGGCACACACTTGTAATCCCAGTGACTCAGGAAGCTGGGGCAACAGGATTGCAAGTTTGAGGCCAGCCTCAGCAATTTTAGTGAGACCCTGTCTCAAAATTAAAAATAGAAAGTTCTGGTAGTTCACAATCCCCAGTACTGCAAAAATAAATGAAGTTAGAACACTGGACTTGGAAACAGAAGGTTGGAGTCTGGATTATAGCTTTTATTTGTCTGATTTATTCCTAATTTAGCCAAATCACCCATGTGTGTTTTCATTTGTAGGTTGGATATAATATTTCCAGCGTACTTAGAGCCATGATATTTATAAAGATCAAATGGAATTTCTTAGAGCTCTTTGTATGATTAAAATATATGGCAAATTTGTAAAGTTACAGGTGTAAAATAAGTATCTGAATTAATGCAGACATTACTATATGGCTCTGCCTGGTTTTGGTTTTTGATTTTCCTTCTTTGTTCTGACCTGGCATAGTTTCTCCTAAATTTTGTTGTGCAAGTCACCCATTTCTAATTAAATTTGGTATCTTTCCTGTACAATAGAATCATTTTTAAATTTACAATCAGATTGCTATTACCCATTCAACATTAACAAACTGGAAAGTTTAGTTCATGATAGAATTTTATCAATAGGTCACCACCGTGAACTTCAATGTGGACATGCATTTTGTGAACTGTGCTTGTCAGTAACTGGAGAATACAACACAATTATATGCCCTGATTGTGAGGTAAGTTTTATAATTTTTTGTATTTTATACATTAAAGTCTAATGTTAAAGGTAAAAATGTTAGTTGGGAACAGTGGTGCATGCCTATAATCACAGCAATTTGGGAGACAGGCAGAAAAACCACAAGTTTGAGGCAAATGTGGGCGATGTAATGAGATTCTTTTTTTTTTTTCATAGTTTAATTTATTTATTTGTTCTATTTAGATTTACATGATATCAGAGTGCAGTTTGATTCATTGTACATGGGTGAAGGATAACATTTCATTTCTCTGATTGTAAGTGATAATTACAACATACATGCAGTCATATATAAAGCTAGGGCTATGATGATTGTCATATTCTACCACCTTTACTGTCCTCATGCCCCCTCCCCGCTTACACCCCTGTGAACAGAGTTCCTCCATTGTTCTCATGTCCTTCCCCCCATTATGGATCAGCATCCACTTATCAGTGAGTACATTCAGCATTTGGTTTTCTGAGATTGGCTTACTTCACTTAGCATGATATTCTCCAATTCCATCCATTTACCTGCAAATGCCATAATTTTATGCTCTCTTATTGCTGAGTAATATTCCACTGTGTATATATACCACAGTTTCTTTATCCATTCATCTGTTGAAGAGCATCTAGGTTGGTTCCACAGTTTAGCTATTGTGAATTGAGCTGCTATAAACACTGAAGTGGCTGCATTACTGTAGTATGCTGTTTTTAAGTCTTCTGGGTATAAACTGAGGAGTGGGATAGCTGGGTCAGATGGTGGTTCCATTCCAAGTTTTCTAAGGAATCTCCATACTGCTTTCCAGATTGGTTGTACCAATTTGCAGTTCCACCAGCAATGTATAAGCGTGCCTTTTTCCCCACAACCCCGCCAACACTGAGATCCTTTCTTAAAATAAAAAATTAAAAGGACTAGGGATGTAGCTCAGTGATAGAGCACCCATGGGTTCAATCTCCAGTACCAGAGTGCAATTTGATTCATTGTACATGGGTGAAGGATAGGTGCCCTCCCACCCCCTAAAATGTCAGAGAAGTACTACATACTTTCAGTTATAAACCAAAGTGTGTGTAAGCAAAGAGGCCTAACAAAAGAAAAATTTTCCCATCCATTTTATTAATCATTCAAGCAATCAAGAAAACTAAAGACTATAAGTCATTGCCTACATGTTTGGACTCTTTGGAGACCTCTGGGAAATTACCTCTTTTTATTTATTTCAGTGAAATGTATTCCTTTCAAAACCCTACCCCTGCCACTCTTTTCCACATCAATACCATGCAAGCAAATTTTGAACTCTCCCTGCCTCTCAATTTTGTGTGTTACCAGATTTACATTTGTAAAGATACCATACTATAGAAAGGCAAGGAAGCAAAACAACTGTCTAACTTTGATATTTACTTCAAAAGTAATAAATATAAAACAATGCCACTAGAATTAAAATCTGTTGACCCATAATAATGAGAACAATTAGGGTTTAAAAATAAAATTTACTAGACATCTTTGGCGTTTACAACAAATCCAAATGTTGTTCAATTATATATGTTCCTGGAAAGTTGACTTAATCTGTAATGGGGGGGTTACTGGGGATGAACCCAGAGATGCTTTACCATTGAGCTACATCCCCATTCTACTTTATTTTAGTTTTAAAATATTGAGACAGGCTTTTGCTAAGTTGCTGAAAGTCTTGCTGAATTGTTAGGCTGCCTTCAAACTTGAAATCCTCCTCCATCAGCCTCCTGAATTGCTGGAATTACAGGCATGTACCACTGTTCCTAGCTTTAATCTGTATTTTTGTAACAGAAATGGTTTGTATTAAATGTGGTAGACAATTAATATGAGGGTACAAGACCTAAAATGCAGTTTTTGTTTTGTGAGCCTAGCTCTGTCTTTCTTATTTGTGAGGGTGAAATAATACTTTGTCTTGCCTCTTAGAATTATAAGAATCAAATCTGAATAATGCAAAAGTCCTGTGCAAGCTTCCAGATCATTAAAATAAACTTTTATTAATTAGGTGTAGATTAACTGGCTTGCAGGTTAAACATAGTAAAAATAAACATAGTGTTGATTTGTAAAAGTTTTAATTATAGCAAAAATATACACATTAGAAACTTTGTTTTGGAATTAAATGTTTTACAAGTTATGCCCTTTATTGTGGGAAATTCCTATCCCCTATTTCCCCCTTTTTTGACATGGGGGTTCGTCAGATGTGGTAGGCCACATAGTTAAGACAAAAGTGATCTCCCCTCTTATGGTTATGATGATAGATCCTGACAGTTTCAGCCTTGTCGGGGAAGAACAAGTGAAAGGAAAAGGAAGGAGCAGGCAGCTAGAATAGTCTACCCATGTCCATCCTCTTTTAACATTCAGAAAACAAAAATTAAGTGCTAGGGGTGTAGCTGTGTGGTAGAGGGCTTACCTAGCACGCACAAGGCCCTGAGTTTGCTCTCTAGCACAGGAAAAAAAATTTTTAACCTTTTGCCTAAAAAGCAAGTGATTTTATGTTTAGTAGTCTCAAATTATTATATTTCTATTTTTTGGATTTGGGATAACATCTATAGGAGTATTTAAAATGTATTTACAAATAATGGTTTTGATTTTAGGGTTGTAATAATCTATATCATTTTGACTAGTTTTATTCTAGAAGATATGTGGCCTGTCTGGTTTACCCTCCTGCCCGCCAACCTAGGTGATGGGCAAGTGACTATATTCAGATTCTTTTTTTTTTTTTTTTTGATACTAGGGTTTAAACCCAAAAGTGCTTAACCACTGAGCCACATCTCCAAGCCCTTTTAATTTATTTTTAATTTTTTTTTTAGTTGTATATGGACACAGTATCTTTATTCTGTTTATTTTTATGTGGTGCTGAGGGTTGAACCCAGTGCCTCACATGTGCAAGGCAAGCACTCTGCCACTGAGCCACAACCCTAGCACCCTTTTAATTTTTATTTTCAGAAAGGGCTTCACAAAGTTGCTGAGGCTGGCCTCAAAGTTGTGATTCTCCTGCCTCAGCCTCCTGCGTCACTGGGATTACCAGTGTACTCCACCATCCCCTGCTATAGTTAGATTCTTAAGGTGCACTGGCTGGTCCCTATTTAAAGTCCTTCAGGAAACCTTCCTGAAATCATTACCTTTCTGTTTAAAGTTTATATTTTTATTATTATCTAACATTTATTTGGAATAAGGTATAGAGAGAATAGAAAAATCTAGTCTATATTAGTGAAAAATTTGAATTCATAGGATATTTAAGGATAGTTATTTCTTTTGAATGATGTGTATACTCTAAAAATGAGATGTAAATACTTATATTCACATATGACTTATGTTTTAATTTATCTTTAACATTGAGGACGTAGGTAATGCTATTTAAACTTAAGCAAAAAAGATTTCATTTAAAATTAATGGGTATACTTTTGTTCTTAGTTCTGTGTTTAGATGAATGTGAATTTCTCTGCTAATCTTTATTTTTCATGTGTTCAATTTGGCAGTACATCTACTAAAATTGAAACAATCTTTATTTTTCACAGTTGTATAGTTTTAGATAAATCCCTCTCTGCTTTTGATTATAATGATGGTTAGTAATATCCTTTCTATAATTTTACACAGAAAAATTACAGCTCTTTTTGTTTTTGCAGTGGTGGATATTGAAACCAGGGTCTTGCACATGGTAGGCAAGCACTCTACCACCAAATGGCAGATTTTGCTCAAAGATAGGATTATATAGGTACTGCTCTGGAACTACTGGCATTTTCTTGACCTGTTGGACCTGAGTCCAAAATATATTAGACCAGGAGGAAAATATAAGTCATTCAAAAATCAATAGATAATTAATACATATTGTTAAAATCCCATGTGGTTAAAAATTTGTAAGAGTCACCGATGTAAACAAAGAAATTATAGATAATTGTATGATCTTGTTTTAGTCAGTTTTTTTATTTTTGCTGCTGGGACTAAAAGACCTGACAAGAGCAATTTTAGAGGAGGAAAGGTTTATTTGGGGGCTCACAGTTTCAGAAGTCTCAGTCCATAAATAGCCAGTTCCATTTCTCAGGGCTTGAGGTGAGGCAAAACATCATGGTGGAAGAGCATGGTGGAGGAAAGCAGCTCAAGACATTATACCATGAACCAGAGAGAAACTCCACTTACCAGATACAAAATATATACCCCAAAGGCAAGCCCCCAATGCCCATCTCCTCCATCCACCCACCTTCAGTTACCAGTTAATCCCTTAGGGAATTACTTCACTGATTGGGTTAGGGCTGTCATAATTATTTCACCTCTGAACCTTCTTGCGTTGTCTCACACATGGGCTTTTGGGGGACATCTAATATCTCTAAACTGTAACACTTGTTAAGGATATCATTGAAGTCAGAAACCATAGAAGAAACATTTGATAAATTTGACCGCAGTTTTTCATTTATAAGTAGCAAAAACATCATAAGTAAAATTTAAAAGACAAAATATGGGGGGGAAAGAAAACCTTTGTTATATGTGTTTCAAATTAGGAATCATTATACACTTTTAACAGAAAAAAATTTTTTTGGTACTGAGGATTGAACTCAGGGACTTCACCTAAAGGTCTCGCTAAATTGCCACCATTGCACCCCCTCTCCTTTTTATAGTAATGGAGACTGAACCCAAGAGTACTTTATCATTGAGTGACATCCCCAGTCCTTTTTCATTTTTTATTTTGAGACAGAATGTCTCTAAGTTCATTAAAGTCTCACTGAATTGCTGAGACTAGCCTCAAAGTTGTGATTTTCCTACCTCAGCCTCCCAAGTTGCTGGGATTACATGTTTGTGCCATTGTGCCCAGCTTAATTGAAAATTTTAAATCAGTGTATATAATATTTTCTTAAGCTTTATGGAGAAAATGTCTTGTATCAGATCTGCTGACATTAACCTTTTACTCAAATGCCAAAGCAAAAGGTGATTAACTAGGATGTGAAATAGAGCAACTTCTCATTGACTTATTAGTTTTTCTTCTGAGAACTTTAACAGATCCTTTGCTTGTTTTCCTTTTCAATTGTCTTTTTCTTCACTTTAGAATACTTTATTCTAAATTATAGGGGTTATTATTCTAAAGATAGGGGTATTATTAACACTTTGTCCTCTCTAATTAATTTCTTCTAGTGTCTCACTTTTGATGTTATTACACTTAGGCATTCCGAATTGCTTCCTTCTTAACTAGTTTTCTTTTCCTTCGTGGCTTCTAGGTTTTCATTGATTAAGCAGACCTTCCTACCTCAAAGTAATATATATATTTTTCCTACCTCAAAGTAATCTATATATTTTTCAATACTTCTATCATATTTTTAAAAGGCATATATTTAGCCATTTTACAATATATTTTATATGATAAAAAATGGGTATATCACTTTATGCTTCAGAATGATTACCTAGCTCAAAACATTTTATTTTTTATTTTTTTGGTACTGGAGACTGAACTCAGGGGCACTCGACCACTGAGCCACATCCCCAGCCCTATTTTGTGTTTTATGTAGAGACAGGGTCTCACTGAGTTGCGTAGTGCCTCGTTGTTGCTGAGGCTGGCTTTGAACTTGCAATTCTCCTGTCTCAGCCTCCCTAAGTGCTGGGATTACAGGCTTGCACCACTGCACCCAGCTTCAAAACATTTATTGAATGATCTTTCTTCCATTTTAATTGAAATACCACCTATATTTTATATCAGATTCCCATAGTTATGTAAATCTGTTTCAAGGCTTTTTTCTGCTCATTAATTATGCCAGTACTATATTGTTTTAATTATAATAGTTTAATAACAGTCTTATCTGATAGGATAATCTCTACTGAACCATATATTAAATTTTTTCTAATAGTAACTGTATTTTTTCATATGAAACTCAGAATTATATTAACTTTACATTAGATAGATTCTAGGATTTTTCTTTTGTCTCTAGGAATCTGGTATGATTCTCTGTTTAGCACTAATACATTCTTTTAGTTTACCTAGAGTTTACATTTTCTTGTTAAATTTATTTCTAAATAGTTTTTAGTTTTGAACATATTTTAAGATCTCACTGTAAATTTTTACAGTAAATTTTCAAAGTATTGTTGCAAGTATTTCCTTTAGAATTATAGTAGAATGAGGTGCTTTAGTTTTGTTCTGTTTAATTAATAGTTGTCAGATTACAGACTTTTTTCTAAAAACTCGAAGAGTGAAACCATCATATAGTACTCTCTTCCTCTTGATTTAAAGGGAATTTCAGGATCTCTAAGGTCATTAACAGCTTCATCTGAATGTCACATTTACTAGTTGGATCCTGGTTAAGTGGAATTTATGGAATGACTTTGTGCTTTTTTTTTTTTACCCTGTTTTTAATCTTATTTTGTCTTAAGGTTGTTACAACTGTAAATATGAAAGAAGGATACTACCCAATAGATGGATGTATTAAAGAAGATTCTTTTATGGAAAATCTGCATCCTAAGACGTATGTTCTGTGTGGACTTATTTTAGTACTTAAAGTTCAGTGTATTTCTGAAATTTTTAGAATTATTGATAAAATATTCTTAGATCTGTTCTAACCTATTGTTTATATAATGATCTTTAAGTTCATAATTTGTCTTAGCTGTTAGAATGCAGAGTTCACCTCCTAAAGAAGCAGCATTATTTTGCCTTAGTTTAAAATAAAGAATTCAAGGATTACCACATCAGAATGAGACACCAAGACTAACTAAAGTTATTGCTGTTGGATGAGAGGAAGTTACAGAGGAAAAAATATATATTTTCTCTGTTGTTCTTAAAGGTAGCATGAATATAGTGATGGAGGATATTGGAAAGAAGTGGTTTAGAGGTGATTTATAAAATATAATAATTTGGGAATTCTTGATTCATTTTTCCTTTCTTCCATAAGATTTGGCACGTGTCTGTTAATAAATGTTCTCTTTGAGTTAGTAATACATAGATTTTTTAAAACAGACCTGAGCTAGAGAGAGGCATTATATTACTTTTTATTGCATTTATTTAGATTTGTGTCATCTGCTAGTCTGTAAGCTCCTTTTAGGATATCCCATTTTATTTCTCTCTATATCCTTAGAGTAGGACACAGAGTAAACATGTAGTAAATGTTTATTAGATTTTTAAAAAACTAATATTTTGATATTTGCTATAGTTTTTCTGAAGTCATATCTCAATCTCAGCTCATCTAGAATTGGCTATGGGCTAGATCATGGGAAAAACTTTTTAAGATATAAAGAATTTTCTTATCAATTTTCTGGAGTTCTACTTAGATGGTAATTATATTTTTATATGACTTTTTAAGCATATTTAATATGATAGTAGACTATGCTAGAAATAAAGCGAAATACAGAGTACTTTCAGGAAACAGTCTCATTTGGAGCTTTCTGATTTTGTGAATGATACCAAGTCAGTCATCTCAGTTCCTCATATTGCAATTCATTTTACCTCCTGCAGATTCTAACTTTCACAATATCTCCTACATCTGTAACCTGTCTTCTGTTGCTACTACCCTGTGTAATTCTCTTGTTCTCTTTTGTCTTCTATTTACCACTTATGGACTCTCCCTACGCTATAGTTCTTCATTGTCTATCTAGTTAAAATCCCAGATTCTTTAAAGAAGTAGTCTTGAATTTTCACATTACACTGCAGCTTGTGTTTTTAGACTTAGAGTACTTCCAAAGGAACCAAAAGAATGGGTATAGTTACTTCTTTGGGTAGAAAACCACTTAGCTGTTGGGCACTGTGGCACATACCTATAATCCCAGTGGCTTGGGAGGCTGAGGCAGGAGGATCAAAAGTTCAAAGCCAGCCTCAGCAAAAGCAAGGCAGTAAGCAAGTTGGTGAAACCCTGCCTCTAAATGAAGTACAAAATAGAGCTGGGGATGTGGTTCAGTGGTCAAGTGCCCCTGAGTCCAATCCTCGGTACCGGTACCAAAACAAACAAACAAACAAAAAACCACTTAGCTAAAGTCTGGCAGCTGATTGACACAGAACTAAAACATATTGAAGAGATGAGAACTAAAACATATTGAAGCATATTGAATACTTCTAGCTCCTATAAATGTAGCTCACCAGTCACTTCCTCTTTGAGCTCTGTGTAGAATGATTAGAACAAATACTTAGGAATCCTTCTGGCTTATTGTGACTCAGTGACCATAAGTCTTACCTCCAGAAAGTAGCCATTTTTATCAGAATTAGGGCTCCCAAGTTTAAATACCTGTAAGAGTTGAACAGAGCCAGGCACACTGGCACATGCCCTGAAATCCCAAAGACATGGGAGACTGAAGCAGGAGGATTGCCAGTTGGAGGCCATCCTGAGTAATTTAGCAAGACCCTGTTTCAAAATAAGAAGGACTGGGATGCACACAGTGTTATAGCACCCTTGGGTTCAAACTCAAGCAACACACCCATAACCATGAATGACACTCATAACCCTTTTTTATTTTTTTATTTTGTGATGGAGTCTCACCAAGTTGCCCAAGCTCACCTCAAACTTACAATTCTCTTGTCTCTCTGTAGACAAGAGAATGCAATTAATCTTTTTGTTTCAATTAGCTTAGTTAAATTTATCACCTTTCTTTAAATTTTCTAAGCTTATCAATGTGCTTTTTTAATAATGGGCATTTTTGTGTATATGTACTTCTAATGTGGGGGTACAAGTACTTATTTTAATTCATGAGCTTACAACATTTTAGTCATTATCAACATCTCTACCAAAAAACACCAGATAAGGAGAGGTGACTAAGAAATGAAAACACGGGGCTCAGGATATAGTTCAGTTGGTAGAGTGCTTGCTTTGCATGCGCAAGACCCTGGGTTCAATCCCCAGCACCACCAAAAATAAAAAGAAAGAAAGAAAACACAATATATATTTTAAGATACTCTGTTCAGAGATATGTTAAGAAATTGAATTATTTTATTTTATTTTGGGGGGTGCAATACTGGGAATTGAACCCCAGGGCTTTGTGCTTGCCCTGCAAGCACTCTACTACTAAGCTACATCCCCAGTCCCTTTTTAATCTACTTTCTGTTTTTCGTACTAAGGACTGAACCCAGGAATGCTCTCCCATGAATGACACCCATAACCCTTTTTTATTTTTTTATTTTGTGATGAAGTCTCATCAAGCTGCCCAAGCTCACCTCAAACTTACAATCATCCTACCTGAGATTCCCAAATAGCTGTGATTACAGGTGTACACAACTTCACCCAGGAAGAAATTGGGGGAATTTTTTTTTTTTTTTTTTACCAGAGATTGAACCCAGAGGTGTTTCACCACTGAGCTACATCCCCAGCCCTTTTTGTTTTTTATTTTAAGACAGGGGCTGAGGCTGACCTCAAACTTGTGATCCTCCTGTCTCAGCCTCCCAAACTGCTGTGATTACAGGCATGCTCCACTGTACCCAATTCAAGAAATTGAATTCTCAATGAAGGTTATATGAAAGCATATTTACTTGTGGTTTTTCTCTTATCTTTTAGAGATAATTGAGAACCCACTGCACATGTTCTTATAAATCATATAAATTATTCTCAATAGGGGATAAAAATCAGAATAGAAGTTTAAAACCATTATATTCATGTTATTATTTAAAATAATGTACTTCATATTTTCTAGGATAAAGAATTGTTCTCCAGACTTTAAAAAGACAGCTGATCAGCTAACTGTTGGTTTAGAACATTCAACCTCCATTCACAGACCTGTTTCGAGTTCATCAGCTATAATGTCGGTATGAAAAATACTGGTCATGAAGTAAAATGAAACATTTGGCTCTTTCTCTGGTAGCTTAACTTCCTTCTCACAAAATTGCTGTAATTTCAGATTCTTTTGGAAACAAAGGTAACAGATAAACCCACTTTCCTTCCTTGAATTTCCTCTTTACTGTGGGCTTGAACAAGTCTACTCTTGAATAATTCTCTTTTCTTCCTAAGGCAACCTTTTAATTAGATTGAAGAATTCTTGATATTTATTTGTACCTAGCTTCTTCCCTTTGGACCTGGTTACTGAAACCAGATTCTATGAAATGTGTACAAAGTACAAGTTTCTAAATTCTGTGTGTGGTTTTCCAGTTATTTTAATGACAACCAAAAGGCTTAACTGCATTTGTGATTGAAGATGATGTTATTGTTGAAGATTGAGTTTTTTGTTTTGTTTTATGGTACTAGAGGTTGAACCAGGGGCCCTTTACCACTGAACTTTTGAGACAGGGTCTCACAAAACTACTGAGGCTAGCCTTGAACTCCTGCTTCACTTCCCAAGTAGCTGGGATTACAGGTGTGTGCTATCCTGCCTGATTGAAGATCAAATTTTACCTGCTGCTACTTCTGATCATTTTAGTGTTTTTTTAAATTTAAGATCAGACTTACAGCAGACTCCAAAATGCTACTAAATGAAATATGAAGTCTTTTTTTTTTAAATATTTTTTAGTTATAGATGTACACAATATCTTTATTTTGTTTATTTACTTTTTATGTGGTGCTGAGGATCGAACCCAGTGCCTCACATGTGCGGGGCAAGCGCTCTGCCACTGAGCCACAACCTCAGCCCATGAAGTCTTTTTATTAAGATCATTAATGAGCTAGGAGAGGAGAACAAGCACTTAAATCTTCTGTTCTTTGCTTCAAGTTGAAATATTAGCATAGCCAAATAAATAATCATTTTTTCTTAAAAACTTTATAATTTTGGTATGCCATGATAAATTGTACACAATAGTTTTAAGTTGAAAAATTGTAACAGCATAATCCTGTTTTGTAAAAATATATCTACAGGAAAAAATCTAGAATGCTTATTGCCAAAAGTCTGAAATGGTTTTTATCTCTAGATAAGCAGGAGTAAAAGTGTTACTTTTATTTTCTGTTGCTTGTTTCCAAATTTCTGAAGGAAGTCTGTGTTGCTTTTGTAACCAAAATGATAGTTTTGAAGTTTTTGCAACTATAGTATAATATATCAAAGCATTTAGTTTTATATTTGTATATGGTTCTCCTCCCTCCTTAGGAGACTAAAACTACAGAAGAAATTGATGAAGCATTGAAGATAGCAGGCTATAATTTTGAACAATTAAATATTGCTGTAAAAGTAAGCATTTTGTATTATTAAATTCTATCAAGATGTGAAGCATATCCTTTTTAAATGTGTACATTTAGACGTGTTATCACAGAGTTTAAAGTTTAGCACTGAGTTACTAAGCATGATAATCTAATAATAGAGAATCACAAAAGAAGGGAAAATTCCTGCCAGGATTGGGCTTGTAGCATTGTTGTGCTAGGAACTTTCTGTGAGCTGTATTTGTCTCAGAAGCATCCTAGATCATCTTTCCAACATTCGCTTATTGTTCGGCAATATCACCCAACTGAGAGAATGTTATTCTCTTTTCTCCCTGCCCTTCCTGGCACAGGAGAGACTTACTCATTTGATGACAAGGAAGAAGTTCTTAAGCACCCAATAACTACAAATTTACAAGTAGGGAGTTTAAATTATGCTGTAGATGCTTTTTTGCATAGAAAACAGGACATTTTTAATTGGCAAAAAGCCACATTTCTCAAAAATAATGAGAAATATGATTAGTGAGAAGAATTATAAGAAAAACATTGAGAAAAGAAGGCAAAAATGTTACTCGTAATGAGAAATGGTTGTAAAATAAGTATCAGATTAATAAAAGCAAATCTGTAATAAACTAGAGATAGAACTTTACTGTCTGACCTTGGGAGGGGGAACAGTTCAACCCCAAACAGGTTGAACTGTTTGGGCTTTTTGCTCCCTCCACTGAATATTCCTGTCTTTTGCAATGCAAAATATATTTGCCCCATCTCAACATCCCCAGAATCCTAATACCCATTTCAGCATCAGCTCTTAAATCCAAAATCTCATCTAAATATCTTCTAAGTCAGTAATGGATGAGACTCAGGGTATGATTCATCTTGGGGTAAAATTCCTTTCCTACTGTTAATCCACACAAGAAAGTGCTAAAAACACTTTGGTGGACAGGTATAAGGATAGATATTCTCATTCCAAAGGGTTGAAATTGGAAGAAGGGTCCTGGATCCCAAGCAACAGTTTTAAAAACAATTTAAAAATGCAAAGAAGCACCAGGTATAGGGATGCATGTGTGTAATCCCAGTGACTTGGGAGGCCGAGACAATAAGATTCCAAGTTTGAGGCCAAACCAATCTCACAAGCTAATGAGACCACGTCTCCAATTAAAAAAGGAATGGGGATGCAGCCCAGTATAAAGCATTTCTGAGTTTAATCCCCCATACCAAAAGACAACAATAATAAAAAGAAAAGAAACTCGTGGAATAACTAAATTCAAATGTAATTTCTAAATTTTTTGGTTTTGTTGTTTTTGTTTTTATTTAGGGAATCTTGCCATAGAGAAATGCAGCTACCTAAAATGACTTGTGGGAGCTGGGATTGTAGCTCAGCGGTAGAGCGCTTGCCTTGCATGCGTGAGGCCCTGGGTTCGATCCTCAGCACCACATACAAAGCAATAAAATAAAGACATTGTGTCCATCTACAACTAAAAAAATATTTAAAAATAAATAAATAAATAAATAAAATAAAATAAAATGACTTGTGTTCGTAATTATAAAAGGAATAAGGAAAAAATTAGACAAAAAATTTTTTTAGGTCTTTTTTTTTTTTTTTTTTGGTACCGGGGATTGAACTCAGGGGCACTCGACCCCTGAGCCACATCCCCAGCCCTGTTTTGTGTTTTATGTAGAGACAGGGTCTCACTGAGTTGCTTAGCGCCTCGCCATTGCTGAGGCTGGCTTTGAACTCGCGATTCTCCTGTCTCAGCCTCCCTAAGTGCTGGGATTACAAGCGTGAGCCACCGCGCCCGGCTTTTTTTAGGTCTTTTTGCCACATTATCAGTACAAAATACCAACAAGGTGTGGTCTTGCTCACAAGTACCAGGATTTAAAATTGAACTTTGTACCTTACTGTTTATTATCATCTAATAACCTCTTGCATTGTTATTTTGAAAAGTTTAGAAAGTACCTTTTACTTTCAAAATTATATTGACAGTAAAACTCAAGCAAAGTAAAAATACTAAATTACGTTTTTAAATTGTTTTTCCCAGATGCTTGAACGCGTACAGAATCAAACAAAAGAGGAGACAGATAATCTTATAGAAGTTGTGGAGAAACAATTTGATAAACTTGTTGCTTCTCTTGATTCCAGGTAATAAAATATAAACATAATGAAACTGAAGTTTTTTAACACTAAGTTTTATTTTTTAACACTAAGTTTTTATTTTTTTCTTTTGTTTAGATTGAGGTAAGGAGTAACTTTTAAACAAGTTTGGAAGGCGTGGTCCTTACAGACCCATATTTTTAAAAAATATTTTTATTTGTAGATCAACACTATACCGTTATTTTATTTATTTATATGTGGTGCTGAGGATTGAACTCAGTGCCTTCACATGCCAGGCAAGCACTGTACTACTGAGCCACAATCCCATCCCTATAGACCAATTCTGAGAACTTAAAAATGAAAAACAGTTTGTACTTTTTTTCTTTTTGGTGGGATTAAACCCAGGAGTGTTGTGCCACTGAGTTATGTCCTCAGCCCCATTTTTTAAAATTCTGAGACAGAGTTTTTACTAAATTGCTGAGATTGATCTATAACTTGCAATCCTCCTGCCTCTGCCTCCCAAGTAGCTAGGACTTATAGGCATGCACCACTGTGCCTGGCTTGTACTTTTTTTCTTTTTTTAATTTTGGCTATTTACTTCTTCCCAAAGCTAATTTAAAATTAACAGCCTTTTTACTTAAAGTAGTTAGCACAGAAGAATAAAAGCTTATGCTTATAATCCCGGCAACTCAAGAAACTGAGGCTAAAGGATAGAAAATTCCAGGGCAGCCTCAGCAATTCAGCAAGACCCTATGTCAAAATTAAAAGGGTTAGAGATGTAGCTTAGTGCTAGAATGCTAGAGTAGCCTAGGGGTAGAGTGCCTCTGGGCTCAATTCCCAGTACCACAAAAAAAAAAAAAAAAAAAAAAAACCTACACCAAAACCCTCAAGTTGAATTCAGCATACTTGGGAAAATGTAAATTACATAACTTACTTTCCCATAATTCTGTCATTTTTTTCATGTGCTTATTTATTATTTACATCGGAGAAAAAGTCTAACAGGCATTACCTAATAATATCTTGCCATCACTTTTTTCAAAGCTCTTTGATATATATTATTTTTAGTGGAAGCAAAGTAGATATTTCCCCCATTATGCATTTCAGTTAACAGACTTCTGAAACTTGTGACGTGCCCAAAGTAATATAATTGGTAAATAATCTGAGGATGCTTGGTACAGGGGCTCAATCTGCTATGCATACATTTTCTTACTTTGTTTTCCTGGTGCTGGAATCTATCCAGGGTTTCACACATGCTAGGCCAAGTACTCAGCTACTAAGCTACAACTCCAATGTTGGTGCTGTCTCATATTTGCTCCTTAATTATAACAGCCACATGCTAGATCATGTACAGAAGTTTTGTTTGTTTTTGTTTTTTTACATTTTTAGGGGAAAAATACATTATGTACAATTTGTTTTTTCAACCAGTTTTTCCTCTTTAAGAGATAATCACATTTTTTCTTTTTAACCATCTTTAAGTAAACAGTTTCAAGGCATATGGTAATTCTACATAACTTTTTTTAAATATTTTTTTAGTTGTAGATGGACACAATGTCTTTATTTTATTGCTTTGTATGTGGTGCTGAGGATCAAACCCAGGGCCTCACACATGCAAGGCAAGCGCTCTACCACTGAGCTACAACCCCAGCCCAACTTTTTTCTCTTTTTGTGGTACTGGGAATTGAAACAAAGACCTAACACATGCTAGGCAAGTACTCCACCATTGAGCTACATCCCCAGATCTTTTTTTTTTTGAGATGGTCTCCCTGAATTACTCAGGTTGCTTTCCAGCTTGTGATCCTTCTGCCTCATTCTCCCAAGTAGTTTGGATTACATACATGTACCACCATGCCCAGCTGTGTGTAATTTTTTTCAGGAAATGCCATACTATTTCCCACAGTGGCTGCACATACCATACTTTCCCACTAGTAATAATATGAGTTCTAGTTTCTCTATATCCTCTCATTAACACTTGTTATTTTTTCTTTTGTGGTACTAGGGATCAAGCCCAGGGCCATGTATGCCAAGCACTCTACCACTGAGCTACATTCCCAGTCCCACTGTTTCTTTTTAAAATTTGTAGCGATTTTTATGGGAGTGAAGTAATAATTGTTTTGAGATGCATTTTTCTAATGAATAGTCATGTTGAGTATCTTTACACGTGCTTATTTATTAGCTATTTATATTTTTTGAACAAATATTCAAGTCCTGTGTCCATTTTTGAAGGGCTTGCTTACATTTTGGTTGTTGGTTGTAGGAGTTCTTCATATATACTGTATATTAAATCCTTATCAGATATATGACTTACAGATATTTTATCCTCCTCTGTAGATTATCTTTTCACTCTCTTGATAGTGTCTGTGTGTGTGTGTGTATATGTATTTTTACTGGTGATTAAAATCACCAGGGCCTATGCATGCTAGGCAGGTGCTATACCACTGAGGTATGTCCCCTGCCCTTGTTGGTATCTTTTGATTGATACAAGTTTTTAATTTATTTAAGTCCAGTTTATTATTCTTTTTTTGCTTGTGCTCTTGGTGTCATATTCCAAAAAACCATTGACAAATCCAATATCATGATGGTTTTCCCCTGTGTTTTCTTGAAGAATTTTTTTGTAATTCTTATATTTTGACCTTTGATCCATTTTGTAATTTTAGTATGTATTATAAGGTAAGGATCCAACTTCTTTTTTTTTTTTTTTTTTTTTGATACCAGTGATTGAACTCAGGGGTACTCGATGACTGAGCCACATCCCCAGCCCTATTTTGTGTTTTCTTTAGAGGTAGGGTCGCAGTGAGTTGCTCAGTGCCTCGCCATTGCTGAGGCTGGCTTTGAACTCACAATTCTCCTATCTCAACCTCCCAAAGTGCTGGGATTATAGACATGCGCCACTGCGCCCAGCTCCAACTTTATTCTTTTGAATTGGATATTCAATTTTCCCAGCACCATTTCTTGAACAGATGGTCTTTTCCACATTGAATGGTCTTGGCACCCTTATAAAAAATCAGGTTGGATTATATGTTAAGATTTAGTTAGGAATTTTCTGTTTTATGCTATTGATCTGTGTCTTTGTGTCAGTACCATACTATTTCAATTATTATACCTTAGTAGTAAGTTCTGAAATCAGAATGGGCATCTTCCATGTATATTTGTTCTTTGGAAATTGTTTTGATTATTCAGGATCTCATTAAGATGACCTTTTCGATTTTCTATTACTGCAGGAAATGTCATTGGAATTTTATAGGGATTATATTTATTTGCAGATCACTTTCAATGGTATTGACTTCTGTGTGTGGCGGGGGGCTACTAGGGATTGAACTCAAGGGGTGCTCTATCACTGAGCTACATCCCCACCCCTTTATTTTATTTTTTTAAATTTAGAAACGGTCTCACTAAATTGCCAGTGATGGCCTCCAACTTGGTATCCTCCTGCCTCTGCCTCCAGAGTCACTAAGATTACAAGAGTACACCATTGCACATGGCTCTGATATACTTTTAACTTACTTTTAGCAAACATTTTTGAGGTTCCTGCTATCTGCCAGGCATGGTACTAGGAAGTGGAGAATATGCAGATATCTTCCAATAACTTCACAGCTTGGTAGTATGAACCTGAAAGTGAAATGTCACTAATAGTGAGATAAAAGCTATTTTCTAGCTTCTATTCAGATCTTTAGCCCAGTTTTTTAAGTTGGGTTATTTGTTTTTGTTTTGTTTTGCTATTGAGGTATTCTAGTTCCTTATTTATTCTGGATATTAACCCTTTTCAAATGTATGTTTATAAATATTTTCTCCTGTAACTGTCTCTTTGTTCTGTTGATTGTTTGCTTTACTATATTCACTCCACTGTGCCATATATGGATAACTAGAGCTTATTCCTTCTATCAGATGATAACATTGTACCTGTTGATTGATATTTCCTTTTTTCTCCCCTTTTATTTTCATTGGTCACTAGGAACCACTGTTCTGCTCTCAATTTCTGTGGGATCAGTTTTTTTGAAGATTCCCATGAGTTATTCATGAGTAAGATCATTTGATATTTGTCTTTATGTGATTGAATTTTTTCACTTAACATAAGGAACTCAGGTCCATCCATATTGTCAGAAATAACAGGATATTTTGCTTTGTATAGTTGAATAGTATTGTGTGTGTGTGTAACATTTTCTTTATCCATTCTACCATTGGTGAGCATTTAGGCATTTAGGTTGATTCTATATTCTGACTATTGTGAATAGTGCCACAGTCAACACAAGTGAACCAGGTGGTTGATTGGTCTGTTGTTTGCAGTACTGGGGGTTGAGCACTCTACCACTGAGATATATTCTCAACCCTTTTTATTTATTTATTTATTTTTTAATTTTAGATGGACACAATATCTTTGTTTTATTTCTTTTTTTTTTTAATGTGCTGAGGATCGAACCCTGTGCCTCACGCGTGTGAGGCAAGCGCTCCACCACTGAGCCACAATCCCAGCCCCTCAACCCTTTTTATTTTTTATTTTGAGACAGAGTCTTGTTAAAGTGCCAAGGCTGGCCTTGAACTTGTGACCCTCTTGCCTTAGCTTCCCAAGTCATTGGGATTACAGGCGTGTGCCACTGTGCCCAGCTGTAAGATCTTTTTTTAAATTTCTTTTCTTTTTTTCCTCTCTAGCTTCTACTAGAAGTAGTCTTTATAGTCACAGGGAGTGCTACTTAAACTTCCAAGTATGACCTGCTAGCTTTCAGAATTTGTTTGGGAGTCTTCTCCCTTCCTGGAGGACCCCAGGTTATGAAGTGATGTTAGACTAGAAGGCAGGCTGCCGGGGGATCCTAGCTAAGTAACAATTCCAACCTCTTCTGGAAGTGACCAGATTAGCTATGCTAGTGGGCTATGTTGTTAGCTGGTCAAGCAAACTGCTGGCAGGCATGCTGTGCTTTCACTAAAAATGGTATGTGGTAAACCAGGCGCTGTGGCGCATGCCTGTAATCCCAGCATTTAGGGAGGCTGAGGCAGGAGAATCTCAAGCGCAAAGCCAACCTCAGCAATGGCAAGCCGCTAAGCAACTCAGTGAGACCCTGCCTCTAAATAAAATACAAAATAGGGCTGGGGATGTGGTTCAGTGGTCAAGTGCCCCTGAGTTCAATCTCCAGTACCAAAAAAAAAAAAGTTATGTGGATTCTGTGGGCTCTGTCTTCTTTCTTTCTTCCTATCTGGGCCTGTGTGGTCTAGCACATTGTTTTTTTTTTTAATTGATTTTATTTATTTATTCATTCTACTTAGGTATACATGATAGCGTGTATTTTGATTCATTGTACACAGATAGAGCACAACTTTTCATTTCTCTGTTTGTATGTGATGCAAAATCACAACATACATGCAGTCATACATAAAGCTAGGGCTATGATGTCCATCATCCACCATCTTTACTGTCCCCCTGCCCCCTCTCACCCCTGTGACCAAAGTTCCTCCATTCTTCCCATGTCCTTCCCCATATTATGGATCAGCATCCACTTATCAGAACATTTGGTTTTTTTAGATTGGCTTACTTCACTTAGCATGATATTCTCCAACTCCATCCATTTACCTGCACATGCCATAATTTTATTCTCTCTTATTGCTGAGTAACATTGCATTGTGTATATATACCACAGTTTCTTTATCCATTCATGGAAGGGCATCTAGGTTGGTTCCACAGTTTAGCTATTGTGAACTGAGCTGCTATAAACATTGAAGTGGCTACCTCACTATAGTATGCTGTTTTTAAGTCTTCGGGATACAGACCCAGGAGTGGGATAGCTGGGTCAAATGGTGATTCCATTCCAGGTTTTCTAAGGAATCTCCATACTGCTTTCCAGATTGGTTGTACCAATTTGCAGCAATGTGTTAGTGTGCCTTTTGCCCAACAACCTCACCAACACTTATTGTTGTTTGTAGTCTTAATAATTGCCATTCTGACTGGCATGAGATTTGCATTTCTCTAATTTCTAGAGGTGTTGAACATTTTTTCATATGTCTGTTGATTGATTGTATATCTTCTTCTGTGAAGTTTGTGTTCAGTTCCTTGGCCCATTTATTGATTGGATTGTTTGGTTTTTTGATGTTTTTTGAGTTCTTTATATATCCTGGAGATTAGTGCTCTAATTAGTGCATGTGGCAAAGATTTGTTCCCAGAATGTAGGCTCTCTGTTCACTTTATTGATTGTTTCTTTTGCTGAGAAGCAGCTTTTTAGTTTGAATCCATCCCATTTATTGATTCTTGATTTTACTAGGTTCCAGGTGAGTTGAGAATCGAACAGATTTTCAAATAGCCTCTAGAACGCAAAGGAAGTTGGGTATTTGCTACTTCTGTTTTCTCTCTCTTGAGGCTGTGGACCCTGGGGATTTCTCTCTGTGTGACTGTGTGTCACTTTGGTGGAACAGTGACATAATCCAGGTAGTTGATGTGGTTTTCTTACTATATCAATGCAGATTTTTATTCAGTCCCATGTAGCACACAGCACACAGGTGGCTCAGTCTTACTCCCACACTTGGTGGGTTTTATCAAGGTATTTTCCATGAGTAGTTACTAGTTGATCTATTCTTGAGGAAGAATGATGGCTAGGATCTCCTACTCATCTATCTTGGTGGTGTAACTCTCCAGTATTTTCTTATAGATGCTATTGTAAAAGGATTGTTTTCCTAATTTTCTTTTTGGTGTTCATTGTTACTGCATAGAAAGACAGCTATTTTTGTGTGTTGGTTTTATAGGCTACATTTTTGCACAACACATTTATTAGCCTTAGTAGTATTTTTATGGTTTCATTAGGGTTTTCTAACCATAAGGTCATGTTATCTGTAAAAAGAAATTTTACTTCCTCCCTTCCAATTTGAATTTCCTAATGTCTTTGACTGGTACTTCCAACACTTTGTTGCATAGAAGTGACAAAAGTGGATATCCTTGTCTTATTCCTAGTCTCAAAATAAAAAATGAACAGGACTGGGGGTGTATGTAGCTCAGTGGTAGAGTGCCCCTGAGTTTGATTTCCAGCAAAAACAAAAAAAAAAGCATTTCTCCTTTTGCTGGATGGGGTGTTCTGTATATCTGTTAGGTCCAGTTGGTTTACATCTTTGCTCAAAAATCTGTTTCTTTACTGAGTCTGCTTGGATTTTTCCATGCATTATTGAAGTTGGGATATTGAAGTTTCCAATTATTCTAGACTTGTCTGTAATCTGCCAATTTATGTAAAGAAAGGAATCAGTATATAATTCTATAATCTTTCTTCATATGTTTTGGGGTTCTGATATTTGGTGCATGTATGTTTATAATTGTAATATTAAAGTCTGTTTTGTCTGATGTTGGTATAGCTAACCCAGCTCTTTTGGTTACTCTCTGAATGAAATATCTTTGTCTTCACCTTTAACCTATGTGTGTCTTTAGATCTAAAATGAGTTTCTAGCTGTGTTGGGGCATACAGCTGTAATCCCAGCAATTTGGGAGGCCGAGGCAGGAACATTGCAAATTTGAAGCCAGTCTGGGCAAATTTGTGAGACCCTGTCTCAAAATAAAAAAGACCAGGGATATGTAGCTCACTAGTCAAGGGCATCCAGGTTCAATCCCCAGTACCAAAAAACTAACTAGTTACTTGTGACAGTATACATTTGAGTCATGTTTTTTACACTTCAAATCTATGACTTTTGGGGCTGGGGTTGTGGCGCAGTGGTAGCGTGCTCGCCTAGCACGCGGGAGGCACTGGGTTCGATCCTCAGCACCACATAAAAAATAAAATAAAATAAAGATATTGTGTCCACCTACAACTAAAAAATAAATATTAAAAAAAATCTATGACTTTTGATTGGGGAGTTTATCTAATTACATTTAAAGTAATAACTAATAAGAATTTTTGCTGTTTTACTTGTTTGCTGATTTATAGCTTTTTTGTTGATACTAATTTCCTCCATCACTGCCTGCCTTGTGTTTACTTGATATTTTTGTAGTGATGCATTTTAATTCCCTTCTCACTTCTTTTTTGTGCATGTTCTATAGATAGTTTGTGGTTACTCATTAAGATTATATATAAATCCTAAAGTTATTAATCATTTGTTTTGCATTGATAGCTTCAGTTGCATAGAAAAATTCTACTGCTTTGTATATCCACTCCCTTTTTTTATTCTTTTATGTTGCAAATTACATATTATTGTATTGTGTACCCATCAACATGGTTTTGTTCACTTTTCTTTATTCATGTTTTTCTGTTATTCAGACAGTGTGATTTTAATTGTCCCATCTTCAAGTTTGCTGATTGAACCCGTGTAGTAGATTTTTTTTCTTCAGTAACTGTACTTTTCAGAACAGAATTTTTGTTGCTTCCTTTTTATACTCTATTATTTTATTATTGCATCATTTTCCTCTCTGGTTCTTTGTTTATGGTTTCCTTTAATGATTCAAGCATATTTAAGACATTTATTTTAAAATCTATCTACTGACTCCAGTATCTAGGGTTTTTTTTAACCTTAATTTTATTTATTTATTTTATTTATTTTTATGTGGTGCTGAGTATCAAACCCAGTGCCTCACACATGGCTAGGCAAGCACTCTACCATTGAGCTATACCCCAGCCCATTGTCTGTTCCTTTTTTTTTTAATTTTTTTTTAGTTATCAATGGACCTTTATTTAATTAATTTATTTATTTGTATGTGGTACTGATAATTGAACCCAGTGCCTCATATACATGCTAGGCAAGCACTCTACCACTGAGCTACAGCCCCAGCCCCTTCTGTTCTTTACAAATAGCTTCCACCCCTGTTTTCTTCATTTGAATGGGCCTTATTTTTATTGTTGTTCCATTTTATGCCTGGCAATGTTTTTGTTGAAATTTGGGCATTTGAAAAAGTAGCCACTTCTCCTGATCTTTGCTTACTAGCTCTTACTACAGCAGTGCTTCACTGAGTAACTGACTGTGATCTGAACCTTGGGATAAGCTGATGTGAAGGCTTAAGTACTTCTTAGGTGTTTTTGAGCATGTGTCTTGCCTAGGCCTGTGTGTGACTTTTTTAAATTCTCCTGTATGCACAGCTGCTTTTAGATGACTTAATTTCCCCCAGAAGTCTCAGCCTGATTTCTCTGCTGGGCTTCAAATGGTCCATTGTATGTCTACCTATAATCTCTTGCCTAGGCATCTATAGCACATAGTGTCCCTCCAGCTTTCTTGAGAAGCACCTAGTGATTCTTCCCTTACTAAGATCTAAGACAGAACATATACCAGTTCTCCAGGTAGCACCAAACAGGCTAGACCATTACAAAAAGGTCTGTTTTCCTCCCTCCAGTCTGCTTCTATATTGAGATGCCACTGAGGAGATTAATCAAAGGAAAGTAAAAATGCCACAGAATTTTCTACCATTTTGAATGTGACTTTTTCTTAATTAGGCATTCTCTTGGTTGCTATAGACTTTTGGCTGTTTTCTAGAGTTCCTATTAGATTATTTTAGCCAGTTTTTGTTTTGGGGAATTGTTTTTGTTTGTTTTTTGTTGTTTTATTTTTTTATTAATTTTTTTAGATGTTGATGGACCTTTATTTTAGTCATTTATTTTGTATGTGGTGCTGAGGATTGAACCCAGCTAGGCAAGCGCTCTACCACTGAGCCACAACCCCAGTCCTGTTATTGTTTTAATATTTGTTTTAGTTGTCAGTGGAACTTGATTTTATTTATTTATATGTGGTGCTGAGAATCAAACCCAGTGCCTCACACATGCCAGGCAAGTGCTCTACCACTGAGCCACAACCTCAGCCCTTTTTGTTGTTTTTATTTTCCACATTTCCCTGGGGTAATGAGGGCTTCCTCATATACTATTTTGCTAATGTCATTCCATGTGCATGAATTTTTAGAAACACTATAATTTAGCTAAATGACCATTTCTCCTCTAAGGAAATCACTTACAAAGATTACAATTACCAAAAGGTTTTTGGAATGTCTGTTTATCTTCTAAGCCTTTATTACATTCTGTTTGATGTTGACAAACTTTCTTTGTTAGGGGCCAAACTTGATTTGGGGGAAAATAATGAGAAGTTATTTAGTGTTTAATGAATGAAATGATTGAATAAGTTCAGCACTACAGTTTTCAATGATCTTTTTAGTCATAATAAGGTAATTATACAATAGGCACAGATAAGGTTTTGAGTAATGAGGTATAAGTAACGAAGAATTAACTATATAACCTTTCTGATTATTTTTTGACATTATGGGTTGATTGATAACAAAATTCTATTTTGGTGATGTCTTTTTTAAAGACTTATTTTATATTCATGTAATTTGTATCCTTGGTTGGAAATTTTTAAAAGTGCATGAATATCCTCGTGAAAAGTGAGTATAGATAGTCTTTTTAAGGGCCCAAGAGACTACAGGATAGATTCAGTGAGGATTTCTTTTAGTGTTAGGTCAAGGGTTCTAGAGTTTCTTTTACCTCTAATTCTGTGACAGATCTATTTGTGACATAATAACTATATTCTTTTAAAAACTCCTTTTTCCTCTATATATACATACTGTTCAACTATAATACATTTCAGTTCAATTAAGTTCCATATGTGACCATGCTATTATGTTGTTCTATCAATTAATAAAATTACCCTTTTAGATACTGTTCAGTTATTATATGCCTCATTTAACCATGTTATTTTATTTAAATTCATCACCTAGTGAAATTACCCTTTCAAATGCTATTCAGTTCTTATAAATTCACTTTTTTATGAAATATTGCAAAATAACTCTGGTGTCTTCAATGAAGGAAAAAGAACTGGTGTGAAGAACTTGTAAGAAATACAGATGATTATTTATCAAATTTAATAATGGCTAAAAGCTACATTGAAGAGAAAAAAAATGATTTGGATGCAGCTATGAAGATAGCAAAAGAGTTAAAATCCGCACCTTCTCTGAGGACATACTGTGACCTGAATCAGGTAATTTTAATAATTTACAATCTGTATTAGTTCTGTGACAACTTACTTTACATGCTTTGAAATATAGTATTTAAGATTTAAATTTGTTTTTTAATTATCCTAACCTATACAGATGCTCCTCAATTTATGATGGAGTTATTTACAATGGGGTTACATCCTAATAAACTCATTCTAAGTTGAAAATACCATGTCAAAAATGTATTTAATGAAACTAACCTGACTGAACAATTAATGCAGCTAAGCAACATAGTACACTGTAGAATGTTGATTGTTTATTCTCATGACTGTGGGATTCTCTGCCACTGCCCCACATTGTAAGAGAGAATCTAACCACATATTGTTAGCCTAGGGAAAAGATCCAAATTAAAAAATGAAAGTATGGTTTCTATTAAATGCATTTTCTTTCACGCTAAATTTGAAAAATCACAAGTGAAACTGTCCTAAGTTGAGGACCATCTATGTTGTCATGAATTTAGAATTCTTAGGTATTTGAACTCTAAGACAAACATTTAACCTTTTTTTAGCATTTTATTATTTTTTAATTATTTAGGAAAACAATGCAATAAGGTCTTAATAGTAAATGATCTGAGAGCAAGTTAGGATAACATTGACAGGCAAGTTGAGGTTTGTGTTAGCTTTCTGTCACTATGATAATGACTGAATTAATTAAACTTATAAAGAGAAAAGTTATATTTTGACTCGGAGTTCTGAGAGTTTAAGTCCAAGATTGGTTGGCTCCATTGCTTTTGGGCCTATGGTGGCACATCACCATGGGAGCACATGGCAAATCAAACCTTACCCACTGCATGGCCAGGAAGGAAAAGAGGGAGAAAGGGGTTCATCTGTTTCCTTTGAAGGCATACCCCCAATGACCTAAAACCTCCCTCTGGGCTCTCCCTCTTAATAGTGTTAAATTGGGGATCAAGCCTTTATTACATGCACCTTTGGGGGACACTATGGTCAAAACTATAGCAAGATTTCTTATTTTTGAATAAAAAATAAGAACAAATAGAAGTAAACTAAATGAAACTGTTTTCATAAACATTTTAGGGATGGATGTACTCTTAAAATTTTAGTCCAAAATCATATTCGTTTTTTTTTCCTTAATGCTCCCAGAATGTGTAAGTCAGGAGACAAGTTGCATCAGCCATCTCCTGTCATCTAATCTTGTGCCTACGGGACAGAATTGGGCAAAAATAGAAACATCTTTTTTTTTTAAGATAGTTTGACAGAACAAGATGAACTATAGATCCTCTTTGCTAACTTCTAGGTTACTCTCTAAAGGTATAGATCCCACTCTCATTTCCCAAATGTAATCAAATGTTTGGACTGAATTGAGGTATAGAATAGAAGCCATTGGTTTACCTACCTCTAAAGTCTCTAACTTTAAAAGATGAAGAGTTTGCCACCATCTAATTTGGCCTGGCCTTCCTCCAACTATAATTCTGTGTTACACATGAGGCACTAGGTGGTGAAAAAGGTGATAAAATTTGGTTTTTACCCTTAGTTTAGTTAGGAAAATGAAGAAAAAAAGAGAAAAAAAAACATTTTAAAATAGCAACACAAACACAAAATGAGTCTGATCAGAATTTGTATAGCCATATCTCATTTATTAGTCAGCACTTGTTGTTGTTATCTGTTAATAAATACCATCAGAAAAGTTTAAATTCCTTTAGGGTAAAAGTGAAAAATATTTTCTTGCATTCTTCCCTTCAAGTGCCCCAAATTAAGCCTTGACTTCATTTTGAATACATAGAAATAACTAAGTTTTCCTTCTAAAATCGTACTCTTTAAGCAGTATTTGTGACAAAAGAAAATTCATACATGAGTAACACTTCTTTTTTGATTGCAGATTATCCGGACTTTGAAGTTAACATCTGAGAGTGAATTGTCACAAGTTAGTTCTTTAAAACCAAGAAACCCTCCCAGGTGAATAAGTCATGATTCAGTAGACTATAACAAGTGTAAAAATGCATCAGAGACTGAATTTACTAAAATAGCAAGCACATATAATTTGAAATTTTGGGTCAAAATATGTTTCCCAAGTTGACAACCAAATTAAAATAATTATAACTTATGAGATATTAGAATATTATTTAAATGGTTTTTTGCCCTTTTTTGTGGTACTGGGGATTGAATCCAGGTCCTTGGGTATTCTAGATAAGCACTCTACCACTGAGCTACATGCCTAGCCCATTTATATTTTATCTTAAGATAGTGCCTCTGTAAGTTGCAGGTTGGCTTCAAATTTGTTGTCCTCCTGCCTCAGCCTTCTGAGTAGCTGGGATTATATGCATGTGCTACTATACTTGGTGTTTTTGTCAGCTTTTTTTCTGCTGTGACTAAAAGAACAATTTTAGGGGTGGAAAGGTTTATTTTAGGGCTCACATTTCAGAGGTCTCAGTCCATAAGCATAAGCTCCATTCCTCAGGGTTTGAGATGAAGCAGGACATGGTGGAAGAGTGTAACAGAGGGAAGCAGCTCACATGATGAGACTGCACTACCCAGATACAAAATGTATGCCCTAAAGGCATGCCCCACAATGCTCACCACCTCCAGCCAGTCCTGCTGGCCTTCAGTTACCACTCAGTTAATCTTGTCATGAGATTAAGTCACTGATTGGTTTAAGGCTCTCATAACCCAAACATTTATCCTCTGAACCTTCTTGCATTATCTCACACATGAGCTTTTAGGGGACACCTCACATCCAAACCATAATACTTGTCTTAAGTGTTTTCTTTGAAATTAGTTATTTTAATGTCAGCAATTACTACTGTTTAGAGAAAGTAATAAACTTAGAAGAGAACATTTATTTATATGCTAATGTTTTCTTTTAGGTTGAATATGAATTGTAGTGAGATTATGTGCATGTTCAACAGTATGGGAAAGTTTGATTTTGAGGACTCAACAAAGTAAGTATTTTTAAGAATGGTAACATGCCATTACTGTCTAGTAGTATCTGTGTTATCTAAGAGGAAAATTCATATTTAGTGTAGTATGATTTTTAAAAAGCTGAAAAATAAGAGCTAAGATGGTTTCTACAATTAACTTCTGTGTATTATATATATATATTTTTTTTGGTACTAGAGATTGAACTCAGGGGCTCTCGACCATTGAGCAACATCCCCAGCCCTATTTTGTGTTTTATGTAGAGACAGGGTCTCACTGAGTTGCTTAGTGCCTCACCTTTGCTGAGGCTGGCTTTGAACTCGCAATTCTTTTGAACTCGCAATTCTCCTGTCTCAGCCTCCCAAGTGCTGGGATTACAGGCTTGCACCACTGCACCCGGCTCTGTTTATTATATTTTTAAAAAAACCTAAAAAGGATCAGTATTCAGTGCTATATGTGTTGAAGTTATATTTAAGATTCATTAATGTCAGTAAGCATTGAACACTGATTTTTGTGGTAGACACTAACATTCCAAATATTGAAATAAATGTTGGAGAAATACAGTGAGTTAAAGCAGACATGTAAAAGGTAAAATGTGTGATTTCTTTGACAGTGTATGCAGAAGTTAGTGGGGTTGCAAAGAAAGGGGTAACAGAGGACTTGGAAAGAGATTTTATTTTCCCTTATCTGTGGAAAAAAAATGAACAGCAAGTAGAAAGGACAAAAGGAAGTAAATATAAAGAAGAAATATGAAATAGCATGCTAGTTTGAGAGAACTGCACACAATTTCATTCTGTGTATTCCCAGAAAGCTGAATTCTAAGGACTTTGTATGCTATGTGATAGCATTTGAACTTTGTTTTTTATCTCTCTGCCTGCCCAGTGTGGTTGCCACTAACCATGTGAGCTACTTACATTTAAGCATAAATTAATTAAAACTAAATAAAATTATAAACTCAGTTCCTTGGTTGTACAAACTAGATCTTAAGTGTTCACTGGCCACATGTACTAATAGCTGTCTAGTGGCTACCTGTCTTAATTCATTAATGCTAAAATTACAAAATACTCGAGAGTAGGTAATTTATAAAGAATAGAAATTTATTTTCTCATATTTATGGAGGCTGGGAAGTTCAAGGTCAAAGCACTGGTAGATTTAGAGTCTAGTTAAGAATCTTGGTCTCTGCTTCCAAGATGGTACCTTGAATGTTGTGTCCTCACGAGGCAGAAAGAACAAAAGGCCAAAAAGGAAACAAATACTGTATGTATACATGGCAGAAGATAAAAAAATAAAAAGATGGCGAAGCTAAGCTAGTTCCCTCTAGTCCTTTAATAAGGCACAACTTCATTCAAGAGGGTGGAGATTTAGTGACTTAATCACTTCCAAAAAGCCCCCCACTTTAGTACCACCACAATGAGGATTAAGTTTCAACACGAATTTTGGAGTTGACCTTCACACCATAGCATTACCATATTAAGTAATGCAGCACATTTCTACTATTACCAAAAGTACTATTGGACAGTTCAACTTTAGACAATAGAAAACCTCTAAAAGATTTTAAGCATGAAAGGAAAAATAATTAGATTACATTTGTGAAAGATAACACTGGTGGCCATTTAGGGGATTATTTGGGAGAATGTGACAGTGGAGTCAAAGATTGATTATGCAGTTATATCAATAGATTCAGCAAATAATGAGAAACAAACTTAAGTAGTAGCACTGGATCAGGATTGAGAATAAATTATGCAAATGCTAAATAGAGAATATTAATAAAAACAGTAATGCTTAAATGTGAGGAATGAGGGAAAAGAAAGCATCCCCAATAGTTCATAGGTTTGGCCTTGGTGACTAAATTGACAGATTGTGATTTTATTAACTAAGATTAAGAATATCGGAAGAAAAGTAGGAAGTAGATAATATTGAGTTTCTATTCACCAACCTTCTAAGGAGAAAAGTTTAGAGGGCAGTTGGGTACAAGTTCTGAAATCTAAGAAGAGATGTTGGTTTTGATTCTGGGTTTACAATAGTCAGACTATTTGGAACTTCCCAAAAGAAAATAAATTCATTCACTTGTAGGTGGTTTGTCTTCAGGAAAACGGTTCCCCAAAAAAGCATCACAATAGCCAGATGAAGTGGTGCACATCTGTAATCCCAGTGGCTCTGGAGGCTGAGGCAGGAGGATAGTGAGTTCAAAGCCAGCCTCAGCAATGGCGAGGTGCTAAGCAACTCTTGAAACCTGCTCTCTAAATAAAATATAAAATAGGGCTGGGGATGTGGCTCAGTGGTCTAGTGCCCCTGAGTTCAATGCCCAGTACACTCACCCAAAAAAAGCATCACATTCATTACTTTAGGGAACATAAGTCTCGTCCACAGTTCTGGAGGCTGGGAAAACAAGCATATCTAACACTAAGCCTGGTTAATTCACATAAGTGAAGTTCACAAAACTGACATAGAAATTAGAGTATGTCTGTTGATGTTTTTTTCCCAAAACCAAGACAGAAGTGAGAAACCAAATTATCAAAAGTTTCATAATTTGCAATATCCTTTGGAATAAAGGGAAAAAAGATTAATCAAGTAATTTAATAGCATTAGGTTGAGATAGCCTACCATAGTCCTGTACACCAGAGGATAGCTCCTCTAAAGGAACTGAAACATTAGTCCTTTGACCAATATCATCTTCCCCTAGACAGAGCGTGGGTGGCCTTGAAACAGACCCTTTTGAAATTAAAAACAACTTCCTGATAACTATTTCTGCATCCCTTACTTCTTCATGATGAAAACAGATTATCAAGGAAGCTGAGCTAACTTATTTGCTGGTTAGTTAAATCTCTGTATATGTATATTCCTGCCTTTTGCCCCACTCTGTCTTCTCTTATAAAAGATTTCCATGCCCCTGAGCCCACCACATCTGTCCCCCAAAATGTAGTCTTGAAACAGAAAGGTCTCCTCTATCTCCCTCAAGGCTGGCTTTGAATAAACCTAGTTCTCAGTTAGCCTGTCTTCCAAGATTTTAGTGGAATGAGGAGCTATCAAGCCATTCCCTGCTCCATATTTGCCTCTTTTTCTGCTTCTATGGATAATCAGCAACTTTCAGTCAGTATGTTCCTTTAGATATTTTTGTAACTTGAATGTGGTTACTGTCGAATATTTTTTTACAACTTAAAAACTAGTTGATGGGGCTGAGGTTGTAGCTTCAGTGGTAGAGTACTTGCCTTGCATGTGTGAAGCACTGGGTTTGGTCCTCAGCACTACATACAAATAAATAAAGTAAATGTATTTTAAAAAAACTAGTTTATCTTGTATTGATTCTATACCACTGTAAGGTATCTCTCCAAATTACTGGTGGTAACTCACCATGGGTTTGCCCAGTAAGAGCAGGTATTAAAGTAAGTCAGGGGCTATACCCTGGAAAAATATTAAAATTTAAAGCAGTGCAAAAAACTAAAATGAGTTGGCAAAGGCAAGGTTGAAGGAGAACGAAACAAAGTAGTGTTTTACAAGCCAAAGGAGAGGTTTACAAAGCTATAGTTAGTTAATACTGTTAAAAATCTCATAATGTCTGAAAAGAGGTGGTGTTTACGTATAGATGTCTCTTAAAAGGTGTACCTTTATTCAGTGTATAGTAATTATACTTATCATGTTAAATTCATGCCCTTTGTAGGAAGAGACAGATAAATGTGTCATAGCTAAACCCAGGTGGCTTTTTTGGTCCTTATGTTCTTGTGGATTAACTGTTTATGAGCCCTCAGTCTCATCTCATTATAAAATTTTTATATTTATAGATTTGATAGCCTTAAACTGTCTGGCTATGTGGAGAATGCAGAAAAATACTGAATAGTATGGATAAATAATCATCTGTGGGTTAGTGGCTAGAAATAATCATGCCCATGGGATTCAGATTAATAGTAATTATTAGCCTTGCAGGAAGTTTCTGGTAATTTGCTCAGATTTGTGTCCTTTATGCTTTCTTATGCTTTGTTTTTAAGCCAATTAATAAAAAAGAAGAAATCATCTTAACATAATTTAAGTCAAACACTTAAGCAAAATCAAAATGACTTCTTTTGAAAACATGAATCCACTATTCTTATAGAATCAGATTATTATGACATGACTATATGAAGTTTGTTTTTTTTTTTCAGCTTTTCAATGATTATATCTCTTCTTGACCTTTTAAAACCCTGGAGGTGGTTTGGGGCTTGGAACAGGCAAAGGTTTCTTTTGGGGTGATGAAGTGTTCTAAAATTAGTTTGTGGCAGTGGTTGTGTAACTCAATAAATTTACTAAAAATCACTGAATTTTGTGTGTCTCAGTATCAGCTGTTGTGTGGAAAGGAAATGGCTTGAAGGTGAATATTAAAGCAGCAGTCCTCTGTATTTTTATACAGATGTTATCCCCAAGAAGATGAAGTTGGACAGAATGTTCAAAAGAAATATAACAGTAAAAAGGAGCTTTCTTATGTTACATACTCATCACTAGAAAACAAAAAGGTTGATGTGTCTGTCCTAACCAGTGAAGCACCAGCACCTCCTTTACAACCAGAGACCAGTGGTGTCCATTCAGAAGGGATTGTCCAGCCACAGAAAGAGGTCATTGCAGTCACATCCTCTAAAACCATTGCTGTGCTCCCTCAAATGGGATCTAGCCCTGATGTGATAATTGAAGAAATTATTGAAGAAAACCCAGAACGTGAGTGAGAAACAATTGGTAGCTTCTTGTGCCATATAATTAACAAAAAGAGTATTTGGGGGGTGGGGTGTATTGGGGATTGGACCCAGTGCTATGCACATGCCAGGCAAGTGCTGTACCACTGAGTTACACCCCCAGCTCTTTTTATTTGATTTTGAGATGGGTTTTGGTAAGTTGCTCAGGTTATCCTCAAATTTGTGAACCTCTTGCCTAAGCCTCCCATGTAGCTAGATTGCAGGCGCATGCCACCATGCCTGGCCACCATAATCTTTTTCCTCATATGCTCATTTTGAGTTAAACATATTGATTCTACATTTTCCAAAATTAGGATAATTTTTATTTTTAATAAAACAATACAACTAATCTCTTTGATGCAAATTTAATATTTAGTTATGTTAGGATATTTGATGTTTTCAGTGTCCCACATACAAACTTTGTATAAATGATACAAGTATACATAAATAAGAGGGATGATTTGCGGGAGCAAACAAAATAAAGTTTCATTACTTTGTTCTTGAATTAAGATCAGCTTCTCTCAAATCCTGGGATCTAATCTGTTTTAAGATGAGCTATCATGAATGTCATGCCATCTATTTTATGTTTTATTTATTTATTTATTTGTGCTGGAGATCAAACCCAGAGCCTCTCAAATGTTAGGCAACCAACCACCCTACTACTGAGCTGGATCCCCAGCTCATGTCAACCATTATATAACTTTTAAATATATCATAATTGTTTGATTAGATTTCGGTGTTGGTATTCGCCCATTAACATGGAAGCAAGATACTACTTCATATACTTCTGTGTAAACCATTTTTAAAAACATTGTTTTATTGGGTGACTCTTCAGAATGACATTTTGAATGCAAAACAAAACATGGGGCTGTGGCTGTAGCTTCAGTGGTAGAGTGCTTGCCTCGCACGTGTGAGGCACTGGGTTTGATCCTCAGCACCACATAAAAATAAACAAAGATATTGTGTCCATCTACAGCTAAATATAATATTTTTTAAGAAACCAACAGTAGGGGGCTGGGGTGGTGGCTCAGTGGTAGAGCGCTTGCCTAACATGTGCGAGGCACTGGGTTTGAACCTTAGTACCACATAATGATGAAACAAAAAAAGGCATGCTGTTCATCTACAACTACAGAAAAAAAAATTTTTTTAAAAAACCAACAGTAGGGCTGGGGTTGTGGCTCAGTGGTAGAGCACTTACCTAGGATGTGTAAGGCACTGGGTCCAATTCTCAGCACCACATATAAATAAATGAATAAAGGTCCATCAACATCTAAAAAATATTTTTAAAAAAACCAACAGTACACACATTCTTCTTTCTGCTGTATTATTATCACTGAATTATCAGTGAATTCTAAAAACCTGTCATCATGGTTTTATTTACTTATACAGGGGTCTTACCATTCTAGCATTTAGCCAATTTAATTACAGCATTTTAAACACTAATAGGTCACTGTCAGCATTAAGAAAATTAGTACAATTATCTTTACTTATTTTAATAAAGCTTGCTTCACAGATGATCTTATGGAGATTCCTAGATATCAAAAAAAACCTGTTCAGAAAGAGTCAACTGTTTCTTTTGGATCAAAAGCAGGTATTGTAACAACTCTGAGCTTAATGGAGTAGTTTGCTCTATGTGTGGTAACTCTTATTTAACAGCTGTAACAGTTACACATATCTATCTCTTTTACCCTATCCTTAATATGTGTATTGTTTTTGGTAATCTATGTTATATAGTTAAAATTTATATATTTGTTTAGTTTCTATCATGTATCTATAGTTGCCTCTGTTCAATTCCATGCCTTTTAGTCTGTCAAAAAATCATATATTAATTTGTTCCAAAAAATAATTCTTATATATAAAAAATATTTTGTGACACTTTGCCATACCTTGTTCCTGTTGTATTCAATCCCTTTTTCCCTCCTATGGTTTTTTTTTTTTTTTTTTTTTTTTAAATTTTTTTGTAGATGGACACAATGTCTTTATTTTATTGCTCTGTATGTGGTGCTTGAGGATCGAACCCAGGGCCTCACGCATGCGAGGCAAGCGTTCTACCGCTGAGCCACAATCCCAGCCCCCTCCTATGGTTTTTAATGCATACACAAATAAATATACACGAAACATAGCATACTATACATACTGTTTTTGGCATTCCTCCCTTAACATTACACTTTGGAGATTTTTTTCTTGCTTTTCTTCTCTTTTTTTCTATATTGGTGAATTACCCCAGGGCCTTAACACATGCTAGACAAGTTCTCTACTACTGAGAAATATCCCCATCCCTTTTTATTTTGAGACGGGTTTTGCTAAGTTGCCTAGGCTGGCTTCTGACTTTTGATCCTCTTTCCTCAGTCTCCCAAATAGCTGGGATTACAGGGATGTGCAACCATACCTAACTACTTCAGAGATCTTTTTGTATCAGTAGAAACACTTGATTTAATTACTTCTATTTATGGAAAAATTGTTTTAGTGTCATTACCTTTCTCTGTTTAACTTTCACCAAAGCTCACTCATAGTTCTCTAAATGGCTCGGTACTTTAGCCAGACATAATTACATCTCTCTCTCACCTATTTCATATGACTTGGGATTCAGAGTACTGTGAGATACATTGGTGTTTAGGTATGGTATGGATTGATCTGGCTTTTGTGGGCTGTCCTAGTAATCTAATCATTATCAATGAGGTTCTGAGTTCCAGATAGGTTGATAAACTATGAAGTTTTATAGTAAAGTGAGTTTACAGAATAGGCTGACTTTAGAATGAGCCTACCACATGAACTATGATTTCACTTATAGAACATATTTTGCAAATTGAATAAAATATTTGCAGTTCAGGTTGCTAGAGAACTCATTGTTAAAAGTGATCCGTTTGTTCTGTGAGGCATTTTGGATTTGGACTCTGTTGGGGCCCAAGTATTCTAGACTTTCAGTGCTTCTAGACACATGATCTTTTAGAGGACATGGCAGTTATTCACATTTCATGAATTCTCTCCTAATTTCATGTTTTAATAATGTTGTTTAAATATTGATTTGTATCCAGGTTCTCCAGAGCTAGTTTTTGTAAGCCATGTAATACATCCTTGCCACTTCTATATTCGGAAATATTCACAAATAAAAGATGCAACAGTATTGGAGAAGAAGGTGAATCAAATTTGCAATAAGAATTTACATCTTGATCCTTCAGATATTTTGGAGCTAGGTAATAAAATATTTCTGTAAGTTAAAATATTAAGTTCATGTAATATTGTCATATTTGTTCAACCCACACAGACTTGCTAGAAAAGATTTTGGTGTCAAGTTAAGCATAAAAGTTTGGGAATTAACATAAACTATTTAGGTAAGTTAGCAAAAGATTAAAATTGAATCTTGGCATGTTTTTAGAGTGAGATATATACAAAACCTCTATTTTGTAATTGCATGAATTACTTTTTAATTCACAAGACCCACAACAGGTTATGTAGGCTGACCCCTTGTTTCTGAGTTGATTCTTTGTGTTATTGTATTTCTTGCTTTGTATGCATGCATATTGGAGCTAACATTGAACACTTCAGTAGGATTCAGGAGGCCTGTGGCATCCATTCCTAGGGCCCTTCAGAGGGTAATTAGTAAACACAGTTTATTTTAATTCTAAGAGTATTTGAATTTGCCATGCTTTAGGCTTCCATTACAAGTATTTTCCTAGTAACATTGATGATTGAGTTCGATTATACCCTTGAAGCTCTGATTTCTTTGATGTATTAATGGACCATTTTTTTCAATGCCTGTAGGTGACCAATATCAAAAAAGTATTATCTATGTTGCCTTATAATGGTCCTTTAAAATGGTAACTAACCCTCATTTTGTTTTTTGTAGCTTTATAGAATATCAGGAGAATATCAGAAGTTTAGGATCATCATATACTTCTGACAAAAATGAATACTTTTAAAACTTAAAAAGTACTTTATTTTTGGTATCTAAGAGGAGGGAAATGTAGTATTAAACTTAGCTTTCATAATTATATGCAATTCTCTAAAATTTCATACATGTCCAAAAGAATGCAATTTAGATTCAGAAAATATTCTAAAGCCAAAACCTCATCTTTAAGATATTAATGATAATTACTTGCAAAATAAACATAGTTAATTTAAGTACTTGTTTATGCTCAGAGAAATTAGTGAAAAGGAAATGTGATAGGGTTTTAGCAAGTAAGAATATTTTTTGGTCTGCATGTGTACTTTATGATGAAGAATAGCAAACATTTTCTTGAGGCTTTTATCTATTGCAAATAGTTTCACAGAATATTTTTTAAAACTAAAAGAATATTGATTGCATAGTGCATCAAAATAAGAGAAGGGTCCCTGACAACCTGAAGGACAAACAAATGTTTTAGGAAAACTTAAATAAAATTAGATGAGTACCCCAATGTGCCTTTCAGCCATCCTGCTTTTTATAACATATACGGAGGGGAATACAGCAATCCTCTGTACATAATGAATCCCCAAGGCTTCCAGAGTTATCTTGTTTGTAGCTCAGCAGTTAAGAAGTTGTGATTCAGGACTGTAAGGGTTCTGTTTGCTACCTCATATGAATAACCAGGTGGTTGCTGTTTGCAACCTCTCTGCCTCTGGATAAGTAGAAAAGGGGATGATTCCTTTCCTGTCATCATAAATGATGATGACCAGCAACCATAAAATGAAAGACAGATTAGCTGGGCATGGTGGTAATGCCTATAATTCTAGCAGCTTGGGAGGTTGAGGCAGAAGGATTGCAACTTCAAAGCCAGCTTGGGCAACTTAATGAGACTGTCTCAAAATATGATGGACTGGAGATGTAGCTCAGTGGTAGAGTACCCTAGGTTTAATTCTCAGTACCTCAAAAAACAAAAGAACCAAAGACAGGTATACAAGAGAAAAGCATAACAAATTTATTAATGTGCATAAGTACAAGGGAGCTGTGCAAAATATGAAATTCAATGAAAGAACCAAATGGGGAAGAAGGAAATGGAGAAGGTTGCAACAAAGGATGTTTAAAGTCTCAGGTAATCTTTGGGAGCTGCCCTCAGAACTATAAATGAAAGCCTGTCTGGGCAAGGTGATGACTTAGTCTCCTCTCTTTTCTGGTGATTAAACTTTCCTGGTTATCTTGTAAGATTTCTAGAGAGACGTTTTCTCAAGTTAAATAAGGGAACTTTGGAGAGAGAGCCCTTTCCTGCACTTGAGGGAAAAGCAAGGGAAAGTTAAGAGACCTTGATTTATTTTTATTTTTTAGGTATTAGAGATTAAACATAGGTGCTTTACCACTGAGCTACATCTCCAGTCCTTTTTACTTATTTATTTTTTATTTTGAGACAGGGTCTTGCTAAATTGCTGAGGTTGTCCTTGAACTTGTGATACTTCTGCCTCAGCCTTCAGAATAGCTAGGATTATAGTGGTACACCACTGCCCCTAGCTAAGAGACCTTGATTCTAAGCTGTTTCTTAGCTCAGCTTGTCCAAGTGCCACACTTTAAGATATTTTTGAGCCCCCAAACCATCTTGTGGTGGAAGTACTGCCTTCATAAGATATTTTAGGGATTGAGTGGATTCAAACATGAAAGAATGAGAACATTGTTGACCCATACTAAGCATTCATATTCAGGCCTTTTTCTTTCTCCATCTTCCGTTTTTTTCTGGTAATTAATTTATGACCTATCTGGTCCCTTTATAAGGTATTCTCTATTGCTAAGTCCTTATTTCATCCTCTCCTTCTCTGAATAACACTGGGTATTAATTTGGGCATTTTATGTGTTGCCTTTCATTGTTTCCTTTCACTACCCTATACTAGGAAAAGGTAATTGTCTCTTCCTTATTACAAACCTGACTATGTGTATATCTATAAGTGTACTTGTGTGTACATGCATGAGGCTAGATGGTCTGCAGTGTGTAAAGTACAGTGTATTGTAGAATTTGTTCACGTATCTCTCTTGAATTTCTTGATGGCAAGACAGTCTCATTTATGTTAATGTAGTATATGAAACACAGTTCCTCATCAGTTGAGTACTGACTTGTTATTGTGCTCATTTAGCTTGTAAATTACATAATACACTACCTTATATTCTTCTCACAGCACTTCACACAATACTATACAATCGGTAAATAAATGAGTTAAGACTTCTTAGTTGTAGATCTAAGCTATATTTCTAAATTAGAACTCTGAGATGTCTTAACATTGATAATAATTTGTCTCCCACATTACTTAGGTGCAAGAATATTTGTCAACAGTATTGAAAATGGAATGTGGTGTCGAGGAACCATCACTGAATTAATTCCAATAGAAAGTAAAAATATTAGAAAACCCTGTAGCCCAACCAAATTCTCAGTCCGTGAAGTTGCACTAATACAAATATTCATGGTAGATTTTGGAAACTCTGAAGTCCTAATCGTCACAGGGTAAGATATTTTGTAATTATTATATGTTTCTGGCCTGCTTAGGCATATTTGTTGGGGCAGATTAAAGAATGGAGGAGATTAGAAAAGGGTAAAGAGAAATATTTGTTGTTCTTCTCTTCCAAATCATACTCTTTATTATTTTGCTTATGGACTTTGTTACTATGTACAGTTGTATTGTTTATCAACAGTACTAGATGAGCTTGGGAAAGGGACTTTTTGATGTACTCCAAGTTTGTGTGTGATAATTTTTAAATGCTTTTATTATTACATTATAGTTATACATAAAATGGGGATCATTTTGACATAATCATACATGTATGGAATTTAATTTGTTCTATTTCTGTCCTCAGTGCTTCTCTTCCCTCCTCTCTTCCTACCCCCATTCTTCTTCCTGTCCTCTACTGGTCTTCCTTCTATTTATTTATTTTTTTAATTGGTGCTTTATAGATATACATAAAAGTGGAATTCACTGCAATATATTTATTCATGTGATGTACTCCAAATTTAATTACAATTCTTATGTTACTTCATAGCAGAAAATAATGCACAGAGATTATTCTTTAAAGTGTTATGGTTTGCCACTGGATGACTGAGTAAAATTTTTAATCATATTTCTGTAATTTGATTAAATGATGTTAAAATACTATACTGTCTAATATATTCATGATATTCAAAAATGTTTTCTAGATCTTCTAGGAAAAGAAAATGAAATGGTTCTGTGGTAGGACCAATATGGTTACTTTTTTAAATAGTTGTAGCTTTAAAAATGAATAGATCTATATGTGGGAAGAGAGGGTCATTTTCCTTTTTAAACTGACTATTTGGAAGTTCAAATAAAAGTAGCTGAGATTTAATTCTGTGGATAGAAATAGTCTCTGTGCTTATAGAAGCTAAATTAATTCTGTATAGTAAGAAAGCATGAATTTGGAACATAACTTTCTATGAGATTTAACTGAAGGAAATTATTCTTAGAAATGCATACCTTAAAAGGGGAGAAAGCAAGTGCAAGATTAAAGCATATTTTCAGTGAATATTACTTGAATTCTTTCTAGAGTTGGTGATACCCACGTAAGACCAGAACACATTGCTGAGCAGCAT
>CM053404.1:70536937-70557503 GCA_028644305.1 Xerus rutilus
TGCAAGATTAAAGCATATTTTCAGTGAATATTACTTGAATTCTTTCTAGAGTTGGTGATACCCACGTAAGACCAGAACACATTGCTGAGCAGCATGTTGTACTAAATGATTTATGTCTGGTTCTGAGGAAGTCTGAACCATATATTGAAGGGCTGGTGAAAGATATCCCACCATTAGCATACCCATGCTCCTTAAAAGACATTGTTCCACATAATTCAGTAAGTGAGACTTAAATTATTTCTTTTTCAGAGGCTAAACTTTTCCATTTTAGCTGTGTATTACCAATGAGATTGCTGAGGATGGGCTTAAGGAATCAGTTATCTTGATATCATTTTGCATAATAAGTATTAGTGCCAATAAAAGAGAAAATGAACTTCAGCTTTCATAATTGCAAGTATTCTTGGCTGAGGATGTAGTTCAGTGGTAGAACACTTGCGTAGCATGCTCTAGGCCTTGAGTTCAGTTCCAGTGCTGCAAAAGGAGGGGGGACATTAAAAATAAATAAATATATACATACATATATATACACACACAAACACACACATATTTATCCATACACACATATATATATATATTTTTTTTTTTTTTTGTACCAGGGATTGAACCCAGGGATACTTAACTGCTGAGCCACATCCTTAGCTCTTTAAATTTTTTTTTGTAGTTGTAGATGGACAGCATGCCTTTATTTATTTTTATGTGGTGCTGAGGATCGAACCCAGTGCCTAACATGTGATAGGCAAGTGCTGTGCCATTGAACTACAGCCCCCTTTTTATTTTTCATATTGAGACAGGGCCTTGCTAAGTTGATTAAGGCCTCACTAAGTTGCTGAGGCAGGCTTCAAATTTGCCCTCGTGCCTCAGCCTAATGAGCTGCTGGGATTATAGGTGTGCACCACCATATAATAATGGCAAATAATACTGGCAAATAATACTCCTAATGAGAATTGAGTTGAATAAGTGTATATGAACATAGTGATAGATGAAATATCCAAGTTCCACTAATACAAATATTATACACAAACATTTTGTAGTCAACTATATAGAGATAAATATGTTTAAAATATGATATGGTGTATATTCTTATACATTATTCCTTATTCCCACAGCACTTTGTTCATTATTTGCAGCTCATATTGTATTCTGCTTTGAATTACTTAGGAATATCTGTTCCCCTAGAAAGATTGAAAACTCCTAGGAGACTGGAATTATAACCGTATATGTTGAATAGTTCTATGTTGTAAGGTCTATGAAAGCAAGAGTCTGTGTCTTTGCTCATTATTATGTTTTCAACACTTAGCAGATCTGCCACAGAGTAGGCCTTCAACAAATATTTAAAAGAATAAATAAATGAATAAAAAAGTAAAAGAGAACACAAATATTAGTATTGACGGTTTCCTCAAGATAATGACATTATTTTCTTTTATACCTTTTACATTTATTGGGTTTTATTTTGTGTTGTTGTTGGGTTCTATTTTTTTTTTATTTTTTTATTTTTTGGTACTGGAGATTGAATTCAGGGGAGCTCGACCACTGAGCCACATCCCCAGCCCTATTTTGTGTTTTATGTAGAGACAGGGTCTCACTGAGTTGCCTAGCACCTCGCTGTTGCTGAGGCTGGCTTTGAACTCGCGATTCTCTTGTCTCAGCCTCCCTAAGTGCTGGAGTTACAGGCTCGTGCCATCGCACCGGGCTTAGGTTTTATTTTTAAGAAGTTTTTGGTTTTGACTCTTGAAATTTATATTAGGTATGGATAATTAAATGTTTAATATCAACTTAAAACTTTTTTCCAATGGGTGAATAGTTTCTCTTATCATTTAAGTAGCACATACCTCATATATTGCTGGTAATAGAAGCTAAATTAAACTGATAATGATTGTAAATATTTTATCATAATACAGGCTTACATTATACATTCAAAATTATCTTTGAAATTTTCATCACTTCAGTGAAAAATTCATAAGCAGTACTTTTATTTTAAAATCATTGTAATTTTATATTAATATCCAGAAGTAACTTATATTCTACAGTGAAACTGATTATAAATACTAAGAATACATTTATAAAATCAAAGTATGCACACATTTTACATATCTCAGCTGTTTTTAATGTGTATGGTCGGTTCGTTGCCTTTCCTCAAAGTTGCAGACTAATTGGTACAAAGCTAATCCAGACATAACATTTGAGCTAATTGTAATTACTTTGGAATTTTACTTTTGTTCATAGAGTGAAGGCTGGGAAGAGGAAGCTAAAGTGGAATTTTTGAAAATGGTAAATAACAAGGCAGTTTTAATGAAAGTTTTTAGAGAAGAAAACGGTGTGCTTATTGTAGATCTGCAGAAACCACCAACAAATAAAATAAGCAGTGATATGCCTGTGTCTCTTAGAGATGCTTTAGTTTTTATGGAACTAGCACGGTAAGTAACTTGTTAAAACTTAAAATATTCTTTATGATTATAGCTGTATATAGAAATAGCAGTTTTACCTTTAAAAAACATGGGCTCTAAAGTGAACCTTAACATACCCCTAGAGGTTAAAAATACTCCTGACAGCATATTCTAAGTATACTTGTTGCCTGAAAACTGCATTTAATTAATTTGGTTTTAAAAAAGAGAAAAATTAAGGTAGCTCAGAATAGAAAAATATGTATAGATACTATTCTCTTTCTTTTTTTTTAACTCTTGATAACTTCGCAAGCAGGCCTACAAGTATTTCAAGAATTACTGTTTTAACTATTCCTAGTATTTCAAGAATTACTGTTTTAACTATTCCTAACTTAAATTTTCCAGCCTTTGGGATGAGTTCATGATCACTAATACCAATTTTTTTGTTAATTTTTTAGTTGTAGGTGGACAGAATATCTTTATTTTATTTTATTTTATTTTATTTTATTTTTTATTTTATTTTATTTTATTTATTTTATTTTATTTTATTTTATATGTGATGCTGAGGATCGAACTCAGTGCCTCACGCGCGCCAGGCGAGCACGCTACCACTGCGCCATAACCCCAGCCCACTAATCCTAATTTAATTTCTTAATCTAGATTAGATACTTAATTTTCCTTTATTTCTGATGAGCAAAAAGTAAGATGATTTAATAACCATAGAGATAGTAGATGATCCTGACTTTCTGTGTTGGATGATTAAATGACTTCTAGAAATGACCCAAGTGGATTTCATTCTAGAAAAACCAAAGTAAAGGGTTGAGATTGTCAAGGGCCACAAAGACCCCTTAGCTGGCCTCACTAAGCACTACCACAGACCACAGCTATCAGTATAATAGAAGGATAGAGCAGAAATAGCATTAAATGTGAGCACAGCATGCTATCCCAGCTCTGAAATGTCTGATATGAATTTGAAGGTTAGTCTACCAAGTTCTTATTTAAGTTTGTTTAATAATTGGAGACAGTATCAAAAATTGTAATAAGTTAGAAGAGAGAAATTGGAAAGAGAATACTTTCGGTAAATCACTATATGAAGAAGCCCTTTCTTCAGATCAAGTCATTGAGAAGAGAGATTTTAAGAAAATGCTACTTCTTTATGTTTTTAATTATGCTTTTAATTAGGTTTAGGTCACAATCACCAAGAAGTCACACTGAAAAAAATACGGCTTTACACTATCATCCACCTATTTTACCTAAAGAAATGACAGATGTTTCAGTTATGGTTTGTCATATAAATAGTCCTACTGATTTCTACCTTCAGTTGGTAAGTAAATAATGTTTGAGATTTTTTTAAATTAAGTAGAAATATGTAACAGGAATGAGTGTCCATGTCCAGTGTAAATATTAGAGTAAACAAACCTTGTCAACTTTCTATGTATTTCGATATTCCTTAAATAAGAAGTTCATAGTAAATTGAAAGAACTCTTCATCGTGTGAGTTGGTGGAAGATGGAGGGAAAGGACAGTGAATCAAACCTAATATGTGTTTCTTGTTACCTTCTGAAATCTGGAAACTACGAAAGCGCATAGAGCCAGCAAATCATTAAAATGATAAACCTTCTTCTGACCATGTACATCTGAGAATTATTACTAGGTAATTTTCTGAATTTAAACATCAAAATAGATTAAACACCAAAAAAGGATTAAGCTCTGGAAATGTGACTAATGTATTTGTTTGGATAGTTCAGCATTAGTTCATCCTTATTTACCTCTCAGTGCTTCATACGAATTCACTCATCTTAAGGACCTTAAGAGTTCTATGGAAATTAACTCACTCACTGATTATCACGAAAATTCTGTTAGAAAGATGCTACTGTCTCCATTTGGATTACCTAAGGGTACATATCTGTGAAAGAGTAGAGCCAGGATTAAACTGAGCTTTGTAGCCTCAGAGCCTATCATCTTCAATACTGTGCCACACTTTCTGGCTCCCTGGATGATTTGTGAAAATGTTTATCTGAACTAAGTTAGGATGTGCATTTTCCCCTTTCCTTCCCTCCCTACCCTGTCCCTTTCTTTCATTTTTAAGCATCTTTTTAAAAATTATGATGAAGTTTACTTAACATAAATTTACAATTTTAACCGTGTAATTCAGTGCCACTAAGTATTTATTTCCACAATTTTATTCAGCCATCACCACCATCCATTTCCAGAACGCTTTCATTATCCCAAACAGAAAATCTATACCCATGAAACACTAACATCCCTTTTTCTCACTTCCAGCCCCTGATAACTTCTGTTCTTTCTGTGTCTATTCTAGGTACCTCATAAATGGAATCATAATATTTTTCTTTTTGTTTCTGGCATATTTCACTTAAGCATGTTTTCAGTGTTCATCTGTATCTCAGAATTTACATCAGAATTTCAGTCCTTTTTATTTCTGAGTAATATACCATGTAAACATTTTTTTATGCATTCATCTATTGATAGACACTTAGATTGAATCTGTCTTTGGGCTGCTGTGAATAATGCTGCTGTGAACATTAGTTTACAAGTATCCATTTGGTTCCCTGCTTTCGGTGTTTTTGTTATGTATCTAGGAGTAGAATTGCTAGATTTTATGGAAATTCTGTGTTTAACTTTCTTAGGAACTGCCAAATTGTTTTTCATAGCAATTATACAATTTTATAACTCCATCAGCAAGGCACAGGCTTATTCATTTCAGTTTATTCATGTCTGTTTTGTTTTCTATTGTTTTGTTTTTTTATATAGCCATCTTGGTGTGAAGTAGTATCTCATTGTGGTTTTGATCTGCATTTCCCTATTAACTCATGATGCTGAGCATCTTTACATGTGTTTATTCACCATATATACATCTTCTTTGAAGAAATATTCAAGTCTTTGTCTATTTTTTAATTGTGTTTCCTGTGGTTTGGGTCTAGGAGTGAGTGCTTTATATATTTTAGATATTAAATCCTTATCAGATAAATGACTTAAAATATTTTCTCCCATCCTGTGGGTTCTTTTAACTCTTGATATTGTTCTTTGAGCCACAAAAGGTTTTAATTTTACAAAGTTCATTTTATTATTTCTTTTGTTGCTTGTGCTTTTGGTGTCATATTCAAGAAATCATTGCCACATCTAACATTATGACGTCTTTTCCCTGTTTTCTTGTAAGGTTTTGTAGTCATAGTTTTGGTTTCTTTGTTAGCATTCCTGGGGGTTGAACCTAGGCCCTCATCATGCACTCTAGGCAAGCACTGTACCACTGAACCATAGTAGCCTGTAGTTGTAGTTCTTACCTTCATTCAAAACAAAAGGTTTATTTCTGGGATATTCCATCGATTTGTGTGTCTGTCTTTTTATGCTAGTATCACACTGTTTTGATTAGTGTATCTTTGTACTAAGTTTTGAAATCAGAATGTGTGATGTTCCAGCTTTGTTCTTTTTATGTGTGCATATGGTGCTGAGGGTAAAACCCAAGGCCTCTTACATTCTAGGAAAACACTGTACTACAGAGCTATATCCCTGGCCCCAGATTTGTTCTTTTTTTTTTTTTTTTTTTTTTTTTTATTTTTTAGTTGTGGATGGACACAATGTCTTTATTTTATTGCTTTGTACATGGTGCTGAGGATCGAACCCAGGGCCTCACGCATGCGAGGCAAGCGCTCTACCGCTGAGCCACAATCCCAGCCCCTCCAGATTTGTTCTTTATCGAAATTATTTTGCTATTCAGATACTCTTTAAGATTCTCTAGGCATTTTAGGATGAATTTTTCTATTTGTGCAAGAAATGTCATTGGGATTTTTTTTTTTTTGGTACCAGGGATTGAACTCAGGGGCACTTGACCACTGAGCCACATCCCCAGCCCTATTTTGTGTTTTATGTAGAGACAGGGTCTCACAGAGTTGCTTAGCAAGCCTCACTGTTGCTGAGGCTGGCTTTGAACTCGCAATTCTCCTGTCTCAGCCTCCCAAAGTGCTGGGATTACAAGCATACATCACCACGCCTGGCTGTCATTGGGATTTTGATAGGGATTACATTACATTGTAGATCACTTTGGATAGATTAACATTTTAACAATTTTAAATCTTATCCATGAACACAGGTTTTGTTTTTGTTCCCATTTATTTAGATTTTGTTTAATATCTTTTGGCAATTTTGTATAGTATTCAGTGTATAATCTATCACTTCCTTGGTTAGGTCTACTCTTAAATTTTTATCTTTTATATGCTATTGTTAATGGAAGCACTTCCATAATTTTCAGACTACTCTTAGCTGACATTTTGAAATATGGCTGATTTTTTAAAAAGTATTTTTTAGTTGCCAATGGATTATTTATTTATTTATTTATTTATTTGCAGTGCTGAGGATCAACCCAGGGCCTCACACATGCCGGACAAATGCTCTACTCCTGAGCCACAACTCCAGCCCCCTGATTTTTTTTTTTTTCCCACATGTAGATTTTTTGCCTATCAGCTTTGCTATATTTGTTCTAACAGGTTTTTTGTTTGATTTTGTTTTGTTTTGTTTTTGTGGAGTCTTTGGGGTTTTCTTATAAGATCACATCATCTGAATAGAGATAATTTTACTTCTTCCTCTTCAGTTTGAATGACTTTTTGTCTTTCACTATGCGTATGATTTCTCCAAGTTTTTCCTATATGACCTTTATGACATACAGTAAATTTCCTTCTAAGTTTTCTCTGAGTGTCTTTTTTATGAAAGGGTGTTCAGTTTTTTAAATGCTCCTTTGCAACATTTGAGATGATCATGTTTTGTTCTCATTTCCCTTCATTCTGTTAGTGTGGTTTATTTCATTGTTTTTCATATGTTGAGTCATCTTTGCATTCCAGGAATAAGTCTCACTATATTTTGATGTATAATCAATCCTTTTGTCATAAATTTAATGTATTTGTTGCCTTGACATCCATCTTCAGGCCTGACACAAATTGTTTCAAACCTAGTTGTTCCATATCACCTTTGGCCTATTTAAAGCTTTTCCTCCACATGTAATTGTTTGGCTCACCTGTTGCTCATCTGGCTTTCAGCATCTCAAGATCGTTTTCAAAAGGGGTTGTGGCTTGGTAGTAGAGCACTTGCCTAGCATGCGTGAGGCACTGGGTTTGATTCTCAGCACCACATATAAATAAATAAAATGAAGGTCCATCAACAATTAAAAAAAGGACTGTGTTAGATTATAACAGTCATGCAGGGGGCTGGGATTGTAGCTCAGTGGTAAAGTGCTTGCCTTGCATGCGTGAGGCACTGGGTTCGATCCTCAGCACCTCATAAAAAGAAATAAAGATATTGTGTCCATTGACAACTAAAAAAAATATATATTTAAAAAAAAAAAAAGAGTCATGGAGGGCGTGACTCTTAGCTCTTTGATGAGCACTCATCCGGTATGCATGAAGCCCTGGTTTCGATCCCCAGTACCACAAAAACAGAAGAGTTGCAGAAGTAAATAGAAGCACCATGTAATCTTGAAATTGAATACTGATTTGATCAGTTACAGAAAAGTGAATATGGTCTAGAAGTACTAGTAGGAACACTTAGTGAAACAGTGAGAATTGGTAGAATAGTGTAGATTACTAAATTGTATGTATTGTGTGATCTAGTTTTGGTAGAAACAAAAGTTGGAGAGTGTATAGGTGTCCAAACAAATCTACAATATACATTGTTATCTAGCAGAATGTGATTTTATTTTTTGTTATGTTTCCATAGGAGAATTTCATACTACATACTATCTACAAAAGATATTTCTAAAGTAAATACATAGCACATATTGATTTATAACTAATGCCAGTTTTAATGTTTTATAATTTTATAAATAATACCTAAAACATACTTAAATTTTAAGTTTCTATGCAGTGCTTTATCCTTTTATTTCTTAGATAGAAAACCTGGATTTTTTATTTCTGTTAAAAACCATTGAGGAATTCTATAAAAGTGAAGATGGAGAAAACCTGGAAATTGTCTGTCCAGTTCAAGATCAAGCATGTGTAGCTAAATTTGAAGATGGAGTTTGGTACCGAGCTAAAGTCACTGGTAGGAAAGTACACATTATTTCCGCAGAGAAATGTTATACTTCAAGACTAGTGTTGTTTGAGTTGATACAAATTAAATCTTGGAGATGGTATTATTTGATTTTACCATTTGCTCTGCCATCTGTTAAGTAATCCAACAAGAACTCACTTTAGCAGGAAAGGCATTCATCTGCAACAAAAGGCAGAAATGTTGAGAGGAGGGGCTAGTGAGAGGTATTTGGGTCATGGGAGTAGAGCATTCATGAACAGATAAATGCCTTTCTTACAGTGTTCTGCTCTTAGGACTGGATTACTAAGACAGCAGGTTGTTATGAAGTGAGGCTGCCCCAAGTTTTGTCTCTCACCTGCACCCACCTGCCCTTCTGCTTTCCACCATCAGTTGAAAGAAGTAGTAGAAAGTCCTTACCAGAAGCCGAAAAGATGCTGGTGCCAGAATCTAAGATTTCCCAGCCTCTAGAACTGTGAATCAAAATACACCACTTTCCTTTATAAATTACCCAACATTGAGTATTCTGTTACAGCAACTGAATGTGGACTAAATTCTGTTCCTTTTACATGCTTCCTAGCTTGTAGACATGTAACTTTTTATTTACAAGGTAAGGTTTAGTTTAATACTGTTTAAAATATTTTCCCATTATTAAAGTAATTTAAGATTCTTACCAGTTAACTTCTAATACATAGTAAGTTCCAGATCTTTTGTCAAAACTATTTAGTCTTCCAACCTAAATTTTCTATCTTTTGTCATCATCGATTTTAATTCATTTAGGGGTTAGTGTCAAACTAAAGTTTTTTTCAAATACAGTTTTAATAAACATCTTAGTCGGTTTGTGCTGATCTACCAAATACCACAGGCTGGTATGTTCTATTTAAAAACAATAGAAAATTATTCTCACAGTTCTGGAGGCTAGGAAGTCCAAGTTAAAGGGTACTGGTAAGGGCCTGGTCTTTCTGCTTCCAAGATGGAGCCTTCTTGCTGCATCCTCCAGAAAAAACAAAAGGAAGGGCACAAAAGGAGTAAATTTCCCTCTATTGAGCCTTTTTACAAGGGCACTGAATCCTGTGTATGGGTAGAGCTCTCATGACTTGGTCACCTCTCAGAGACCACACCTCTTAATGAAGTGTTGTATTAGAGATTAAGTTTCAATGAATTTTGGAGGGGACAAAAACATTCAAACCATAGTAAGATAGTAGTGTATACCACTACATCCCCAGTCTGTTTTTATTTTTTGAGACAGGGTACCACTAAATTGCTGATGGTCTTGCTAAGTTGCCAAGACTGACCTCAAACTTGTGATTTCCTGCTTCAGCCGCCTAGTTGCTGGGATTACAGGTGTGCACTACTGCACCAGACAAGTAGTATATCTTTTGATAAATATCTGTGGAACAGATAAAGACATTTTTCATATCACTTAAGTACTTTGCAGCTACTTTTCAAATTAGAATTATTGGCTTTAAAACATGCATTTTTGATGAGCAATAAGGCTTCTGAAATCTGAGTAGTAACATTTGGTGCAGTTTCCAAGGTGACTTTGAGGGTGTAATGCAAAATGCACGTGTGACTTATTTGGCCTATCTTCCTGTATCTTCGATACCCCCATAGAACTCCATCTTGAATATCATGCTTGGTAGTTTTTTGTTGGTTTGTTTTGTTTTCTAGTGTCAGCCTCATTTAAAAACTAAACAATACTAGAAGATTTGGACATCTCCTGCTCCTCTGTAGCAATTAGTTTTCATCTTTTCAGGTGTTTCTTTTGGTATTTACCTTTATTTATTCTGATGATATGTAATACTTCAGTTGATGCTTCAGATTGAGATATTATCTATTGTTGTTCTGTGAGATAAGTTTCAAAGCCTTTTGTTTATAAGTTTCATATCCCTATTGTCCCTTCTTTCCCTTCTGCTATACTTGTACCACAATTGTTAGTTAAATCCATATTGTGTAAATATGTTCACTCCTGAACCATAAAGTATACTTTAACTCTATTTTGAGTTAATAATTGCTAATTTTTTCGTTATTAACTTGTGGCCACATTTTCCTAATACTTCAAAACAATTTTCCACATGATTAGACTTTTCAAATAATCTTAGTTTGATTTTTTTTTCAACCATGGAAGCATTCTGTTTTCTTCAAATGGAGTGCTTACTATACATCTGTTATTCTGGAATATTTTTCACTTGGCAATATACTTCATTGTTCTGCATTGGTTCCTTGTTTTCCCATGTTTACCTCTTCAGTGTACTCATTTATTTTGATGGAGCCACCTAGTAGTTTCTTCAGAAAGAATAAAAAGGTAAATTTGAGACCTTCCATTGTATACTTGATCTGTTCTCATATGTCACTGATAATTTGGGTAAAAAATAATTTTATTTAAATTCCATTCCCTACTCACTTGCTTGTTTAAAATCACATCTTCAATCAGAGTCTTGAGGAAGGTTGGCATTGGTAAAGTTGAGCATATTCTTTTAGCCTGAAGATTGCAATGGAAGCAAGGAGAAATTCCTCTACATTTCATTGGCCTTATACCTGTAATAGCCTGTGCTTCCTCAGTTATCACAGATACCCACAACCATAGGGTCTAATTTGTGTGAAGTGTTATTTTGAGTACCAAAACTGCCACTTGCTTCCACTTCTTTGGAGCAGAGAATGCCAGACTTGTTCTCATATTGAAATGACATATACTTGTTTTTGTCTTTAAATTTGAAAATCATAGCAACAAGTTTCATACCACTCTATATAATGTGCTGAGAAAGACTGAAGTCAAGCATATATGTTGACTAATTTCACAAAGGTCAGTGTGTGACAGGGCTTTATTTAAACTTCTGTTTGAACCTTCCAAAAATTTCTTTAAAGCATAGAGATTTAGATTGACATAGAAGTCTGTGAGTTTGCAGTTTCTGATTTCATAACTTTTAAAGGATTGCCTGGACGTCGGGAAGTTGAAGTCAAATATGTGGACTTTGGTAATACTGCAAAAATAACACTTAAGGAGATGCGTAAAATAAAAGATGAGTTTCTGAATCACCCAGAGAAGGTAATCTACTTGTTATGAACTCTAGAGTTGGAATACTAACACAATTATGAAAGTATTTTTGAAGTAATTTTTAACAGAAATGCTCTATTAACTATTTTTGTTTGTAAATGGTTTTTGATATAAGAACTATACATAAGTATTGCTACAGTTACTATTATAGCAGCTGATGACTAGAAAAGGATAAGTGGTATTATTTCTAAGTTATATTCTTCTATGTTATTTAAATTATTACTAAGCTGTTTTCCATTTTGAAAAATGGATAATATAGAAAAAGAAACTTGAAAATACAGGTGAGCAAAAGAAGAGAATCACTTAAAAATATTGTTCAACATTTTTGGGTATATGTACTAGTAAGATGAATCTTTTGTTTTAAGAATTATAGAATCAGACTATAGATAGTCCTAGAAAGCCTGCTTTTCTCACTTAAAAATGTATCATAACTATTTAACTTTTTAAATGAATGTTTATTATTCTGGTATATGACTATCTAATGTCAAAATACTCAGTTCATTCCGCTTATTTTAATTTATAAAGTACTTTTATAGACACGTTCACACATTATTTACAAATTCAGACACAAATATTGTTTTGTTTTGGTTTGGTTTTTTGCAGTGTTGGATATCAAACCCAAGGCCTCAAGCATGGTTTCAAGTGCTCTGTACTGAGCTACATAAACATTAGTTTTCTACGCATAAATAAAACTTTATTTGAATTATAAAATAACCATAAATTAAGTTAATTTTCTTAATGATGGAATTTTGTTTGGCACAGGCAATTAAATGTAAGCTAGCACGTATTGAGCCATGTAAAAGGACGATGCAGTGGTCCAAAAAAGCTAAAGAAAAATTTGAAGAAAAGGCTCAAGATAAATTCATGACATGTTCCGTTATTAGTAAGTTATTTGTTTTTATTTACTATATAATTATACATTATTTTAAATAAGACTAACATTACATAACTTCTGTCATATCTTAGAGTAAATTCAATGTGCCATGAGCAGCAGTAGTAGTGAGAAATAACATTGAGACTGTATGATGAGATTATATCTTCTGCAGGCTTTAGAGTCTAAAGTTGGCCCTTGAGGTAGAAATTACCATTAAAGACCATGTCACCCCTCAGGTGGGCATGGTGGTGTGCACCTATAGTCTCAGCTACTTGGAAGGCTGAATTAGGAGGATCACTTGAGCCCAGAAGTTCAAGGCCAGTTTGAGCAACATAGCAAGACCTCATCTAAAAAGACAAGACAAAACAAGATCAAGTCACCCTTGACATGACCCCTTCAAAGCCCCAAAGCCACTAGCCCCCTATTTTATAACACTGGTTTCTCAAAAACAAAGTTTAATGGCAGAATCTGATCCTGAATTTATATGAGATATGGCTTCTGCCACATACTCATTGGAGGGTATTAGCTGAATATGAAGTCTGTGTACTGTGTAACTTTTTTCAACCTGAGGAACTGCAAATTCTGAAACAATCTGGCCCCAAGAATTTTGAACAGGAGTATTGGGGATGTGTTTTGATCTGTTCTGAAACTATAATAAGCACTGGTTCAGTGAGTCCTTGTGTGGGATACACAAGACCATATTTGCTTAGGATTGATTATAGCACTTTCAAGGATAGTTTTATTGCACCTGCTTTTCATTTTTATCACACTGCCATTAAATGAACCTTTCATCATAAGATGATTAGCCTGTTTATAGTAGAAAACTGAAACTCAAAAATGAATTTCTAAAGGTCATATAACTTATAAAATGATGGAGTACTTGTTAATTTATTCACTTTATTAATTCAAGAAATTGTTTATAAGGAATAGTTTAGTTGAAGAGGAATATGATTATAGAAATTGTATCCTTAGTCTATAATATATGCCTTCTCTGAAATGAACAAACTAAAAGGCCTCCTAGGCCATCAGTGGCCTCCACTCATTTTGAACCAGTTTTAATATGAATAACTACTTCCCAACTGTCTTTTGGCATTGTGTTCTACTGGTTTTTAGCTCTCTTCTTGAGAATCTTCCCATGGATAACACATCAAAACATAGGTTTTGTTCTTGATTCTTCTTGTTTACTTATTTGTTATGCCAATTATATCTAGCACTAGTTGTAACATAGTTATTAACCTAGATAATTTGATTTAAGGAGTGTATTTCCCTGTTCACCTGCACAATGGTAAGATTGGGCCTTTAAACATATCTAATAAAGTAAATTACCACAGATAAAAATGGGTGCCTCCATTTATATATAGTTACTTTCTAAAGAAAGGTACATTCAAATTAAATTTGGAGGAAAGCAGGAAAGATGGTAAAGGTACAGAACACAGGGAAAGTTGCCCCTATTGGAACAAAGAGCTTCATGGATGAGAAGTATGAAACCAAAGAACTAAAGACATAGGAGATGGAAAGTAGAAGGATCAAAGACATAGGAGATGGAAAGTAGAAGGATCAAAGTTTACAACATTGGGGGCTGGGGTTATGGCTCAGTGGTAGCATGCTCGCCTAGCACGCATGAGGCACTGGGTTCCATCCTCAGCACCACATAAAAAAAATAAAGATATTCTATCCACCTACAACAATAAATAAATAAATATTTTTTAAAAAAAAAGTTTACAACGTTGTTTAGCCTTTTTCTAGGTAACTCATCTGGGCCACTGAAAAGTAGCCAGGATTGATTTTTCAGTTCTTGAAAAATTTTTTTCTAATATGTATGTACTCTTACAACTGGGTAATGTAGGATGTTATTGCTGGTATGGGTTTTTTGGAGTTTTGTTTTTATACCAGGGATTGAATGCAAGATCACTGTACCCGTGCACTACATCCCTAGCTTTTTTGTTTCTTACTTTGAGACATGGTCTTGCTTAGTTGCTGAGGATCTTACTGAGTTACTGAGACTGTCCTCGAACTTACAGTTCTGTCTCAGCCTCCCCAGTCACTGAGATTACAGGCAGATGCCACCATGCCCAGCAATGATTATCTGTTGTTGTTTTTTTTTTGGAATCATCATTCTGACCAGCTGCTACTAGCTACTGTTGTATAAAAACTCTAGACATACTTTGATCTCAGTGCATATTTTAGAAATGTATGTTTCCTAAAGAAATTCCTCTTTATCACTTACATATTGAGCAAGTTCCCTGTCTTATGTACCATTAAAAAAAAAAGTAAATAGGCATATAAGATGTAAATTATATCCTCGGTTAGTTCCTACTATAGTTTAAGAAATGGATCTGATCAAGTAAACAATTTTAGTTTTCTAAAAGAAAAATTAAATGATTTGTCCTAAAAAGCAAAGAGATAGGAAAAATATTCTGATTGAGAGTTCTAGATTGAGTTTTTGTCATTTTAAACTTTGTACCATACTTACAAAAGCTATAAACCTTAGGTGTGGTGATGCAGGCCTATAATTCCAGGTATTTAGCAAGAAGCCAAGGCAGGAAGATCACCTGGGCAACATAAGACTCAAAACAAACAAACAAAGAAAGAAAAGCTGCAAACCTTCACAAATAATGACTGGCCTGAGTTAAATTTCATTCATTTGTGTGCTTTTGGAACTTTATTGAATTACATAAAACAGTGTAAATATACTGCAGAATACTTCTATTGAGTAAATATTAATTTGTGTTATTCTGAATCCAAAAGAGTTAAATTGATTTGGTTTGTTATAGAACAAGTGGCACACAATAACCTAAAATAGAATTTTTACTAATTTGTATATGCTCCAGATAACGTTGACAATTCGTTATGGCTACAAAATACTACTTACCTCTAGACAGAGACTGTGATGTATTCAACAAGAAATCTTTTGGGCTGGGATTGTGGCTCAGTGGCAGAGCGCTTGCCTTGCATGCGTGAGGCACTGGGTTTGATCCCCAGCACCACATAAGAGTAAATAAATAAAGATATTGTGTCCATCTACAACTAAAAAAAAAATTTTTTTAAAAAGAAATTGTTTCCAATTTTAAAAACATTTAGTCTGTTTTACAACATATTTATTTCTTTCTCTAAACTAGTCTTTGTGTTTTTACAGAAATTTTAGAAGATAATGTGCTCTTAGTTGAGCTTTTTGATTCTTTTGCTGCTCCTGGAATGACTCCTACTAGTATTAATGACCAGCTAGTGAAAGAAGGCCTAGCGTCTTATGAAGTAGGGTAAGTGTACAGATAAATTTTTACTTTTAGTTTGTGTATAACATTTCAATCACAAGAAGGGAAAATGGAATTTCCCCTGTTCCTTCATCAGAAAAAAGCAGAGGAAAAATAACTGAGTTGTTAGTCTAAGGAAGTAAAATGACTTTTTACCCTCAATCCTAAGGAGCTTTAAAACCCAAAGAAAAGCTTCTCAAGCTGAAAGTTGTTTCTTAGAAAAAGAGACTGGCATCTTATTTCTAAGTGGAATGTCTGCTTAGGCAGCCCCTTGTACCTATTTTGGAAAGCAGATTGGGAAGAGACATGGAAAGATAGAGAATAGGCATTGTGATGTTCCGGTTTGGAAAAATGTGACTTTTCCCTGGTTCAGGTTTAAAGATAACTAAGCTTAAACTATTTTTCTCATAACCACCAAACACTAACCAGTGGTATAGGTGACCCCAGAAGCAGGACAGAATACTGGTAAGGTTGAATAGAAAGGTTTAGCGGTCAAGACCAAGAATTCTTCCACAACAGAAACTTGTGCAGAAGGTGTGGACTCTGCAAAGTCTTCTAAAGAACTTCCGTATATAGCCCTCAAGAAATTAGTATTTTGATAGTGCCCACACATAATTTGTTAGCATAAGCCAGAGTAACAGGGACACCTAACAGAGACCTGCTATGACTTCTGTTAGTATTAATGGTCTGTGGTTGTGTTCTCCCTACCTACCCTAATGCTGGAGGAACTAGAAGCAGAAGGAGGGCCTGTCCTTTTAGCAGTCTAATTGCAAGTGAGGGAGGAAAAGAAATGAGAGCAAACATTTAAACTATATTGGACTAAGTTTTTTCTTTTTCAAGTCAGAATTATTAAGATATAGTTATATACAGTAAAAAGTCACTGTTTAATTACACAGTTAAATGAAGTTTGATGAATATAGAGTCATATAAATGTCATCCCAATTGAAATACAGAATGTCATTGGGCGCAGTGGTACATACCTGTAATCCTAGTGACTTGGGAGTCTGAAGCAAGAGGATCGCCTGTTTGAGACTAGCCTTGGCAACACAGCAAGGCTCTAAGCAACTTAGTGAGATCCTATCTCAAAAATATAAAAACTAGTGGGATATAGCTCAGTGGTGAAGCACCCTTGGGTTTAATCCCCAAAACCAAAAAGAAAGAATGAAAGATACAGAATGTAACATGTTTCCTTATGCATCTCCGCAGTCCTCTTTCTCTGTAGTAACCTTTAGCAACCACTGATGTAATTTCTGTCCCTATAATTCTGACTTTCCCACAACTTCATGTAAACTGAATAATATAGTATATTTATTGCCTTTTGTGTCTGGTTTCTTTCATTTAGCATAACATTTTTTAGATTATTCCATGCTGTTACATTTATCAGTAGTTTCTTTTTATTGATAACTTAGTATTTCATTATATAGATGCACCACAGTTTTATTCATTCACCAATTGATGAACTTTTAGATTATTTCCAGTTTGGGGCAATTTCATGAATAAAGCTACTGTAAACATTTGTGCACAGGTCTTTGTGTCAACATATATATTATTTTCTCTTAAGTAAACACCTAAGAACAGGACTGCCGGTTGTAAGGTAAGTGTAGTTTTAACTTTATAACAACCAGCCAAATGGTGATTTGGCCAGTAACATCTCTTATTAACATAGATTATGAATAAACTAGAAGTACAAAAATTTACCTCAACATAATCAAATTCATACACAAAAAACTCACACCATATATACTCAATGGTGAAAGCTTTTTCTCTAAGATCAGGAATAAGACATAGATAACTACTTTTGCTATTTCTGTTTAATATAATGCTAGAAGTCCTAGCAAGAGCAGTTAGGCAAGAAAAAAAGTGAGGCATCCAAAGTGGAAAGGAAGAGGTAAGATTATCTCTGCAGATGATATGAGCTTGTATTAGAAAACCTTAAAAGACTATTAGAATTAATAAGTGAGTTGATCAAAATAGCAGGATACAAAGTCACACAAAATTAGTTTCATTTTTACATCCTAACAGTGAACAATCTAAAAAGCAAATTTAAAAAAACAGTTCTACTTACAGAATAGCACCTAGAATGAAACAAGGAGGTGAAAGTTATACAGTGAAAACTAGAAAACATTTCTGAGAGACATTAAAGAAGACAAATGAATAGAAAGACATCCTGTGTTCATAGAAGACTAGATATTGTTAAGATGCCATTCCCACCCAGAGTGATTAGCAGATTAGTGTTGTTCCCTATCAGAATCCCAATGACATTTTTTACAGAAATAGAAAAACCCGTTCTAAAATTCACATGAAATTTCAGGGGGCCCTGAGTAGCCACAACAATCTTGAAATAGGACAGCATGGAGCACTTTACACCATGTGATTTCAAAACTTACTATAAAGCCACTATAATCAAAACAGTGTTATACCAACAGAAGGATAGACATACATACAGACCAACAGAGTAGGATCTAGAATCCAGAAACAAACCCTGTCATATAGGTAAGTTGACCTTTAACCAAAGTGTCAGGATCATTTCGTAAGGAAAGGACAATTTTTAACAAAATGTGCTGGGGGAAACATACACATCCACATGCAAAAGAATGAAGTTGAACCTTCACCCGCATACGAAACTAACTCAAAATGAATCCATGGCCTCAATGTAAGACTTAAAACTATAAAACTCTTAAAAGATAACATTGGACAAAAAGCTTCATACACTGGATTTTTATTGATATCAAGTGCCCAACCAGGCAAGACTGAGGCAAGAGACACCATGTTCAAGTGGAGCCTCAGCAATTTAGCAAGGCCCTAAGCAACTTTCAAGGCCCTATCTTAAAAAATAAAAATGATTAGGGATATAACTCAGTGGTAAAGCATCCCCAAGTTTAGTCCCTAGTATTAAATTTTTTAAAAAAAATCAAGTGCATAGGCAGTTTAAAAAACAAACCAGATTTTGTGAAAATGTACAACTGTGTGCATCTGAAGATACTCTCAATAGAATATAAAGGCAACCCACAGAATAAGAGAAAGTATTTTCAAAACATGTATCTGTTAAATGATTAATATCTATAATATGTAGACTACTACTAAAACACCACCACCCAATACGAAAAGAGCAAAGGAGTTGAATAAACATTGTCTATAAAAGATATACAGTCAGCCAATAAGCACATGCAAAAAATGCTCAACATCACTAACCATTAGAGAAATGCATATCCAAACTACCATAAAATACTACCTCACACCCATTGGATGGCTACTAGAAAAAAGGAAAAAAGAAATTATCGTCAGGGATGTACAGAAATTGGATCAATTGGTAGCAATGTAGGAAGCTATAGCCACTGTGGAAAACAGTATGGCAGTTCCTCAAAAATTTTAAAATAGAATTCCCATATGATCCAACATATCTACTTCTGGGTACATACTCAAAAGTATTGAAATCAAGACTCTCAGAGATATTTGTGCATTCGTTTTCATAATTGCACCATTTTCCATGGATAAAACATGAAAGTGACCCAGATGTTATTCAGTAGATGAATAGATAAGCAAAATGTGCTTTGTAATAAAATAGAATATTATTCAGCAATTAAAAAACAGAACCACGGGCTGGGGCTCTAGCTCAGTGGTAGATCACTTGCCTCGCTTGTAAGGCACTGGATTCGATCCTCAGCACCACATAAAAATAAATGAAAAAAAAAAAGATAACTGTGTGCATTTACAACTAAAAAAATATTTAAAAAAAAACACAGATGTAATCCCAGCAACTCAGGAGGATCACAAGTTTGAAGTCAGCCTCAGCAATTTAGAGAGACCCTGTCTCAAACTAAAAACTAAAACAGGTTAGGGATATAGCTCAGTGGTAAAGCTCCCAGGGTTCAATCCCCAGTACCACAACAAAGAAAAAAAATTATCATATATTATACTATAATGGATGAACCTTTATTATATTAAAATAAGCCATCATAAAAGACAAATACCATATGTTGCCACTTACAAGGAATGGTTATAGTAGTTAGAGACAGAAAGAATGGTGGTTGCCAGTGACTGTGGAGGTAGGAAGAAATAGACAGTGAGTTAGTGATTAATGGATATAAATAGAGGAGTTTCAGCTCTGCAAGGTGAAGAGTTCTGCAGATAGAAGGTGGTGATGGATGCACAAAATATGTCTACTTAGTGATCTGAAATGTACGTTTAAAATGGTCATGATAGTAAATTTTACATTTTGTGCATTTAGTACAGTTGTGAAAATTGGAAAAATAGTTAAATTTTTATTCTTTGGGAAATTTTTCTAAAACACATTGCTTTGGCCCCTCCCATGGCACTCATGGTCCAGAAGCTTAAACTCCATTTGAATATATCTACCTCTGGTGCTCCAGCAACCCCAGCCACTCTCATTGCCCTTACAAACCCAGATTTGTGTCATCCGAACCACTATTTTTTCTGTGTTGCCCATGCTCAAATTAAAATGAGTTTCCCTTGATTAGTGACTTTCCTAATACCCTGAGGATTGAAAAGAAAAGAAAAAGAATTTTCACAACTGGAAGGCAGTTCCTGCTGCCTGCAACCTACTGTTCTCTTTCTTCCTTTTAATTGACTCCGGTGCTCCTGTCCATTTTATTTTTTAATTTGAGAAGGTCTTGCAAGTTGCTGAAGCTGGCCTTAAATTTGGCAATACTCCTGCCTCAGCCTCCCTACACTTGCTCACCATCCTTTACAAAATAAAAATAATGTTCCCTAAATAGTCTGACCCCTGCCTACTACAAGTCACACACCTTTTTCTCTTGGCTTGCTATGTCAAAGCTACATGTTTTCTTTCAGTTCCTGGAATACCTGGCTAACTTCTACTTATTTTAAATCTCAACCGAAATATCAGATAATCAGCCCCAACTTTTACACTAGATTAGATTTTGTTGGCCTGTGTACCTGTTCTTTTCCTTTGTAATTCTTGTTTGTATTATTATTTCTTATTTACTTAATTC
>CM053404.1:70557603-70589193 GCA_028644305.1 Xerus rutilus
GTACCAGGGATTGAACTCAGGGGCACTCGACCCCTGAGCCACATCCCCAGCCCTATTTTGTGTTTTATGTAGAGACAGGGTCTCACTGAGTTGCTTAGCAGCCTCGCCATTGCTGAGGCTGGCTTTGAACTCGCGATTCTCCTGTCTCAGCCTCCCAAAGTGCTGGGATTACAAGCGTGAGCCACCACGCCCGGCTTATTTACTTAATTCTTTTAGTAACACCATACAGTAGTCCCCATCCATGGTTTTGCCTTCCTGTGAAAGCCTGTGGTTAACTGCAGTCTGAAAGTATTAAACAGAAACTTTGAGAAATAATGTATGTTTTAAGTAAATTTATTACATTATATTGTTAAAATTCTATTTTGTTATTTAGTCTCTTACTATAAAAAATTCATAAATTAAACTTCACAATAGGTACATATGTATGGAAAAACAGCATATATTTGGCTTGGTACCATCCACCTGGGGACTTGAAACATTTTCACCCCAGATAAGGTGTGACTACTATAAACTTCTAAGGACAGGAACCCTGCCTCTTTTCTTCACTGCCATACCTAGCACTGTGCTTGCTGAATTATAGTACCTACTCAATAAATATTAACCGAATGGAGGAAATAAACATATCAATCTAGAGTTCAGAAGAGATGGTTAGATGATTTAAGTGGGGGTGTGCAGCATGTAAATAATCAAAGAGACTATGATAAGGATGAATGAAATCATCTCTCTCCATCATTCATTCCAGTATCTCAGATGCAATCTGAAGGTTATCACTTATGGGAAAGAAAGAGAGGTCCAAAACAGCTTGAGACTGAAGCACAATGAGGAACCAAAGGAAGATAATATTTTAAGAAGGGAAAGAGTAGCCAGTGCTAAGAGTTAAAGAACTGAAAACTGTCCATTGGATTTAACAACAAACATTGTTAGTCACCTTGGTGAGGTGAATCTTATGATGAAAAAAATTTAGTGTTTATTCAGGTAAAAACATCTAGTCATCTGCAGTTAGTCAAATCTTTTAAACATTACTTCAAAATCACTTCATTCAGTGATTTTTGCTTCTTAGTACATGTTAATAGTAATTATTTTCTAACTTGTATTCTCAGTGGCAAATGGATTGATAATTTTTAGTCAAAGAAAAAATACTCAGCCGGGCACAGTGGTGCACGCCTGTAATCCCAGCACTTTGGGAAGCTGAGACAGGAGAATCACTAGTTCAAAGCCAGCCTCAGCAAAGGTGAGGCACTAAGCAACTCAGTGAGACCCTATCTCTACATAAAACACAAAATAGGGCTGGGGATGTGTCTCTGTGGTCAAGTACCTCTGAGTTAAGTCCCTCGTACCAAAAAAAAATACTCAAGGTGTCCAAGTATAAATTCTTCTATTCTTTTGAGAGTGCAGAATACCAATGCCAAGCATTGAAGTTATTAGCAAAGTTGGTATTTATAACTGTATTTAAAATAGAAAATTTAATTTTTAGTTTTTGTTTTCTTCTGTACTTACTTTGGTGTTGGTTCAGAACATTTTTTAAATGACTAAATTTAGTTATATCCAAACTGGAAGGCAGTAAATCATAGCTAAAACTTGTTCATCTCTAAGCCTAAGCAAATACAAACATGAATGTTTTGCTAATTATTCTTTTTGCTGACTTTTATTATTTTTCAGATATACCCTCAAAGATAATTCTAAAAAGCATATAGAAGTATGGGATCCTTCTCCAGAAGAAATTATTTCAAATGAAGTAAACAGCTTAAGTCCTATGTCTGTAAAATCTCTACCTAATGAGAATTTCCAGTCACTTTATAATAAGGAATTGCCTGTGCATATCTGTAATGTAATATCTCCTGAGAAGATTTATGTTCAGTGGTTATTAACAGAAAACTTACTTAATAGGTATAATATATATTGAAAACATTCTTCTTACACTGTGTTTCAAAGATACAGAAGTTTTAAATGTAGAATTTTGAAAATAGCAAAATTTTTTATCTGCTTCATTTTAATTTTTTCCACATTTTTATTGATGCATTATAGTTGTACTTAATGATGGGATTTGTTGTTACATGTTTGTACATGCACACACTATAACAATATAATTTATTCAGTATCACTCCCCAGTGCCTCCCTGCCCGCTCTCCACCATTTGGTTTCTTTCCTTTACTGATCCCCCTGTGATTTTCATGATATCACCCTCACCACCTTCTTTTTTCTTTTTCCTTTCTAGTTTCCACATATGAGATGAAATAATTGACTATTGATGATGTTAGTTTGACTTATTTCACTTAACATAATGTTCTCTAGTTCCATTTTTCTGCAAATGACATGGTTTCATTAAAATAGCAAAATTATTTGAACTAAATAGTCTCTAAACTAAAAGTTTAAAAATAGTGTATTTCTTGGTTATTTTTACTATATGAGGATTTATTTACCCTACAAATAATTATTGACCACCTACTCCATGACGGTATGCATTTAGGTATTAGGGATAATAGTAGTAAAGACATATAGGTAGCCGGATGCGGTGGCACACGCCTGTGATCCCAGCACTTTAGGAGGCTGAGACAGGAGAATCATGAGTTCAAAGCCAGCCTCAGCAATGGCAAAGTGCTAAGCAACTCAGTGAGACCCTGTTTCTAAATAAAATACAGAATAGGGCTGGGATGTGGCTCAGTGGTCGATTACCCCTGAGTTCAATCCCCAGTACCAAAAAAAAAAGACATAGTTATTTGCTGTCATGGAGCTTAAATTATAATAGAGAGATGATGAACAAATAAATAATAGTATGGCAGGTATGTTGCAGGTGATAGAGAAAAATAAAGTATTTGGGGAAGAAGATAACTTCTAAGAGGAGAACCTGAAAGACACAGTGAAATTTACCTTTGAAATGGGCCCTGGAGGAAGTAGGAGGGAATAACCTCTCTCAGCATCTAAGGAAAGTTTATCTCAGGCAAAGGGAAGAGCTGGTTATGGTCTGAGGTGGAAATATGCTTAATACATTTAGGGAAGAACAGTTTCGCGAAAGTTGAATGACCAAGGTGGGGGGACAGAAAACGTTGTCAGAGAAAAAAATTTTTGAAAGTTAAACATTTTTAATCCTTATATAGTTTAGAAGAAAAGATGATAACTGCTTATGAAAACAAAGAATGGGAACCTATTAAATGGGAAAATGATATGCATTGTGCTGTTAAGGTACCAGATAAAAATCAGTGGCGAAGAGGTCAGATCATCAGGATGGTCACAGACACACTGGTAGAGGTAAATGCAGTTATAAATACAATTATGAAAATGAATGCATTTTTGGATTTTTACTACAGTTATTAATCCAGTTTTTGTTATGCTTTTCAATTTGCAAAAAAAAAAATTTGAAATGTTGTCTTTCCATATTCTTAAAATTACTGTTTTCATAGGTATTGCTGTATGACGTGGGTGTTGAACTAGTAGTGAATATTAACTGTTTAAGGGAACTTCAAGAAAATCTAAAAACAATGGGAAGATTATCTTTGGAATGCTCTCTTGTCGATATAAGGTAGTTTTTAGCTGAATAAATTCATTTTCTCTATTGAATATTATCATTTTAAATATTTCTCTTTTTTGGATGGGTTCTTATCAGTATTAAATTAGCTAACATGTCCTGAAATTTTTATAATTCAGGTTTCAACAGGAGGAAAAGATAACTATTTGGAGCACATAAATTTAGTGGCATTAAGGAACTAGATTATAGATGAGTATGAATGGTGTCTAGGTAGAATTCAGACTGCCAAATATAAAAAGCTTTGAGGAATACCAAAAGCAGATAGAAATAAATATACTTCATAAATTTAGAATTGCATAGAAAGCTAAAAATATATATTACTCAAAAAGAGTAGATTACAGAAGACTCTGAGAAAATGCCATAGCATGATTTTTTAATCTACTAGAATCCTACAATAACAATAGTGCAGCTTGGATAGAAAACTAAAGACTGTGCATACTGATTATGTGGGAAAAAATGTTGGTGACAGGTGACCCCGTGACTTCCCAAATATCAGAAGGTGAGACACTGTGCACCAAGACCCTCAGTAATCAGCATTTGTGTGGGAGGAGATAGAGGAAAGACAGACTGGAATTTCTACAGTTCTGAGAATAGAATCAGCAACAGTATTTCACAGGGCCATGCAAGCTAATCTGAGAAGGGATTAATACAGGATGGAATTCATAACTGAAATCAAGAAGTCAATAATGTGTCGTAGCTCCCTTTTTAGCGGTATAACCTCTTCAGAGTAAACTGACATTCCTTTCCATACCACACTGAGGAGAAACTGCTGGGCATAGAGTTTAATTTGAACAAGACAGCAGGCAAAGGAAAGAAAAGATCCAGAATGAAGCAGGGAGCAAAGGAACAACATCTCACTCTATGAGACCAATTTTTTTTCTGTCATTTTGAGAAAAAAACATGAAAGAATTCTAGAGCCACGAAGCTGGAAGCATATTCTTCAAGGGAGCTTGTTCTTTAATCACTAATATTTTCTACATTACATCAAAATTAACCTCCTCCTATATTCCATACATCCTAATTTTGCCTAGAGAGCAAACCTCTTGATTCCTCTGCTCCTAAGAGATTGAAAGGTAGATATGTTCCACCAAGACTTTTTGTTTCAAGCTATCTGTAGTTTTCTCAGCAATTGCAAAAATATGATTTCTAGATCTTTCAGCTTGCCTTTTCTAAATGTTTTCTGATTTAAGTTTGAAGAAATATTTTGAGTGAATGTACTATATTCTAAGCATTTCTTGCTAAAGCTATAAATGTGATTCTGTTGATTTACACTTCAGATAATGCAGCTTGTATAACTTTGTAGGGTGAGGGGCTGATTTGGTTTGGATTAGATTTCTTAGGCAGTTTTCGTTGAACTCACATTAAGCTTCTGCATGATGGAGTAATAATTAAAAATCTAGTGACCTTAGCTGTTAATGCCATTGAATTTTCAGTTTACTGAAGGATAATTCTGTAAAAGAGTCCAAGCATATCAGTCTCTATCCACTTGTTAACTGTACTAGAATTATCTTGCCTCATATACCCCAGATAAGAAGGTATTGCCAGCTGAAACAGATTAGCATTGGCAGCCAAAGCTCCAGCCCCTGAACTGGAGACAACAGCACAGGCCCAGTGTCCTTCCTAAGCATTTCTACTTAGAAGGGCTTTCACTTAGTGGCATTTGCCATTTTTCATTTGAACCTATTTTATGTACACAGGTTGATTTTTCTTACCTAAATGTAGAATTTACAATTTTTCCTGTTATGTTTCATCTAATTGGTTTTGAAATTCAAATACTGATACTATTATTCAATACCTAGGCAGTACTCTGACATTGTAAAAGTTTATATATGTAAATTTGAAAGCATACTTCTGTGTCATACGTTGTAGTCCACTGTGTGTAGGCTAAATCCAACCATATATTTGGCTGATAGCATGGTTTTTGAATTTTGAAATATTTACATTTTTTAAAAACCAGCAGGTGTCACATTAAAACTTGAATTTTGACTTGTGAGAAAAATCACAATACCTAATCACTGAAGAAAGAGAGCTGCCAAAAACAGTTGGCCTTCCTTTTGGAAGTTCAAAATAGATACCAACCTTAGCTCCTCTTCACTGTGTAATACTGGATATCATTTTGCATATGGGAAGCAGCTCTATCAATAATGAAGCCTACTAGCAGATCAATTCCTGTGTTTTTAATGTGCTACTCAACATTATCCAGATCACTTAGAACAGCTTATAATTTTGGATTGTATTGAATTTACTCCCTAATTGAAGCCATATGCTTACTATTTGGCTAAAAGATGTATATATACATATAAACACCTGCATACATGTGTCTAGGTTTTTCAGACATGGATATAAATAGGAATAATAAAAATTTATTCACGAACAAGCTCAAAGGTCCTAAAGAGGGGCTGGGATTGTGGCTCAGTGGTAGAGCACTTGCCTAACATTTATGAGGCACTGGGTTCAATTCTCAGCATTGCGTATAAATGAATAAAATAAAGGTCCATCAACAACTAAAAAAATATTTTAAAAAAAGATCCTAAAGACCCTTTTAGCATTACTATAAAAATTTCAATGAACTCTGTGATATTTAAATTTTTTTATTTTGAAACAAGATTTCACAATGTTGCTTAGAATCTCGCTAAGTTGCTAAGGCTGGCGTTGAACTTGCAGTCCTCCTGCCTCAGCCTCCCAAGTCACTGGGATCACAGGCACGCGCCACCAGGCTCAGCTGTGTTTTTTTTTTAATTTTTATTTTATTTTATTTTTTTTTAAATATTTATTTTTTAGTTGTAGGTGGACACAATATCTTTATTTTATTTTTATGTAGTGCTGAGGATCGAACCCAGTGCCTCCTGCGTGCTAGGCGAGCACACTACCACTGCGCCATAACCCCAGCCCCTGTGTTTTTTTTTTAAAATGAATAAACTATACTGGTTTCTCTTGCCTATTATCGTACCTACAAGGACCTCATGCAAGAACCTCAGATATATGTATAGTATAGATATATGTTTATGTATAGTATAGTTATTATACATCAACATTGTTTATATAATGTCCCTTACACACATTAGTTCATTTAGTTCTCACACAATACTGACATGGGAACTATTATTATTCCTATATTATAATTGAAGCAACTGACACCAAGAAATTAAATTACTTAACCAAAATTATCTATAAGTCTAAATTGGTTTGATATGTTTCAAAACCTGATTTTTAAAATTGAGGTTAGAATAGAATACCCTCTCTGTTCTGATTGCTCATGGACCATCATGTTTAATGTTCTTGAAGAATTTATCAGTAGTGGTTTCTGTAGTCCGCTTGTTTGGGGTTTTTTTGTTTGTTTGTTTGTACCAAGGATTGAACTCAGGGGTACTTGACCACTGAGCCACATCCCCAGCCCTATTTTGTATTTTATTTAGAGACAGGGTCTCACTGAGTTGCTTAGCGCCTCGCTGTTACTGAGGCTGTCTTTGAACTCAAGATTCTCTTATCTTAGCCTCCTGAGCCACTGGGATTACAGGCATGCACCACCATGCCTGGTTTATAGTCCACCTGTTTGCACAGAGCATTTCTCAAATCTCGTAAGCACTTCTGTTGTCTGCAGTTACTGGTAGTGGCTATACAATTATAGCCAAGTTTTTTCAGTATCCTGGAATGGAAACCTCAGGACTGCATAGTATATAAATCCTATGCTAGTTTTCACTTCTTTCTTAAATTCAGTTCAGTTAGAATATTGTTACTGAACAGAATTCTGGCAATTTTATAATTGTGCCTAATCTTATAGACAGTGAGTTTTTGACATACCTTTCAATAGTATCTTATGGACTGGGATAAAATAATGTTATCATTGAGGATTCTAATAATTGTTAACCCTAAGCACTTCTTGACCCTGTATTTATTGCCTTACAGTCACCATTTCACTTGATGCTCACAACATTCCTTAAGCTATAGACCAGGTAATTATTTAGAGATAAGGAGATTGAATGGAGAGGTTAAATAGTTTATTATCCAACTAAAATATCAATTCAGTTGTTGAGCTAGAATTATAAAAAGGATCTGAACCCTACTATGTTTTGCTGCTAATCCAAGAAATCTTTTTTCTATAGTTTTTTAAATTGTAATAAAATGGCATCACATAAAATTTACCCTTTTTACCCTTTTTAAGTGTACTGTTTTCTGATCTTAAAATTCACATTGCTGTGTAACTTTTACCACTATCAATTTCCCGAACTTTTTCATCTTCCCCAAATGAAATTCCACATTCCTCATTTTTAAAAATGTCATAGTAAATACCTTCAGATGTTCAAAAGCTAATATTTATGTGTATCAATAATAAGTAATAGGGCTGGGGTTGTGACTCAGTGGTAGAGTACTTGCCTAGCATGTGTGAGGCCCTGGGTTTGATCCTCAGCACCACATAAAAATAAATAAATAAAGATATTGTGTCCATCTGCAACTAAAAAATATATTAAAAAATAATAAATAATAGGAAAATCTTAATGATACAATGATTTTTGTATATATCATAACAGAGTTACCATTCATATCTGCAGGTTCCAAATCTGTAGACTCAACTTCAGATTGAAATGTTAGGAAAAAATAGCATTTATACAGAACATGTACAGATTTTTTTTCTTTTCATTCTCTAAACAATACAGTATAAGCCGGGCACGGTGGCACATGCCTGTAATCCTAGCACTTTGGGAGGCTGAGACAGGAGAATCGCAAGTTCAAAGCCAGCCTCAGCAACAGGCAATAAGCAACTCATTGAGACCCTGTCTCTGCATAAAAAACACAAAATAGGGCTGGGGATGTGGCTCGGTAGTCGAGTACCCCTGAGTTCAATCCCCGGTACCAAAAAAAACCCAAAAAAACAGTATAACAGTTGCATGGCATTTACATTATACTCGATATTTTAACTCATTTTGAGATGATTTGAAATAAATAGGGGAGTATGTTAGATAATATATTATACCATTTAACATAAGGGGCTTGTGTATCCTAGGGTTTTTGTTTCTGCAGGAGTCCTGGAATCAATCCCCCATGAATACCAAGGGGCAACAGGACTTTTCCCCCCCAGTACTAGGGATTGATTGAACCCAGGCATGCTTTTACCACTGAGCTACATCCCTAGCTCTTTTTATTTTTTGAGACAGGATCTTGCTAAGTTGCTGAGGCTGGCCACAAACTTGTTATCCTCCTGCCTCAGCCTACCAAGTCACCAGACTTAGAGGCATGCATCACTGCCCCTGGTAGGGCAACTGTAAATATTAAAACATAATAATTCTGGGAGTTACTAGTAGTTTAAGCTTCTTAGCTCATAAGACCACTGACTGGTCTTAATAAATAAGTGTGGCATACTTACCAACTCCAATTTGATAAAGCCACATGTCCAATTGATTAGGTTAGTTCACTTTTATAAACCATTTACCATGATAAGATTGACAATGTTATTTACTCAATTGATGGTTCAGTTCAGTGAGATTCTGGATTTAGAAACTATGTTTAGGACCCTGCATTATTTACCTGTAATCTCTTCATTGGCACTAGTTCCTTGTTCTTGGGGATAGATTTGATGGTTAGAAGCATCTAAAGTCACTCAGTTTTAATTCTGGAAACTAAAATGGATGTGATGATGACATATACTCTGCATTTATACAGAACATGTACAGATTTTTTTTCTTACAGTTAAAACTTTATTGAGAATATTTTAGTATGCAGTACTTTGCCATTTAGTCTTTGCCCAAAATTATATTTCTAGTCTTTCAAAATTGTATGACTATATCAATTTGAGTAATTTTGTTGAATCAATAAGTCAACAATTAAAAACAGCAATTAAAAGTAAAGTTTTGGACTGGGGCTGTAGCTCAGTGGTAGAGTGCTTGCCTAGCATGTATGAAGCATTGGGTTCGATCCTCAGTACCACATATAAATAATAAACGAATAAAATAAAGACCCATCAACAAATAAAAAATATTTAAAGAAAAAAGTAAAGTTCTACAAACTGTTCAGGCTCATATTTATGGGTAGTGATTCAAATTAGATTTGAATTCCAGAATACTTCTCAAAGTGGATAGCAGAATCATCATTGCAAAGGAATGTTTTTGTTTTTGTTTTATTAAATATTTCTGGAGCACTCTGTGTGCCAGGCACTGTGCTATATGTTAGGAAATACGATGATGGAAGAGTATACCATTCCTGATGTCTCATCTAGTTCACATACATAAATATGTAATGATGAAGAATATTTAAAATGTTCACTTTTTAGGGACCTTCAGTTAAACTATACAACAGATATACATAAGTAAGTTAACATATAACACGGACCCTAAGTAAAGGGATGAAAAAAAGTCTATTGTGAAGTAATGTGAATCCATGTTCAAATTTATTTCTCACTATGTATTCAGTTTGTTCAAACTATGTCTGCTTATGTATAATATTTCTTGTATATATCAATATTGTATACTGTTTGTTATAAAACAAGTTGTCATTAATTTTTTAGACCAACTGGTGGGAGTGACAAGTGGACCGCAACAGCTTGTGACTGTCTTTCATTGTACCTTACTGGAGCTATAGCAACCATAACTTTACAGGTGGGTAGTGGGGTTATCAGTTACAATGGATATATATTGATTAATCATTTCATTAATATTTTCCTCAATTCATTTTCTTGAGAAAATGCTTTCTGGATTTTGTAGTGAACTTCGTTGGTCTTATTTCAAGGTACAGTGCCTATTTGATAGTAGATAACCACAAATGATTGTACAAATAAGTCAAGATATTCTTAGGTAATTTTAAGTTAATAAATTGCATGTTAAAAATATAACATGTTTATGCTAGAGCATATTTCTAAAGTCTTCTAATTTTTTTTATTAAAGTGGAAAATTAGGCTTCTAAATGAGTCAAAATTCACTGTATATCATAAAATCTGTATATTTTTGAGTGTGGATTTGAGAAAAAGCACTTATTTTTTCAGAATATTTAAAAATATTCTTTGCATCCTTTTAATATTTTTAAATATATTCTTTGCATACTTTTTTCTGATTTAAATGTTTTGCTTCATTAATGGTCAGAATTTTCTTATATTATTCATTTTTCCATGTTAACTTTTTCTGTGTATAATTTCTTCATTTTTATAACTTTCTGTATGAAGCAGAATTTATGGTTTGTAGTTATTTTGCTTTTTGTAGGGAAAAAGGCACACCTTGGAAAGTATATTTTGATTCTCTAATTGACAAAGAGTAAGGGGAATAGAGAAACATATTAAGTGGTGGTGTCTTTTCCCTCTCATTTGAGTTGGATTTTTTTTTTCATTTTGTCTCTTTTTTCTTTGTTTCTTTGGTTAAATTTCACCTTGGCAGTGAAATTTACATTCCTCATACATTTCACAAAACAAATATCTGTCCCCATTGAGTATCTCCCATACTGTGTTCCCTCTGATATATTTAGATATCAATATATCTTTACTGATTTGGGAAATTTCTTTTGCTTGCTTAGAAAAATGTAGAAGAAATGCCTGTGAAAAGTACATTGTTTATAAAAAGATTTTGCTTTTGTGTCTTTTATTTACTGCACTCTTAAATCACTACAGGAAAGCAATACAACATGGCCATTACCTGTGAAAATTTTCTGCAGAGATGAAAAAGGAGAGCGTGTTGATGTTTCTAAATATCTGATTAAAAAAGGCTTGGCTTTGAGAGAAAGAAGGTATAGCCTTTTTCAAATTTTTGATACCAGTTTGTAATAGAGACTTCTTATTTGCCTGTGTAAATTTGCCTCTATTTGTGATAGAGACTTCTTTTTTGCAGTGCTTTCAGATCTGAAATGCAGGGCTGTGGGTGTAACTCAGTAGTAGAGCACTAGCCTAGAATGTGCGAGGCCCTGGGTTCAATCCCCAGTTCAAAAAAATAGAAATCTAAATTGCACCTTATTTGCTCTTAAAGATAATTTATAAACTAAACTCTGAGGAGATAACTCAAGCAAATTTCTTGAGAATCGTTCATTTCTCTATTCAGGCCCATCAGCTTACATACATAAACTTCCTTCTTATGTTCTGGCTTTTATACTTTTTCCTCTTCTTTGACTTTACATTCTAAACCAAAGGAAAAGGAAACAATATAATGGGTACTAGATCTGAGCCCTTTGGCAAGCTTTGGTTAGACAGAAATCTTTGAGCTTTGTGTTAGAAGTTCTGGTTGGTATATACAATATGTATTTATGTGAAACAGAAACAAATAGCATGGTTGGTGTTGTGGCTTAGTGGCAGAGCACTTGCCTTGCACGTGTGAGGCACTGGGTTCGATCCTCAGCACCACATAAATACAAATAAAATAAAGATATTATGTCCACTTAGAACTAAAAAAAACTTCTTTAAAAAAACAAATAGCGAAAAAATAATCGAACAACATTACATTTAATGATCCTTTCATCCTAAATGGAGAAAAATTGGAAGCATTCCTTCTAAAAACTGGAACAAGACAGGGATGCCATCTTTCACCACTCTTATTCAGTATAGTCCTTGAAACTCTAGCCAGAGTAATTAAACAAAAGAAATTAAAGGGATGCAAAAAGGAAAAGAAGAACTCAAACTATCATTATTTGCAGATGACATAATATTATACTTGGAGGATCCAAAAAATTCCACCAGAAAACTTCTAGAATTAATAAGTGAATTCAGCAAAGTTATAGGATAGAAAATCAATACCCATAAATCAAATGCATTTCTATACATCAGCAATGAGTCCTCTGAAAGAGAAATCAGGAAAACTACTCCATTCACAATAGCCTCAAAAAAAATAAAATACTTGGGAACCAATCTAACAAAAGTGGTGAAAGACCTGTACAATGAAAACTATAAGACACTAAAGAAAGAAATTGAAGAAGATCTTAGAAGATGGAAAGATCTCCCATGCTCTTGGATAGGCAGAATCAATATTATTAAAATGGCCATACTACCCAAAGCACTATACAGATTCAATGCAATCCCAATTAAAATCCCAAAGTCCTTATAGAAATAGAAAAGGCAATCATGAAATTTATTTGGAAAAATAAGACCCAGAATAGCCAAAGCAATCCTCAATAAGAAGAGTGAAGCAGGAGGTATCACAATACCAGATCTTAAACTATACTACAAAGCTGTAGTAACAAAAATGACATGATACTGGCACCAAAATAGACACGTAGACCAATGGTACAGAATAGAAGACACAGAGACTAACCCACATAAACACAGTTATCTCATACTAGACAAAGACACCAAAAACAGACATTGGAGAAAAGATAGCCTCTTCAACAAATGGTGCTGGGAAAACTGGAAATCCATATGCAGCAAAATGAAACTAAACCCCTGTCTCTCACCATGCACAAAACTCAACTCAAAGTGGATCAAAGACTTAGGATTAGACCAAAGACCCTGCGTCTAATTGAGGAGAAAGTAGGCCCAAATCTTCATCACATCAGATTAGGCCTCGACTTCCTTTACAAGAATCCTAAAGCGCAAGAGTAGAAGTAAGTATCAACAAATGGGATGGATTCAAACTAAAAAGCTTCTTCTCAGCAAAAGAAACAATCAGTGAGGTGAACAGACAGCCTACATTCTGGGAGCAAATTTGTGCCACACACACACATCAGATAGAGCACTGATCTTCAGGATATATAAAGAACTCAAAAAACCTAACACCAAAAAAACAAACAACCCAATCAATAAATGGGCTAAGGAGCTGAATAGAAATTTCTCAGAAGATGATATATAATCAGTAAACAAATATATGAAGAAATGTTCAACATCTCTAGCAATTAGAGATATGCAAATCAAAACTAAGATTTCGGGGCTAGGGTTATGGCGCAGTGGTAGCATGCTCGCCCAGCACGCGTGAGGCACTGGGTTTGATCCTCAGCACCACATAAAAATATTCTGTCCACCTACACCTAAAAAAATAAATATTTTCAAAAAAAAAAAAAAACTAAGATTTCATCTCACACCAGTCAGAATGGTAGCTATTCAAAATACAAGCAACAATAAGTGCTGGCGAGGAGGTGGTGAAAAAGGCACACTCAAACACTGCTGGTGGGACTGCAAACTGGTGCAACCAATCTGGAAAGCAGTATGGCGATTCCTTAGAAAACTTGAAATGTAACCACCATTTGACCCAGCCATCCCACTCCTTGGTCTGTACCCAAAGGACAGCATACTATAGTAATGCCACCACTTCAATGGAATATTACTCAGCAATAAAAGAGAATAAAATTATGGCATTTGCAGGTAAATGGATGGAACTGGAGAACATGTGCTAAGTGAAGTAAGCCAAACCCAAAAAACCAAAGGCCAAAGCTGGGCGCGGTGGCACACGCCTATAATCCCAGCACTTTGGGAAGCTGAGACAGGAGGATCGCGAGTTCAAAGCCAGCCTCAGCAATGGTGAGGTGCTAAGCAACTCAGACCCTGTCTCTACATAAAACACAAAATAGTGCTGAGGATGTGGCTCAGTGGTCAAGTGCCCCTGAGTTCAATTCCCAGTTCCACCAAAAAAAAAAACCAAAGGCCGAATGTTCTCTCTGATTAGTGGATGCTAATACATAAGGGGGATGAGAGTGAGGAGCATGGGAAAAATGGAGGAACTTTGGATAGGGAAGGGATGTTGGGGAAGGGAGGGTGGTAAATGTGAGTAGCAAAAATGGTTGAATGAGTTGAACATTGCTACCTTAGGTGCATGTATGGAGACACAAATGGTGTGCCTCTATCTTGTTTTCAACCAGAGAGATGGAAAATTGAGCTAGAGTTGAAATGCATTTTAATTAATTAATTAATTAAAAAATAATAAAGATCTATTCAGGTCTAAATTTGAGGTTTAAGCAATTTTGGGTTGCAGGGAGGATTAAGATATTACTATAACCATAGCTTACTCCTTTATCTGTCCTTCCAAATGTGGAAGTAGGTTGGAATTGCAGGCACATGTTTCAAGTAGCCACTTTTGTGCCATATATGGCCAGATCTTCTGGGAAGTGGTTGCCTGATGAAACAGAAAGAGAAAATGAGAAATCAGAAATAAAATGGGATTCGCAGTAGATGCGACCTAAGTTGCCTGAACCCTGGCTCCACATCTTTAATCCTAATCCCCTATTGAGAGGTTCATATACTTTAGGTTTAAGTAACTCCTTGGCAAAAGAAATGAATTGAAATGAAAACTGCTAGCTAGACAAGTTAATACTATCAGCATTGTCTGCCACCAATTTTAAGGTTTGGTTTTTTTGTTTGATTTTTTTACTGCATTGACAGCACTGAAACTACTAGCTATCTTAAGGCAGAGAGAGGGAGAAGTCAGTCAAGGACATTAAGTAGTAGCTTTATCAATACTTTAAAAGTACTAGAAGGAACAATTTTGACTGTAATTCTGCTAAACACAACAGTGTTAATATTGCCTCCCGTGATTTTAATTTTTTGTACAGTAGCATGCTTTTCCTTTAAATGGAAGAGACTAACATGAAATAAACAAAACTGAATATAGCACGTTGCCACCAGTACCTAATATCTGAGTCATACCTTATTGTTTTAAGAGATTTGTATTTTCTTTCCATAATTTTGTGAATGATAACTTTGATGTGTGTGTTCTAACCATGGACTTAAACTAGAATCAACTTGGAGGTATTATTGGGGAGGGGGTGTACGCTAGGGATTGAATTCAGGGGCAGTTAATAACTGACCCACATCCCCAGCCCTATTTTGTATTTTATTTAGAGACAGGGTTTCACTGAGATGCTTAGCACCTCACTTTTTGCTGAGGCTGGCTTTGAACTCATGATCCACCATCTAGTTCCGTTGTACAATACTTGGAATATACTTCTTAGGATATTTTATGACACATATGTGTATATTTGAAAGGTTATTTTTATATTGTGTTGCCCAGATTTTTATACTTGCTCCTGTTTAGATATGATCTTTTTTGGATTTTACAGAATTAATAAATCAAATAACAGCCATTCATCTGAGAAGTCTCTGCCAATCCCCATGGGACAAGAAGATTTAATAGTTACCACTAAGTGTATTAAAATTAATGTTGACTCTGATAAAAAAGCTACTGATCAGATCAGTGAACATAAGGTATCTGAATTTAAGGAGCAGATTTCAGAACCAAGAGCCATTGGATGCTATAAACCGCCAGTTATTCCTAATATGAAAGTATTTGAGGCAGTAGTCAGCTGCATTGGTGATGATGGAACTATATTTGTAGTACCTAAATTATCAGGTAAGATCTTTTATGTTATAAAGGATTCATCAATAACAGTGGACCTAGAAGCTCAAGTTCCCTAGTGAGATAGTGACAACCAGAATACATGGTCAAGTAATTAATCTCTTTGAACCTCTTTTTATAGGGTTGTTAGGAGGATTAAATGATTTCATATAAAGCATGGCAAAGTGCTTTTTATGAAAAACTTGAATTTTTTAATTATTATTTTTAAATAGCAATATCATGTGTTAGAATTAGGACTATTCTCAATATAAGAAGAAAGTAATTTGGAATTTCATTAAGGCAGATTGCACAACTCTTCCAAATAAATTAAAATGTGTATATATATTCTTCTTTAAATTAACATTTACTGAGTTGATATGAAAATTAAAAATATACCAAGCTCTAAAACAAAGTGAAATTAGAACTTGAGAAGGTAAGATGTGCCAGCGAAGGTGTTTAAGATGTAAAACAAACTTCCTCTCTGATAACTACACGAAGTTCAATAAAAAGGAAATAAAGGACAAGACCCCTTCACTGAAAATGGAAAATCTAACAGGAAGCTCTCGTATGAAAATGGGATCCCAAAGGATTCCTCCCCAGCTTAATATTAAGGTCAGTGTGCTGATCATATTAACAATGACTATAAGTAGATAACCCCAATTTTTTTGGTACCAGGGATTGAACCCCAGGGGCACTTTACCACTGCCCTTTTTACATCCCTATCCCTTTTTATTTTTTATTTTAGGAGACAGGGTCTCACTAAGTTGCTGAGCCTGGCCTCAGCTGGGCATGGAGCATGCCTGTCACCCCAGAAGCTTGAGAGGCTGAAGCAAGAGGATCATGAGTTCATAGCCAGCCTCAGCAACTTAGGCTCAAAGCAACTCAACAAGACCTTCTCTCCAAATAAAATGTTAAAAAGGGCTGGGGGTATGGCTTAGTGGTTAAGCACCCCTGGCTCCACTCTCTGGTACCAAAAAAAAAAAAAAAAACTCTCACAAATACAGGCATTTATATGCAGAGGAGTCCAGCCTGGTTATAAGAATAGGAATAATAAAATTTAATAAGAATAAAGGAGTTAGGATGTGATTAAATATTTCACAGAAAGCCAGTGGGTTTTTAGAATCATGGTAATCATGGTATGTCAGGGTTTTCCCTTCTTCCATGGTGCCAAAATTTTTGTGTATCTGTAAATGTTTCAGTCAGCTTTGTTTCTGTGACCAAAAGACCTGAGATGAACAGTGTAAGAGGAGGAAAGGTTTATTTTGGCTCACAGTTTCAGAAGGTCAGTCCAAGATCAGCCAGCCTCCATAGTATGGGCCTACAGTGTGAGGCAGAACATCATAGTGGAAGGGTGCAGAAGAAGAAAGTAGCTTAGGACATGGCAGTTGGGAGCAGAGAGAGAGATTTATTCGCCAGGGACAAAATGTAAACCCCAAGGAATGCCCCTAGTGACCTACTTTCTCTAGCCAACCCTTCCTACCTACGGTTACCACACAGTTAATCCACATCAGTGGATTGATGTGCTCATTAGTTTACATCTCTTGTAATCTAATTCACCTCTGAGCATTCTTGCATTTTCTCACACATGAATTTTTGGGGATTACCTCATAGCTAAACCATAACAGTAAACCACAGGGCAACAGTGGTACATGAGATTGGCAGAATTTAAGATTTAGAAACTCAGAGTGATTTCCTGAACATCCCAAGTACTTGTCCCGGCATGAAAGAAGAGCAAGGCCAGACAGCTTCTAAAGGTTTCTCTTAGAATCAACACGAAGTGACTTGCCTTCCAAGTTTAAAAAGACCTGACATTTATACAAGTTTGGAGATTCTATGAAAAGGGAATACGAACATTTGTATTTATTTGAAATAAGAAAAGAAATCACAAAAAGTAACTGTGAAAATTGAGGTCCTTTCTGAAATCATCTTGGGTTTAAAAGCAAATGCTTCTTTACTACAAGCTGGGCCTTTCTGGAATATTCTGTAACTCAAGACTACAGCACTCAACAGGCTTAGGCACCATTAACTCCCCTAGTGGGCCCACCTGCCAATAGGGTGTGGTAGCTATGATTTTATTGACATATTCCTCTCAATTGTTGATCTAATAAATACTATTTACAACTTGGAAAATCAAATAAATCTGTGCAGCTAGCTGTTCTAGAAAAAATGAACAAATTGAGACCTGTAGTAATAGTACTTAATGCAGAAGCTTTGCTTGACGTGTTAGTCAGTGCTAAATTGGTTGACTGTTACTAGATGCTTTACATCTGGTCCTTCTGCAGTGCTGATAATGCAGGTAGGTGCTATCATGCTCAGTTTACAGATAATAAACTCTGGTATATGGAGAGGTAAAGGAACTACCCAGAAACACACAATTAAAAATGTAGAACTGGTATAGAACTTGATTGCAGCCCTTGCCTTCTATGGTACCACTTAAAAGGATATATAGTCACTGTGGAAATAGTGGGCCAATATGTAGGAAAAACAAAATTAGAATTTTAACTTTTATTCTCACTATTATACTGTATCTAAGCATTGAGTAATACGTAACTTGTGTTGTATTTTATTGGGTGTGCTGCCAAAATGTCATCTTCAATCAGTAATTCTTTATACTAGGCTACCTGATGTGTTCAGAGCTCTTTATGATGTTTGTACTCTCAAAATATTATAAAAAAATCAGAACAATTATTTAGATGGTCTTAGTATATTTTAAAACATAGAAAATACTGACCAAGTTATATTTTTATGAACTTGATTTTTAATTCCTTATATTACCTAAGTTAAGAAGTTATTAAAGATTGTTGATGACTTCTTATTGAACCAGTGGTAGGAAATTTTTCCTAAATGCTTTGTATTTTTAATAATTTCTTCAGAATTTGAGCTGGTAAAAATGATGAATGAAATTCAAAGTAATTTAAAATACCTTGGTCTTTTGGAACCTTATTTCTGGAGAAAGGGAGAACCCTGTGCAGTGAGAGGATCTGACACAATGTGGTATCGAGGCAAAGTAATGGAAGTTGTAGGTGGCACTATCAGGGTGAGTTTGATATTCTTTTGTAACTGTTCTGGCTAAATGCTGTAGCATTAAATGATCACATGAAACTTTGATTAAAACATGCTTTGTTGAATTCAGTCATTAGATACATTACACTTTTATTTGAGTACAGTCATTAGATGCATTACACTTTTATTTGTATCAAAGATTTTTTATTTTCAAATATATTTAATAACCTGAATGACAGAAGAATAGTTGCAGGTAAAGGATTTGACCTCTGGTACCTTAACAGATGGACCACTGTTAATCTGTGGCCCTGTGCACACACATGGTATTAAGTAAAAGTTGCTTTCCAACATGTTCAGTATCTCCTCACAAATTTGTTGATGGCCCAACTAGTCTTTTCAAGGTAAGGGCTGATTTGCCTTTCTATAATAGTGAGGTAGCACTCAAGTTTCATTCAAAATCGTCAAAAACAGCTGCATGCATTGAAAACTAAATGTATAAAACCGTAGATAAAAATACCTTGAGGGAGATTCACACCTATAATCCCAGCAACTCAGGAAGCTGAGACGGGAGGATCACAAGTTTGAGGCTAGCTTTTGCAACTTAGGAAGACTATGTCTCAAAATGAAATTTAAAAGGGGGCGAGGATGTAGCTCAGTGGTAGAGCACACTCGGGTTCAATTGTCAGTACCAAAAAAAAAAAAAAAGAGGAATATAAGTAAAGCAATGAAATTGATGAAGGTATTTCACACTTGAAATATTTAGGTTTTTTGTTGTTGTTTTGGGTACTGGGGATTGAACTCAGGGGTACTGGACCGCTGAGCCACATCCCCAGCCCTGTTTTGTGTTTTATGTAGAGACAGGGTCTCACTGAGTTGCTTAGCGCCTTGCCAGTTCTGAGACTGGCTTTGACCTTGCGATTCTCCTGTCTCAGCCTCCCAAAGTGCTGGGATTACAGGTGTGCGCCACTGCGCCTGGCGAAATGTTTAGTTTTAATCAAAGTGAGAGGGAAAAAAAAATGTCTTTTGTTTCTGCTTGGACAGACATTTATTTTGTTTGATGATATGTAATAATTATATGGCATTTTAGGTTTTTCACATCTGTATATTCATATTTTATAATTTGTTTACAACTGTTCTGGATTAAATTATTATTCCTGTCTTAATAAGAAAATTGAAGTTTAAGTTCATTGACCTACGAAGGTCACCCTGTCAGTTGATTAAACTATTGGAATCTATATCCTAATATGGACTGATTTCTAAATTTCTAAGTCTTATGCTTTTTCTGCTGCACTACAAATTTGTAATGGTTTTGATGGAAATAAAATGGTTTCAGATTTGGGGAGAATACTTAAACAACTGTATGCCTACAGTTTCATGTGTTTCTATGCATGTAAGTCACTTTTTGCATATATTTAGTTGTTCAGATAAGCCCTGCCTTTTCTTCTTTATTACAAAAGTGGACTGAAATTCAGTTTTTATCAAGTATCATACTTCATGGGCTTTACATATATGGAATCCAAATAAATAAGATGGTGAACTATTTTGTTAATTCCTCACACTATCATAGTATCTGTTTATTTTAAGTTATTCTAAAGTATTTTGACAGTTAATCATTACTTTTTTCCCTGTGGCCATTTTACATTTCAAGTATACACAATGAATTTTTCATTACTTAACCTAACCTGATACCTTGCAAAATTTATCCTGTAGTCAACATTAAGTAAACATTAAGTCAGTCATGGAAAGACAACACTATGTGTTCTCTCTCCTATGTGGAAGTTTTTCAAAAGTCCATCTGAATGTAGAAGAGTGATTAATAGAGGCTGGAAGGGTGGAAAGAAAAGTGATATGTTCATTTTGTTAGATTGAGACAGAGGAACTAACTTACTGGCATTCCTTATTTTTAAGACAGTGTAGAAACTGAATTATCAAGATTAAAACATTTTTTTGAAGAGTTGCTCTTAAGGAAGGCCTAATAAAGCCAGTTTTTAAAAAGAATTTTGATTCATAGGTTACAAATAAGAAAACCTTTTTACAATGAGATTTGATATGCTATAGAATGAGGGAATATAATGTTCTTTTTTTTCCTGGAAATTTTTCAAATCCAAATTTAGGATCTAAAGTTAGTCATTTTTTGCTGTTGTTGTTAATATTAGGAAATCTTTTCAGTCCCCTAGCTTTTAGTAACAAATTTTAACTATACATTTTATTTGACCTGTTTCAGGTACAATATTTAGATCATGGATTCACCGAGAAGATTCCACAGTGTCATCTTTACCCTATTTTACTATATCCTGATACACCACAGTTTTGTATTCCTTGTCAGCTCTATCATACTATACCAGTGAGTATATAGTAATTTGTGGGATGATTAATTTTTTTTTAAAGATTTTTTTTTAGTTGTAGATGAACACAATGTCTTTATTTTATTGCTTTGTATGTGGTGCTGAGGATCGAACCCAGGGCCTCACGCATGCGAGGCAAGTGCTCTACCGCTGAGCTACAATCCCAGCCCATGTGGGATGATTAATTTTAAATATTATTTTTATGAATATTATTTAGAAATTAGAATGTACTATTAAATCCCTTTAAGTTGCAACAAAATAAAATACTTACAAATAAGTTTAATAGGACAGCTAAAGGGTCATTATATAGAAAATTATAAAATTATACTTAAGAATTTAAAACATTTGAGTAAATAAAAACAGTATGTTCATAGATGGGAAACTATGAAATTTTTAAAATGTTTTTTTTTTTGGTACTGGGCTTTGAACTCAGGGTTAGTCAACCACTGAGCTACAACCCCAGCCCTATTTTGTGTTTTATTTATCACTAATTGCATAGTGCTTCACCATTGCTGAGGCTGGTTTTGAACTCTCGATCCTTCTGTCTCAGCCTCCCAAAGTGCTGGGATTACAGGTGTGTGCCACCACACCCAGCTAGAGACAGGTTCTCACTGAGTTGCTTAGCGCCTCACTGGTTCTGAGGCTGGCTTTGAACTCACGATTCTCCTGTCTCAGCCTCCTAAAGTGCTGGGATTACAGGCATGCGCCACTGCACCCAGCTTAATTATTTCTTTATTGAATAAAATTACAACAAATTTGAGGCTGGAAGTCAGATTGAAAAATAGTATATTAATGATCTCTTACTGCATAACAAAGTTAGAACTTAATGATCTAAAACAGTTACTTTCCTTATACTTCAGTTTCTGTGGCTCCAGAATTAGGAGTGGTTTAGCTGGGTGGTTTGAACTTGAGAGTCTTGAACTTGAGAGTCCCTTATGATACTGCATTCAAGATGTCCACTATAGCATAGTCATCAAAAAGATCTGAGGAGCCACACGTAGATAGCTCATTACATGGCTGTTGGCAGGAAGTCCTACTGCTTTGCTACATGAATCTCTTAACACATGAAAATGTGACAAACTCTGTTCCCTAATGAATATGTATTGTAGCATTGTAAGCACTGCATTGGCATATTGGTCGTTTAAAAATTTTTTAAATTGTGATATTTTGTTTTTTATGTAAATTTATGTTTTTAAAGCATAAAATGTTTTAAATAAGTACTCTAGGGAGAATCTCAAATTATTATTTTTTAAAGATCATTTTATCATATACCAGTGATATTTTCTGAAAATGGCTTATGTATTTTGTATTGCTATCTAGCATTACCTGTTGATGGCTACTTTGTATGTTTATTTGCTCCCTTTGTCTCACTTAAACTGTGAAAGAATCTGAGTGTATTAATCCCACATAGGTTGGGAATGTCTGGCAGCCAGATGCAATAGAACTTCTTCAGGAGCTGCTTTCAAAGAGGGAGGTGGATGTTCACATTATGGTAATGTATCTTTAAAGCATATATGGTTGGCTTAAATTATCTGCCATAAAATGTTATAATTAGCATCATTTGAGCAATATTTTTTATGATAAGCCATCTTATTTTGTGTTCAGATGTGGATATACATCATCCTTTAACATTGGAGAAGTTACCACTTTGCTTCCTAGGCTTGTTTTAAATAAACCTAATTTTGAGCAAGTACCTGAGACTTTCATAACCAATAAAGTCAGAAATTTGAAAGATTGTTTATTAACATCTTTTTTACTTGGATACAGGAAGCAATATCTCATTGTTGAAAATATTTATAAATATATGCAGCAGTTTTCAGGATACTGCTGTGTTTGCAGTGCTGTATTAGGTAATATAAGAGAGCCTGTCGTTGACAAACCCTATCCTCAAAGACCAGATTTCTCTAGTTAGTGAAACAAGACATAAACCTAAAACTCTCACACCGTGAAGCAATATGCCAAGAGCCAAAAGAAAGGTAAAAAGGGCAAGTGCAGTAGAAATTCAGAGGTGGTGAGAACTGAGGTATCCCTTAAAGAAAAAATGGTAGCATTCTCCTGGCAATGAAATGGAGTACACAAAAGCACAGTGAGATGTTTTTAAGAAATAGTGCAAGTGACCTGTTAGAGTACCAGCCAGCCATATCCGACGTACCTCATGCAGCCAGGAGCCAGGAGATCTTTATTCATGGGGTGGGCGCCCAGGAGGAGGAAGGAGGAAAAGGGAGGAAGGGATGTGGGGCATGGATTTTATAGGGCCCCCACTACAAACACGTGGCAAACTATGGATTGGTCACTTCAAAACTGGGGCGATAGATAAGCAGCGGTGATCTTCTTTGATGTGGCTGAAAAGCCTGAGCGGCAAGGCTTTGTTCTCCCAGGTGGAAGATTTGGGAGAGGAACCGCCTGGGGCAGGGGCTACTTTAAGCTTTTAGGGAAGGGATGCTAAAACTGAGTACAAAAGGGCTGTTCTTAACCTTACATGACCAGAACAGTGGAGGCTTTTGTAAGGAGAAGGAGGAGTGGTGGTTAGGAGATAGTTGTTGGGCCCCCCGTGGAGGTTTCTGAGCCATGAGATATAAGGTTAACCTGTAGTTGTTTGAGGAAGGTATTTTTGTATTAAAGTGATGAAGACCTAAAAAGTGCCACAGACCCACTTAAATGATAAAATGGCTTATGTTAGTACTAAGAGCCCCTCTCTTAGTTGCTCATAGACTCCATGGCAGGTCATGGAAGTAAGGTACAGACTGAAATTTTTCAGCTGGTCAGGCTGGCTTTCTTTGCTTCTTAGCCTAACATAGTCAAAAGAACCATTTGTAGTGTAGCAAAGGCTGCTGGGTTTCTCAGACTGTGTATGTACATGCCCACATATGCTCCTTGACTATATACACTAAGAGATACAGTCCTAAACCTGTAATTGCTGAAAGTGTAGAGCAGTCCAGAAATGCCTGCCTTTGTGGGACTTCCATTTTAGTGGTGGGAACCAGAAAACAAGAAAAAAAAAAAACGTATAAAATCTATTGGGTTGTGATAAATGCTTTCTAGAAAAAGCAGAAAATGAACCTGGCGTGGTGGCTCACGCTTGTAATCCCAGCACTTAGGGAGGCTGAGACAGGAGAATCGCAAGGTCAAAGCCAGCCTCAGCAACAGCGAGGCGCTAAGCAACTCAGTGAGACCCTGTCTCTACATAAAACACAAAATAGGGCTGGGGATGTGGCTCAGTGGTCGAGTGCCCCTGAGTTCAATCTTCAGTACCAAAAAAAAAAAGAAAGGAAAAGCAGAAAATGCTGATAGGAAGGAGTGCTTCTGAGGAAGAGGTTTCACATTAAACACAATGGTCAGGTTACTTTGCGTCAAAACCTTAAAACGGTAAGAAGACATACCATCCAGATACTTGGAGAAGGTACCAAGGGCTCTGCAGTAGGAGAGGTAGCCTGTGAAAGGAATAGCAGAGCTGCTGCGTTGAGGGCTTGTGTTGCCCACATATACACCATAGGATCTGATGTGGAATATATCTAGTATTTCCCTCTGGCTGCTACAGTGATAGGAGACAAAGTCTTAGGAAAAGATTGAAGCAGGGAGATCAGCTAGAAAACAATTATTGTAACTCAGTGAGAAGATGAATTTGGACAGGGGTGGGACCAGTGGAAATTTAAGCTTACCAGTTATGGACACAATCAATACCTAGTAATTGTGAATGGACTTTACACAAAGTTGCTTTTTTTTTTTGGTACTGGGGATTGAACTCAGGGGCACTCGACCACTGAGCCACATCCCCAGCCCTGTTTTGTGTTTTATGTAGAGACAGGGTCTCACTGAGTTGCTTAGCACCTCGCCATTGCTGAGGCTGGCTTTGAACTCGCCATTCTCCTGTCTCAGCCTCCCTAAGTGCTGGGATTACAGGCTTGAGCCACCGCGCCCAGCTTTTCTTTTTTTCTTTCTTAATTGTTTGTTTGTTTGGTGGGGGAAGCGGGAGGGGTGGATTGTTGATACTAGGCATTGAACCCAAGACCTCATGCCTAAGGCAAAAGCTATGCCACTGGGCTACATCCCTAGCCTTTATTCAGAATTTTAAAGTCATTGTAATGAATCCTGCCTTTAGACTATTAATTTCTTCTCAAGTGTGTGTGTGGTGTTAATTTCTTCTCAAGTGTGTGTGTGTTTATATGTGTTTGTTTTATTGGGGATTGAAGCCAGGGGTGCTCTGCCACTGAGCTACATTTCCAGCGTGTTCCTACTCTTTATTTTGAGACACGGTCTCACTAAGTTGCTGACGCAGGCCTTGAACTTGGTGATTCTCCTGCTTCAGCCTCCAACATGCTCCACCAAGCCCAGGTGGACTTAATTTTTTCTGATTCCTGCCATTTTTTTTTAATTTTGTTTTTTTAATTGTAGATGGATGTAATATCTTTATTTTATTTATTTATTTTTATGTGGTGCTGAGGATCGAACCCAGTGACTCACGCATGCGAGGCAAGTGCTCTACCACTGAGCTACAGCTCCAGCCCCCATTTTTATATTTTTTAACTGAACTTTATTTCTTCACCTCTGAACACACCTTTACTCCCTATACTAAGTATAAATTATTATAATTGTCTGAAGATGACATAAATAGTAAATTATATGTAGCTTCTAATAAATAATTAGAAGACTATACTATATGGGCTTATAAATACATTTTTTTCAGAACTCAGAGTCAAATATCAGGAAGAAAATTCTGTGAAAAGAGCATTAGTCAAGCTATCTGCTCATATTGTTATTGTCAGAAGCCTAATTTTATATTTGCTGACTATAACACATCAAATAGATCTTATTTTTTTAAAGTAATAATCTTCCTTTTTTGAACTTAACATAGGAATTGCCTGAAAATCCATGGGGGAAGTTGTCTGTTCATCTCTATTTTGATGGAATGTCACTTTCCTATTTTATGACACACCATAAATACTGCACTTTTGAACATTGTGAGGAGATATTTAAAGAAGTAAGTGATGTTCTATAAAAATCTACACAATAGAAAAAATCTGATTAAATTGTTACATTTTATACCTCAAGTCTTAAATATGATTCTGCATATCTGACATAAGAATGAGAATTTGTAAATTCTTTAAGAAAGCAATATACTTCATCATGCTTGTTCTGAAAAACTATTTACATTAAGATTTAATTAATGTTTCTGTATCTTCAAAATTAATGAAATGCCATGTTATCCAGTGTTGTTTGAATAAGGGAAGCACATTATAAAAACTGTAGAATTCAATGATATAAAAGAACTCTCCTCAGACAAAATATTTTCTTCCTTTGACTTAACAGGTTGAGCATCCTTAATACAAAAATCTAAAATCTGAGGTGCTCCAAAATTCTAAAACCTTTTGAGTGCCAACATAATACTCAAAAAGTTTTCAGATTTTTGAGTTTTTGGATTAGGTAAAGTCTGTGTAAATAATCCAAAATCCCAAAAAACTCTAAGATCTGAATTCTTTGGGGCCCAAGTATGAGAGATATTCAACCTTTATGAGGTTTCTCCTGTGTACCTTTTTTTTTTTATGGCACTGGGGATCGAACCCAGGGCCTTATGCATGAAAGGCAAGCGCTGTACCAACTGAACTATATCCCCAGCCCTATATACCTTTTTATGGAAAACTTAGGGTCACATTTTGAGCATAACATAATAAATAGCCTACTCTGTTGCCTACTGCTTCCATTTTTAATATTTTAAATACACTTTCACATTTCAAGCTGCTTAAAATCCTTGAGAGAACTAGGGTATACATAATAATATTTTAAATCACAAGATATTTTTTATTTCTAGAGAAAGTTTCTTAAGTGTTTAAATGTTTATTTTAGTGATAGTATACAACCAAACAAAATTTACTTTCTTCTCTCAGACATAAAATTGCAATTGTTAGTTTGTACCTGTAATCCTTAACACCACCTTTTTTTTAAGCAAAGACATATGTATGCGTGAATGTACATGTGTATGTATCTAAAACTTTCTCCATTTATTAAGCTTAGTTTTCAAAAATTACTTGCCTCTTTTCCAGTTGTATTCTTCACTGTGCATATTTTAAAAGGAAAAGTAATATGTGCCATTGTCTTATAATAAACTAATTATCATTGATACATATTTAGCATAATGCCTCCAGTTCTGTGGAGATGAAATATGAAAGTGCTTTAAAACAATGTTATATACATGTAAGTGGTTTTATTCATTAATGATATTATATTCTTTTAGAAACCAGCAGATTATAATAAAAAGTATGAGGAAGAAAGTTGGGAAATAAAATTCGAGGTAAGTTACAATCCAAATACTTTGGAAACTTTGTATGCTTCATTGATATAAAGGATCTGATACATGAGGAAGTAAGAACTTTCTTTATAACTGCTTTATTGATCATACTGCATATTCACCTTTTTTTTTTATATTTATTTTTTAGTTGTAGGTGGACACAATATCTTTATTTTATTTTTTTTTTATGTGGTACTGAGGATCGAACCCAGTGCCTCCCGCGTGCTAGGCGAGCACGCTACCACTGCGCCACAACCCCAGCCCCTCACCTTTTTAAAATATACAATTCATTGGTTCTTAAAATTATTCACTGAGTTACGCAACTATCACCACTAATTCCAAAACATTCCAAAAAGAAACCCTTTACAAACAGTAGTCTTTCCCTCATTATTCCCCAGTTTTGTAGCAACCACTTAATCTTCTGTTTCTCTAGATTTGCCTGTTCTAGACTTTTCATATAAATGGAATCATACAATATGTGGTGCTTTGTCCCTGTCTTCTTGTTTAGTATGTTTTCAAGGTCCCTGCATGTTGTTGTATGTAGAAATATTTCATTCCTTTCTGTTGACAAATAAAATTCCATTATATGGATAAATTGTGTTTATCCATTCGTCTGTTGATGGACACTTGGCTTGTTTTCACATTTTGGTGATTGTAAATAATACTGCTATGAACATTCATGTACAAGTTTTTTTATTGTTTTTTTTTTATTTTTTTTTAGTTGTAGATGGACACAATACAATGTCTTTATTTTATTGCTTTGTATGTGGTGCTGAGGATTGAACCCAGGGCCTCACGCATGCGAGGCAAGCGCTCTACCACTGAGCTACAATCCCAGCCCATGTACAAGTTTTTATGTGGACATATGTTCTCCTTTCTCTTGGGTATATACCTAGGAGAATTACTGAGTCTCGTGGTAACTATGTTTGACGTTTTAAGGAACTGTAAAACTCTTTCCCAGAGTGGCTGCACTATTTTGCATTCACCAAGAATATATAAGGGATTCCATTTTCTCTCTGTCCTGTTTTTGTAATTTTTTTATTAGCCATCCTGATTTTTGATGTACATTTCACTGATGACAGTACTGAGCATTTTTTATGGGTTTATTGGCCATTTATGTTTCTTCTTTGAAGAAATGTCTATTCAAATCCACTGCCCATTTTTATTTGGATTATCTTGTTATCTTTTTATTGTTGAGTTATAAGAGTTCTTTATATATTCTATATACAAGTCTCTTTTCAGGTACAGGATTTGCAAATATTTTCTCCATTCTGTAGGTTATCATTTCACTTTCTTGATAGTGTCCTTTAAGCACTAAAGCTTTTAATTTTGGTTAAGTCAAAGTTATGTTTTTCTTTTGTCACTTGTGTATTTTGGTGTAGGGAGAGTTTTAATAAATTTAGTATTAGAATTTTCATTTATTTGATATAAATATAACATATGCTTATAGTAAACTAAGTACTTTGTAACAGATCACTAAAATTCAGCTATGGATAGTCACTCTTTGCTGAACTTTCCTAGTTTTAATATTTATTTTTGGTTTTGTCCAGAATTTGAAAATTTTCAATAGTAATGAACTAACCTACAAGTATATGTGATGATTTTACTTGCTTATGTTATTTATAATATTCTTTAAGAATAAAAAGTAATTTTATTTTTTCTATATTTTTATGGGTGCACTGTGGTTGTACATAATGGTGGGATTTGTTGTTATATATTCATACATGTATATAGTGTAACAATATAATTAGGCCAGTATCATTCCCCAATATTTCCTCTTTCCCTCCTCTCCTATCTCCTGTGATCCCTTTCCTCTACTGATCCCCCACTACTTTTTTTTAATACCTTCATTTTATTTATTTTTATGTGGTGCTGAGGATTGAACCCCGTGCCTCAAACGTGCCAGGCAAGCGCTCTACCACTGAGCCACAACTCCAACGCATCCCCCACCACCACAACCACTTTTCATTTTTCCTCTCTAGCCTCCACATATGAGAGAAAACATACAACCCTTGACTTTGAGTTTGGCTTATTTAACTTAATGCACCCTTTAAGTTCCATTCCTTTTCTTGCAAATGACATAATTTCATTCTTCTTTATGACTTAATTGTATTTATATATACATACCACATTTTCTTTATCCATTTTTATTCTTTTATCCATTAATGGACAAGGAATAAAAAGTACCTTTTCAAAAATGTGAGAATGGGGGTATAGCTCAGTAGTAGAGCACTTGCCTAACATGTGCAAGGCCCTGAGTTCAATCCCCAGCACTGCAAAATAGAAAAGATAGATAAGATAGATACTCACCTCTTTTGATGATTTTAACTAATCTTTCAGCATTTCATACATAATTTTAGTTTTTATTAGAAAGTAACTATTCTAAAAATAAGTGAAGTACTACAGAAGCCTGTCCTTTAAGCACTAAAGCTTTTAATTTTGGTTAAGTCAAAGGCAAACGGAAATTGCCCTTGTTCTGCACCTCAGATACCCCATTCCCATTCATTAGTGGCAATTACTGTTGATGGAAGACAAAAGAATGTTAAAGATTTTATTACATTTTGTTTCTACTAACAAAATCATTTTGTGGTATTTGGTATCAAGGAGAACTTGCTTTCTACTAATTGAAAGTAAGTTGACACCAGAATTAATTTTTATAATGTAATCAATTTTTGTGATTGTCATTCTGAAATTGGAAATTTTTGTGATGTTGCAGGAATTGCTTTTGTCTGAAACAGAGACTCCTATTTTACCACCATATTTGTCTTCATCTCTACCTCCCCCAGAAGAACTGTATGCTGTTCAAGTGAAACACGTTGTCTCACCTAATGAAGTATGTCATCTAGGTGATTTGGTGGTGGTTAAAAACACAGCACAATCTTGATTTTAAATATTAGAATTGCTTCTTCACTTCTCCAGCTTCTTGACTGCAAATATTGGAAAATTGGTGGTCTCTAATTGACCTCCCTATGTACTGTCCTCCTCAGACATTTACTACTCTTCATGAGGCAGGTGCTTTCTAAGCACCTGCTTGGCTCAGTGTCTTGTGCCTTGATTCACTGTTGTGTTTATATTGATTTTTTTAGATATTTAAGGTGGAACTGTTTCCTCCTATAAAATCATAAACATCTCACTAGCAGTGGTTTTTCCTGTGCCAAAATCCCTGATCACTGTGGGTTAGTAGGTTCTTAGATGATGATAAGTGATACAGAAAAGCAGCCTTTTCTATTTATGATGTTTGTCTACATTCCGCACTGGAAAGTAACTCCATGAAGACAGGACTTTTCATCCATGTTGCTCACTGATACATTCTCCAGAACCTAGAGTAGTGACTGATATATAATAGCCACTAGGTGAATGTTGACTGACTGAACAATGCAATGAGAAAATTCACTTACAAAGCACAGCACAGTGGTATACCACCTATAATCCCAGCTACTCAGTGGGCTAAGGCAGGAGGATCACAATTTTGAGGCCAGCTTGGATAACTGAGTGAGACTCTGTCTCAAAAAATAAAAAAGGGCTGCAGTTGTAGCTCAGTGGTGGAGCTACGCCCTTGAAGCCTGAAGAAGGACTGCAGAGGTTTAATAAGAATGTAGAAACATTACAGCCAGGTATGGTGGTGCATGCCTGCAACCCCAGCAGCTAGGGAGGCTGCGGCAAGAGAATCACAAATTCAAAGCCAGCCTCAGCAACTCAGTGAGGTCCTAAGCAACTCAGTGAGACCCTCTAAAGTACAAAAAAGGGCTGGGAATGTGGCACAGTGGTTAGGTGCTCCTGAGTTCAATTCCCATTACTGGAAGGAAAAAAAAATGTACAGACATTCCTTCCTCTCACAGACTTTAGAATGGGTATACTTATTTTTTGAAAGAAATAAATTCTCTTTTTTGGGAAGGGGATTCAACTAGGGATGGAACTCAGGCACTCGACAACTGAGCCACATCCCCAGCCCTATTTTGTATTTTTATTTATTTAATTAGGTTAGAATGACATGACAATAGAATGCATTCTGATTCATTGTATGCAAATGGAGCACAACTTTGCACTTCTCTGGTTGTACACAATATAGAGTTACACCATATGTGCAGTCATACATGAACCTCTAGGGCTTCGTTGTTCATCACGTTCCACCATCTTTCCTGCCCCCATGTCCCATCCCCTTACTTGCCTCCCCTTTGACCAAAGTTTCTCCATTCTGAAAGAAATAGATTC
>CM053404.1:70589293-70633219 GCA_028644305.1 Xerus rutilus
TTTGTTGAGGCAAATAGAAAAAAATTGTTACAATCATAATTTTTCTAACTTTGCACAAAATTATAAGCAGATTACGTTCTTCATATTAAACATCTTTATATGCACTTTCAATGAACAGTATATATATATATATATATTTTTATATATATTTTTATTGACCATCTTTACTATACCCATTCCCCTTTCCTGCCCCCCGCCTCCCCCCTGTCGCGTCTAGAAGAAATAGATTCTTAACTTGACTTTTGTTATAATGGGCTGGGGAAGTAGGGTACTGGGGATTGAACTCAGGGGCACTCAACCACTGAGTCATATGCCCACCCTATTTTGTGTTTTATTTAGAGACAGTTTTATTTAGAGACTCAGTTTCACTGAGTTGCTTAGTGCCTCACTTTTGCTGAGGCTGCCTTTGAACTCGCCATCCTCCTGCCTCAGCCTCCAGAGCCACTGGGTGAGTGCCACCATGCCCAGCAAGTTAGGTTATTTCTAACACTACTTCTTGCCTGTCATATGCAAGTCCCTGGTTTCAATCCCCAGTACCACAGAAGAAAGAAAAAAAAATCACATGTCCTTGGCCAATGAGGACGAGAGGAAGACAAGTAGCATCAGTAGTTACTTCAGCCTTTTAGATAGTAAACCATTGTCTCACAGGAAGGAATGGACTTGCTGTCTACTTTCATCAGAGAGCATAATAGTGTACAACTGTTGCTGGGTTTCATAATAAATTTTGTATTATTTACTGCTGCATAATGAATTGCCCCAAATTTAGCAGCTTAAAGCAACACACCACAGGGGCAGGAATCCAGAAACTGTGTAATCAGGCCAGGCACAGTGGTGCATGCTTGTAATCCTCGCGGTTCGGGAGGCAGAGGCAGGAGGATCACGAGTTCAAAGCCAGCCTCAGCAACTTAGCAAGGTACTAAGCAATTCAGTGAGACCCTGTCTCTAAATGAAATACAAAAAAGGGCTAGGAATGTGGGTCAGTGGTTGAGTGCCCCTGAGTTCAGTACCCAGTACCAAAAAAAAAAAGAAAAAAAAGAAACTGCTTAATTAAGCCTAGGTCAGGATCTCTGATGAGGTTGTAATCAAGATGTTGAAGAGGACTGTAGAATTCACTTCTAAAAAGACACATGACACCACCTGGAGAGAACAGTTCTGCATCCTTAAGGCCCTCCCTCCCAGTGGCCTGCTCAGGGTGTGGCTACAGAATTCCTGGAGCATGCCTTCCCCACCATAGGAAAAAGCCACGAATCTCTTACCCAGTCTCAACCATCACACCCCACTTCAAGTGGTGGTGTTTTGGTTACAAGATGAGTGCAGTAGAATGTGGGAGAGAACTACAATTAGGTAAGCAGCAGGAGGCAAGGATCATTGGGGCTTTCATTGGCAACCATTTGCCACAATAATTTGTTCACATGAGTGAATACTAGAAATTACAAAACTTGAAAGTTCTTTTCCTTCCCTTCCATCCATTTAGGTGTACATTTGCCTTGATTCTATAGAAAACCGTAGTCAGTGTAACCATCGTAGTAACGCAGATGACAGTGGAATCAGCTGGGAATCGGAATCCGAGAGTCTTGAAGAAGCACTGCAGAGGTTAAATAAGAATGTAGAGACATTCCCTCCTCTGACAGATTTTAGAACAGGTATACTTTTTCTTTTTAATGAAAATAGGATTCTTAGCAAAACTTGATTTTTGTTATATGGACAGGGGAAGTTGGGTTATTCTAATGCTAACTATTTTTCTCTTACTCGTTTTACATGCATGAAATCTTCAAATTCTGAAGATACCTTGGAGATAATCTCAATCCCATTTTCTAGATTAGGAAGGTAAACTAAAAGAGAAGTTAAGCAACTCCCCTAGGATATTTCCACTTTCCAAAAATAAGTTTGTGTTGGGAAATTGACAGCATAATGCATAAAAGATTATTTTCTTTTTTTTTATAGCTTTATTTTATTTTTATGTGGTGCTGAGGATCGAACCCAGTGCCTCTCACGTGCTAGGCAAGCATGCTACCACTGCGCCATAACCCCAGCCCCAAAAGATTATTTCCTAAGCATGATGTTTTACCACTAGCTCAAACAGTGAAAGTTGCCAGTTAGACCTTAATGGCAGTAATTAAATTGTAAACCACCTACACTGATAATTTTGAGATGGGGACTCAGACTGTCCTGGTCCATCAGGATAGGTGAAATTCCTTTCTTTTCTTTCCAATCTGTTCTTCCATTCTTTATTAAATCTGCATGGTTCTGCTTTAAGGGAAATCTCTTTAATTTGTGGTTTGACGGTTTGTGAATACCAAGAGTACCTGTACATTTGTATCACTATGTGATAGAGATGTATTTATTCTTGATGTTTTGTGTATACTAGAACAAACTTTAGCAAAGGAAAAAGTGTATCAGCCTAATTAATGTCTTACTTGATTTTTTTTTTTTAATTTTGAGACAGGGTCTCATTAAGTTGATGAGGCTGGCCTTAAAACTTGTGATCCTCCTGCCACAGCCTCTCCAGTGAAATTTTAATAGGTCACAACCTACTTGTGGCTGATGAGTATTGCTTGCAGTTGCCTCCACCTGGAATGTTCTTCCCCCAGACTGTCTGTGAGAGTTTAGGTCTCTGTTCAACTGTCTGTTTATTTCAGGTCTTTCCTGACCTCTCATATATAAAACAGTCTTCACCCTCAGACTCTCCCAAATCTCCATCCTCCTTCTGACCTCTTTTAAATAGCACTGGAGCAGGTGACTCTGGGTCACCAGCAATAAGAGGAATACCTGACACAAGTAGGTGCTTATGTTAAATGAGTAAAAGAATAAATTCATGGGGTTTTATTTCATACACTCCCAATTTATATTCCAGAGGGAACAATTCCTTCTTCATATTGTTTGTACCTCAAGGGAAGTCACACAAACAATATACATTATTTGTGCATTTTTGGTGAATATACTTCAATAAAAAATTTTATTTATGAAAATTAAAGTAATGCATAAGCGTGTTCAATAAGGAATTTATATCAAAGGAGTTGTCTTTTGGGTTAAAATGACAAATAGGACTTTCAGGTTTTTTTAAGTTCTATTTTAAAAAGACAAAACGAGAGCCATGTTTTTAAGGCTAGAAAGGTAAAAGTTAGACTGTTAACAGTATTTCAGTTACTAGCTATACAGAACAGATCAGATAGATGAGATTCTTTATTGTTCTATTGATGACTTGTAACTTCAAGAATAACTAATAAAAAACCATTTGAAGCCGGGCACAGTGGCGCGCCTGTAATCCCAGCATTTAGGGAGGGTGAGACAGGAGAATTGTGAGTTCAAAGCCAGCCTCAGCAATGGCGAGGCACTAAGCAACTCAGTGAGACCCTGTCTTTACATAAAACACAAAATAGGGCTGGGGATGTGGCTCAGTGATCGAGTGCCCCAGAGTTCAATCTCCGGTACCAAAAAAAAAATCATTGGAGGGAGTAGGAATATAATAAGTCAATGGTAGAGTACTTGCCTAGCATGTACAAGGCCCAGGGTTCAGTGCCCAGCACAGCAAAAATAGATAATTGAAAAAAGTTTTAAATCACTTGAAATCAAATTCTTCGTACTTTAGAAGTGTGTAGTATTTCAATGTCACTTGCTCATGACTGCATTTTTCCTTGTGGAATTATCTAGAAGAGTATGACTGACATAGGAAGTAGAATGAGACAGTAAATTGAGGCATATTTTACTTTAAAATTTAGAAGAGTGTGAAGAGAATGGAAATATGCTGATTTTCCCAGTTTTACTCAAGCCTACCATTCATTAACACAATTTATATGTGAGCATTTGCACCAGATACTATATTAGGAATATAAACTCTAATTAGAATATAAATTCTAATTCTAATTCTGAGTTCTGAAGAACAAGTGGATACAGACATGTAAACTAAGTACAGTATAAAGTAACAACTCATATTAAAAGTTGTGTATGATGCCATAGGATCACAGAGAAGACTGATCAGTTAGTAGTCAGGACTTTTTAAGTTATGTTGAAAGAAGAGTAGATGTAAACAGAAAAGGGGTGGGCTCAGGATGGTTGGGCATGGTGACATACAGCTATATTTCCAGTGATTTAGGAAGCTGAGACAGGAGGATCACAAGTTCAAGACCAGCCTCAGCAACTTGGCAAGACCCTGTCTCAAAAAGGGCTGGAGATGTTGCTCAGTGGGAGAGCACCCCTGAGTTCAGGACCCAGTATCCATCCCCCAAAAGGGGGGGCCTCACGAGTGCATTTTGTTTTTTTTTTTCAATCTGTAGTTAATTTGTTTTACAAAGAGAGAACCAAGATAATATACAGTAGTGGCTTAGGAAAGGTTTTTGATATATTTATATATTTATAGTAATCACTTACTGACACATATATGCTTATTACATAATGAGGACAGGTTTATAAGAAAGGGATTTGTAGGAATCCAGCATTAAATGACTATAGCCACCATGGTGGTAAACAACATCTCAGCACCAGGTGACTCTGGCATGTATTCTAAACTCTGTACAATAAGCAAATCCATTAAGATAGTTAGCTGAGCGTTTGTGCTGGACACTGACACATGAACTGTCTCTTAACTGACTTTTGACATGTTAACAGTATTTGGAGAAAGCCCAGGTGCATTTTTGTCGGCTGTGGGATACCTTAGCCTAGCTTCCTCCTGCTATAGGGTGAAGGGATTCTTTTGTCTTGCTGCCACACAAGACACACTCCATAGTCTCTAATAAACTGCATTTTATGTAATGCTGAATTTGCTGCCGCCTTTGGTTTTAGTTATCTTTTGCCTTTTGCAGCCACTTCTTACACACTGTTTTCTCAAAACAGTTTTTGGTTGATTTTTGTTTTAAGGACTAAATGTGCTTAGGTTTCTTTTTAATAATTTTTTAAAATTAAACTATGCTTTAATGAAGGCAGAAAATAATTATTCAACATCTACTAACTAAACAACCAAAAAAATAAAATGTTGATGCTACTTTTAAAGTTAAAATACCTGGCAAATCTTAATTACTCCACAAAAAGACTGAGTTAGGTAATAGTGAAGGCATCTGGGAATTTCTCAAGTGACTAGACAGAAAAATGCAAGCCATCAGCTAAAGAATGAGTGATAGCAAATATTTATTTTTCATTAGACAGTATATGTAAACACTTTACACATACAAAATTACAGTGTGACAATTCTTGCATGCTAACCAATAAATGAGCTTCATTCAACTATTATAAATCATTAGATAGTGGGTATTCTTATTTTATGGGTTTAGGCAAAAACCTGCAAGACAGCAATATAAATATTGATGTTCTAGATTTAGCAGCTGCTCTACACAGTTTTCAGGGCTACATTAGATGCTAATTTTAAAGTGCAGGCCGTTGCAGTGATGCATACCTGTAATCCTAGAACCTCGGAAGGCTGAGACAGGAGTTGTTTAAAGCCAGCCTTAGCAACAGCGAGGCGCTAAGCAACTCAGTGAGACCTGTCTCTAAATAAAATACAAAATAGGGCTGCGGATGTGACTCAATGGTCAAGTGCCCATGAGATCAATCCCCAGTACCCCCAGAAGAATAAAGTGCATATTAGGCTTTGGCCTCTATAATATCATCATAGGTTAACAGTTTTACAAATTCATAAACATTAATAAAAAACAATCTAAAAAAATAAAATCTTTGAGAGATCTAGTTTCTCATAGGCTTCTTCAGTAAACATTGACAAGTTCTTCATCTGCTATGAATTGTAAAGAAATCTAAGTCCTTTAGAAGGGCATTTTGGTTTAGAATTAGCATCAAAATTTCTTAAGTGTGGGTGCTTCAAGACTCATGAGAAAATTCTGGAAGTGAGAGTACCCTATTACAATCCATTTGAAGCATCTGTTTTACTTTTTCCTTCCCCCTCTTCTGTGTCATGTGCCACAATTTGAATTTTGTTCTTTAAGTTTCTTCTTGCAGTAATGCCAGACCTCCTCCATTAGCTCTATCTCATGCTTTCTCCATTTTCAGTAGTTCTGAAACATTAAATATTTTGGCTTTCCGGGAGGAACTTTCATGGTTTCACACAATTGTAGCAATCTTATCTTCAGGTGTTGAGATGATACTGAATTTGTTCTTTTTCCTTAATATTATTACTCAAAATTGCTGCTATTACTGATTCTATCGCAGTTTCCAAATGCTCTCTGGTACTCTTGAAAGAGGTTGCCAGGTTTTTCTCTTGTTGGATGCTGTCTTCATCTGTTTTAGATTTTTTGAATTTCTTTTCAACTGTTGAGACTTTTTCTTAGAAGCATTTGCTTTACCAGGCATTTCAATCACTGATTTTTCTTCAGTCTCTCAGGAACTTGCACTCCTAGGAGAACATTCTTGATATAGGGACAGACATGAACATGATGAAATATAGGCATTAAGATTTTAAATTAAGTAATCATGTTGAGGTAACTCATTGAGTATATGATGTAGGAACTGCTTTGGAAACTATGAAGCCCACACATTGCAGAGTTAGACTATCTGCAGGCAGTTAAGATACCATTGAAAAATTTTAAACAAGAGCAGTGTAATTGAATTTATAAAACTTAATTAATTTGAGTTTTACACAGAACAGATTGGAGGAGAGAACTGAAAGCAGGAACTGCAGAAACCGTATTTCTTTGCCTTTGCAAAACATAACCCAAACTATGAGAGGTTTGGAAGAATTAGAAGTGGGCTGGTAGCAGGGTGACCTCAGCCATGAAAATAGAACTAGGAACTCTAAGGATGTGAAAGTGCCTTTGTTCAAAGCTTAATCCTCAGGAATTAGTAAGGAAAGTTTATAAAATATAAGCAGTAAAGAAGGCAACATAAAGCCAGCTGTTCTGTATTTAATTCTGGGTGGTGAGCATATGGTTGTTACATTTACATCTTTGTACTTTTCTATATTAAAAAATTTTTAAGAAAATCAAAGGCAGGGCTGGGGTTGTAGCTAAGTGGTAGAGTGCTTGCCTAGCATGTATGAGGCCCTGGGTTTGATTCTCAGCACCACATATAGATAGAGAGATTAAAAAAAGAAAAGGTCCATTGACAACTAAAAAAATTTCAGAAAAAAAAGAATCAGGCAATTCTATGATTTTCCCACTTTTTCTGCCTTTCCAGAAATGCCTTGCCTTGCAGAATATGCTGATGGCTTATGGTATAGAGCAAAGATTGTATCCATTAAAGAATTTAATCCTCTGTCTGTCTTGGTGCAGTTTGTTGATTATGGATCAACTGAAAAGCTGACAGTAAACAGGTAAAAAAAAAAAAAAACAAGTCAAATAATGATTTCTAGTTTTGTTCATTGGAAAGCCCTTCTGCTTTTAAAAGAAAAATCTATTATAAAGCTGTTTATATATTAGTGATCTTTAGTCTAGACTTTTATTGTGATAAGATTCATTTTAACTGTTTTTAAATATACAATTAGTTGGCTTTAAATACTTGCAGTGTTACACAACTGGCACCACTTTTCATTTCTAGAACGTTTTCATCAAACAGAAGCTCTGTATCAATTAAAAAATAATGACCCATTTCATTCTCACCTAGCCTTTGATAACTCATTTACTTTGAGTCTGTATGAAGTTGCCTATTCTAGGTACTTTATATAAGCAAAATCCTACACTGTTCATCCTTTTGTCTTATTTTACTTAGCATTGTTCTCAAGATTCATCCATGTTGTAGCATGTGCCAGAATTTGGGGGGGGGGGTGCTGGGGATTGAACTCAGGGGTACTCAACCACTGAGCCACATCCCCAGCCCTATTTTGTGTTTTATGTAGAGACAGGGTCTCACTGAGTGGCTTAGCACCTCGCCATTGCTGAGGCTGGCTTTGAACTCACAATTCTCCTGTCTCAGCCTCCCCAGCCACTGAGATTACAGGCGTGTGCCACCGCTCCCAACTCAGAATTTCATTTTTTAAGGCTGAATAATATTGTTTATACACACCACATCTTTTATTTATCCATTTTTCTATCAGTGGATACTTGGTGTTGCTTCTACCTTTTACCTGTTGTGAATATTGTTCATATCAATATGTATATATAAATATCTAAGATCCTTTTTTAAATCATTGTAGATATTCAGAAATGGAATTACTAGATCAAATATTAATTCTGATTTTATTTTTTTGAGGAACTGTCATAAACTTTTTTTTCTGTAGATGACACAATACCCTTTGTTTTATTTATTTTTATGTGGTTCTGAAGATTGAGCCCAGTGCCTCACACGTGTTAGGCAAGTGCTCTACCACTGAGTTACAACCCCAGCCCCATAAACTGTTTTCTCTAACAGCTACACCATTTCACATTCCCACTAGCAGTTCAGCCAGGGATTCCAGTTTTTCCGAATCTTCACCAACACTAGTTTCCAACTTTGGGAGTTTCTCTCACCCACACCTCTGTCCCTTCTTTCCTGCCGTCCACCTTCCCCTCCTTACCTTCATTCCTTCCTTCCTTGTTATCCTAATGAGTGCAAAGTAGGATCTCCTTGTGAAATGGATTTGCTTTTCCCTAATAATCAGTGATATTGAGCATCTTCTCCTGTGCTTGTTCACCATTTATATGTTCTCTTTGGAGGAATGTCCATTTCTATTTGTGGTTTCTTCCACTCCATAGGCTGCCTTTACACTCTGATTATGTTCACGGCTTTTACTTTTGAAATCTATTTTATCTGATTTTCATTTTGTTGGCTATGCTTATGGTTTCATATCCAAAAAAACTGCAAAGTCCAACATCATGAAACTTTTCCCTTACATTTTCCTCCTAAGAGTTTTATAGTTTCAACTGTCGGAGAATTTGGTGACAATCTGAACATTTAAAGAATTTCTTTTGTTGACAGACTGCGTCAAATTCCTCTTCATCTTATGCAGTACCCAGCCCGAGCCATAAAGGTCCTCTTGGCTGGGTTCAAACCTCCCATAAGAGACTCAGGAAAGACAAGAATACCGTATTGTCCCAAGTGGAGCATGGAGGCATTGTGGGCTATGATAGACTGTCTTCAAGGAAAACAGCTCTATGCTTCCTCCATGGTAAATATCTATTATCTTCAGTTAGCCAAAATTCTCTTAAAAGCTATTTCCAACAGTTCCTATTAATTTTGTAAAGTGTTTTGTTTCTGTGTAAATCTACATGCAAAAAATTTAAGAGTTAAGGTATAAAAAGCTGTGCATACTATGGGAAAAAATCTTAAGGTTAAAATGGTAATTTAGCTTATATACAACAAACTTTATTATCCCTATCATGATAGGTAATGAATAAGATTAAAATGATCAAGATATATATCCTGTGATCAAAGAACTTGTAAGTTAATGAGGAGAAACAAGCATGCAAACCATTAATTAATCTGAGTTAGAATGCAATAAGTACTCCAACAGAGGTATAGGTCATTTGTGGGGATGAGGATATTCTAGAAATATATCTATATTATAGGAATCCCAGATCTCCTTCCCAGAAAGGCACTCAGACTGGTGCTAGGTGGAAAGTTGACCTCCAGGTTGCCCTCATCCTTATCACTGGTATTGATCCTGCCTGCCTCCCTCCTTCCTTTGTACTCCCTGCCTGGTCCCATGACTTTGGGATTCCTACGCATAAGCTATGATGAGTTCATTAGACAGTAATGTTACTAGAAAGTGCTGTTTGAAAACCCCTATGCTTATCATGTAGGATTTCTCTCAAGAAGCCAGTAAAAATATAGAGGGTAAGTATTTCTTACATAAAGTATTTTTCCACCTTTGTGAGTAAGTCAAAATATACTCAGTTTATGCAAACAGGGGGCTTTGAGTGTGGAATGCACATCAACTTTAACATGGATAATGGTAATTAATTAAAGTCCACTATCTCCATCTAGGAAAACCTTGAGATTTAATTACAGTTTAAATAGAAGAAGGAATGGGATTTAGTAGGAAACCATTGCTGATGCCCTTTGGAAATACTAAGTATAAATAAGTCTAGAGAATGACTTTTCCCTCCTGTGTGAATGGTCAGATGTAGGAGGGAAAGGGCAGCAAAGACATTGTTGACTGCTGTATCTTTTAATTTTAGGCCCAGGCACCAGAACAAATAGTGACATTATATGAAGATGAACAGTATCCAGTTCATATGTCATTAGTAGAAATGGGGCTCGCAGACAGAGATGAATGACGTAAGTGTACTTTCTCATCCACTCTTGCGGTTGACGTGAAGCATGTGACTGCCACAGCATAGATTAATGCTGAATTGCTTATAAAAGCACCCTTCGATTTTCCTTGATTTCTCAAAGGAATGACGACAAAGCTCTACAAGAATCCCTCCTCCTGATTTCTTCTTAGGCCCTTCTTACCTCTTGAGCATCGGCATCAGACACCCCATAGTTATGAGAACACTGAGAATGGCTGTTGTGACAGTCCTAATACCAGATGGGTATGGGGTGAGCAGGACAGAACAGTGGGCACCTGTGTGGTGTGTATATGGCACAACTGAACAGTTAGCACTGGGCTAACAGATACCTCTACCTTATTCATACACATAACTCTTATGATTCAACAACTAGATGTGAACATTTACATAAAGCAGAGGTTTAAAGTAACACACATTTTTGTTTTATAGGTATAGACAGTGCAGAGCAACTGCAAGAGCCCAGAGGAAAGTTTTGTTACATTTAGACCATTTCAGGCTGTTTTCTTGACTTGTTCTGCAAGGACTGCTGTTCTTTTTTTCTCCCCCTTATTCTTACATGTTGAACTGTTAAAAATGGTGTGAAAAAAGTTAATAAACATATTTGCTTTCAAATGTTTTTGTTTTATTTACTATAAATTCAAAATTAATAGTTAAATGAAATTTAGTTCATTTTATACCTAATTAAGCAGACAGACATCATGTGATTTGGCATTTAGCCTTCTCACATAGGTCTTTACAATTTTACTCTATATAAATGTATTCATAAATCAGATACACTGTTGCTCTGTGTATTTTTTAATGTATGTGGTATCACACTGTTAACTTCTATTTTCTATTTTATTTGCACTATTTACCTATGTTGTATGTAGATTTTTTTTATTCACTTTCACTGCTAGACCCATTTTATTAGGTATTAGTTATTAGGCATTAGATGGTTACCAGTTTTTACTCAATTACAAATATTTTTCTGTAGGGCCCTTATGTACACGTGAGAGGTTTTCTAGTATATATACATAGTAGTGGGATTTGCTGGCTTATAGGGTAATTACTTTCTAAAAAATAGTTTTTACCAGATATGTTCCTCACCAGCATTTGGTACAGCCAGACCTTTGTTTGCCAGAATCTGACACAAGTAATAAAAAGGTATCTCATTGTTTTAATATGCATTTACTAGTTTATTAATAGAATTAGTGAACATTGTTAACTTGTTCATTGCTTATTCATAGCTTTGGTTCATTTTTCTATTGAGTTGTTCGCAATTTTATTGATCTACAATTTATTCTAAGATTACTATCTTTTGTCAGGCTTATGTATCGTCTTGTCTTCTAGTCTATGGCTTTTTTGAGGGGGTTGGGGTTGCTGGGTATTAAAACTAGAACGTCCCTATTCCAGGAAAAGGGCTCTACCATTGAGCTGAACCTTTTTCATTTTTTTTCAATATATTTTTTTAGTTGTAGATGGACACGATATCTTTATTTTATGTGGTGCTGAGGATCGAACCCAGTGCCTCACACATGCGAGGTGAGTGCTCTACCACTGAGCCACAACCCCAGCCCCCCTTTTCATTTTTTTTTTAATTTTAAGACAAGGTCTTGCCAAGTTGCCCATGCTGGCCTCAGACCTGCATTTCTCCTGCCTCAGCCTCCTGAGTAGCTGGGATTATAGGCATCTGCCACCACAACCAGCATCCTATTCCTTTTCTTGTACTAGCTTTTGACACTTTACTCACTTGTCAACTTTCTCCTTTAAGATTTGTGTTTTGGGGGCTGGGATTGTGGCGCAGTGGTAGCGTGCTCGCCTAGCATGCATGAGGCACTGGGTTCGATCCTCAGTACCACATAAAAATAAAATAAAGATATTCTGTTCACCTGCAACAACAAAAAATATTAAAAAAAAAAAAAGATTTCTGTCTTGTGTGTCTTATTTTAAAATCCTCCCTATCCTGAGGTAATGTAGGTCATTTTCATATTGTTTTTAAATTACCCGGAATTGATACTTTTTTTTTTTTTTGCTACCAGGGATTGAACTCAGGGGCACTCAACCACTGAGCCACATCCCCAGCCCTATTTTGTATGTCATTTAGACAAGAGAGTCTCACTGAGTTGCTTAGTGCCTCGCTTTTGCTAAGGCTGGCTTTGAACTCATGATCCTCCTTTCTTAGCCTCCCCAGCCACTGGCATTACAGGCATGTGCCACAGCGCCAGGCTGATACATTCTTTTTAAAACTTGAGTCATTATCAACTTACTGTCCTAGCCTGGGGACACCAGCCACTCAGAGGCTAAGGCAGGAGGACTCCAAGTTCCAGGCCAGCCTGGGCAATGTAGTGAGACCCTGTCCAAAATAAAATTTTTTTAAAAAAGAGATGAGGATATAGCTTAGTGGTAGAGTGCCCCTGAGTTCGATTGTTAATACAAAAAAATCCTAAATTTTTTTAAACCAAGGTATTATCAAAATTTATTTCCCTATTATATAAATTTAGAACAGATGACTGACTTGCCCTTCTTCAATGACACCTTGCTTCTGTCAGCCTACAGCTTCACTGGTGATAACATCAGGGTAGTTGTGGTCCATCAATACCAGCTAGTTACTTATTCACAGTCACTTCACTCTCAGGTGCCCCGTTTTTTCAGCCTTGTTAGTATCAGTATAAGATTAGTATCTTGATTAATATAAAAGATTATCCACCACTACCTATAATACTGTTGGACCTATTTGTATTCATTCATTGTTGTAACTCCCCATTTTATTAAAATTAATGAGCCTGTTATTTTAATTTGTAATACTAACTGAACACTAATATTTTAGCTAGCAAGACAGACACACTTGAGTATGCTTTCTGTGCAAGTCCATGTTCTGTGGCTGCTGTGCCTGTGAGACATTTATGTGACATATGTCTTATACTTCCTGGTTTTTATAACCATCTCCAATGCAAAACATTATTTAGAAACTTGAACACAGTTCATAAGTTATGATGTTTTCCTTCGTCTAACTGTAAAAAGACAGGATAGGTGACTTATAAATGAAAGCTGTCCTTGTGCATTTCAAATATAAAATGAAGAAACTATGAAGGAAACTTTTATTTTAGAATCCAAACATAATCTTTTACATTTATTCACACACATACACACAATCTATATAAATTAAACAACAGAATCCACAAGAAATGTACATATTTGACCAGAAAAATCAGTGTTACTTCATGATTATAGTCATACAAGGATCATTACAATTCTGTGTCCATTAGGACATTACCATCCTTGTCCTTAACTCGTACTCGACCAGATGTATACTTTGTTTCTTGATGGCCATTTGTATAGACGGTTTTAACAGTGCCATCTGGATATTCCCTTCTCTTGAACTGGGCGGTATGGAGTTCTCTTTGGCCATTATTAAACTCTATGATTTTGTTGCCATCACTGTAAAATTTAAAATAGAATTTCTTCAAAAATATGTAATAGGGCTGAGGCATAACTCAGTGGCAGAGCACTTGCCTAGCATGCCTAGCCTGGGTTTAATCCCCAGAACTACTTTAAGTATATACAACAGTAAAACTACTTAAAGATTAACCTTTTGATTCTGGCAGGTATTTTTCTCGTGGACAATTCCCTTGGTCCTCTTACATTACGGCCCCATGTTCTTTCTACATTATTTCTGCTGCAGGCTAAAAGCTTTAGTTATCAGATTAGCACTTACTCGTGCCCATGTAAAGGTTACTTTAATTTATATTTTTACTACAAAAATGCTTAGTTTTTTTTAAACTTTATATGTGTTCTGCCTCTAAAAAGTTGGTCACTGTATTAAAATCTAGCTATTTTGGAGTTTTTGTGGTTTTGTTCTGACCCTGCTTTCACTAAGTTAAAAGCCATCCAAGTGCTTGGTGTGTATCAGGTGGGGAAGAGAGCTGTATTCCTGGGAAGGGAATCAGACTTAGAACAACCTACTTTGAAACAATGAGAAAGGCTAATGGGGGCATGATAGCACACACTTGTAATCCCAGTTACTTGGGAGACTAAGGCAGCAGGCTTTCTAGTTCAGGCCAGCCTCAACAACTGACACCCTGTCTCAAAATAAAAAAGGGGGGCTGAAAATGTAACTCATGTTAGCCCCAGGGCTCAATCGCTAGTACCACAATAAAAATTTTTTAAAGCAGAGTATGAAAAAATTACCTGATATGTGTGGACATTCAAACTGAACTCTGACACAGATCTAATGAGAAGTATAGGCTGGGGTTGAAGACTGGGAATCGCCACTTCTGAACAAAGACAGACTGGTACTAGCACTGCGTGTTTTTTTTTCCTACAAATGTAATGGCTACCTGAGGCATATGTGTATGGGACTCCAAAGCCATTCTGAGAGCTGCTGCTTACCCAGGAGGTCCCTGTCCACCAGTGTCAGCAGCATTTAAGAACTGATCAGAAATACAAAGTACTGGGGGACGGGGGACTCGGCAAGATAACCCTGAACAATCCAGGTGATTTTAATGTACACTAAATTTTGAGGAACACTGCTATAAATCAGAAATGCCAAAATAATCCTGAATGAACTCAATGTGGGATTTGCCTGTGAAAAAATGGAAAAAGACTGTCTGTGAGTACTAGGATAAATAGGTACATCAAAGTTTTTTTTGGTACCAGAGATTGAAGTCAGGGGAACTAAAACCATGCAGCCACATCCCCAGCCCTATTTTTGTATTTTAATATTTTGTTTAGTTGTAGTTGGACACAATACCTTTTTTTTATTATTTATTTTTATGTGGTGCTGAGGATCGAACCCAATACTTCCATGTGCTATCACTGAAGCACAACCCCAGACCCCCTATTTTGTATTTTATTTAGAGACAGGGTCTCACTGAGTTACTTAGCACATCACTTTTGCTGAGGCTAGCTTTGAACTTACGATCCTCCTTTCTCAGCCTCCCAAGCCACTGGGATCACAGGTGTGCACCACTGCGCCTGGCACCAAACTTACTTTTTTTTTTTTTTTTTTTTTTTTTTTGGTACTGGAGATTGAACTCAGGGGCACTTGACCACTGAGCCACATCCCCAGCCCTATTTTGTGTTTCATGTAGAGACAGGGTCTCACTGAGTTGCTTAGCACCTCGCCATTGCTGAGGCTGGCTTTGAACTCACGATTCTCCTGTCTCAGCCTCCCTAAGTGCTGGGATTACAGGCGTGCACCACCGCGCCCGGCTCCAAACTTACTTTTACACAACTACTTGTCATTCCCCTTTCCTGAAATATTCTGTAGACTCATTCTAAACTTGACATGTTATCTCACGCTATTTCTTGATTTTTGTTTTTTTGGTATCTGGGATTGAACCCAAGGGCACTTAATCATTAAGCCACATCCTCAGCCCTTTTTTATTTTGAGACAGCGTCTTGTGAGGTTGGCTTTGACCTTGCGAACCTCCTGCTTCAGCCTCCTGAACTGCTGGGCTTACAGAAGTGTGCTACCACTCCTGGCTTTATTACCACTACTTTTAACTTCAAAATGCTAACACTGTTTCTTACCTGCTCTCTAAGTTAACTTTGTTCTCTTATCTCAATGAAATTTTGAATGACATAAATATATATATATATGTTTTAGATTTTTAAAAATCCAATTAGTAATAAAAGTTGAATCATGTAAACAGAATCTAGAAACAAATTTAACAGTTGCCATACCGTTGTACTCTGACAACTGTACCATCTGGGAAGATGCTTTCTTCTTGTCCGTCAGCAAATAAGTTTTTAATGGTCTGGTCAGGAAACGTGATTTCTTTTCTTCCATCTGGGAAATGCTTTTCTGTTTAAAAAAGGTTACTATGAATCTTTTATTTTTTTAAAGAAAGGGAAGAATTTAACAAAGGAAGGGAAGAATTTAACAAAGGATAGAGCAAATTTGTACCTATTTGTCCACTTGAAAAATGTAAGACTTCAAGTCCTTCTGGGTATGTGGTGTGAGTTGTCTGGGCAGCAGCATAGTAGTAGATCTGTAAAGACATAGATCTTAAAGCCCTTTCTCCCAAGACAATTCAAATGGTTGAGCTTAAAGAAAACATCCCTGGGAAAACATACCACTCTCTCATCTGGCATGACCTGCTTCACATCACCATTAAAGAAATTGACAGTAACACTCTTGCCATCAGCGCTTACTTCTTTCCGAGTTCCATTGGGAAATAGTATAAGTCGACACCCATTCTTATAAACCTTTTCCACCTAAAAGAATGCAAGATTATCAGTAGGTAAGAGTTCCTCCTGGGACCACGTGACCAAAATGTGCCAAATTCTAAGTGCTTGCTCTAAAATGTTTCATAATAAAAAGTAAGACATTCTTTCAAAATAAAGATCCATTATTTCATTAGGGGTTTCAAACTGGTGATTTTCCAATTTGCTTATTCCCTTTCCATTTATTAGCTAGAACTCTCTAAAACACAAAACCTTTCCTTATCAATGATTTGTTAGTCTACAGATTTTTAGAAAACCAAAATCTTTTGACCGTGTTCTTTGTGCTCCGCTTGTTCCAAGTTGAACACTGAACTCTGGCCCTATAATTTCAATTCAAATGTATCAGATTTGATTATCTGAAAAAGCAGGTTTTGCATAAAACTAAGGTGAGGGGGAAGCCCTCACCTCATGACAATATGTGGACCTTGTTTATAACCCTTCCCTTTTTTTCCCCTCTTTCAGCGGGCGTACCCAGCCAGGCATACCCAGTCAACTTTCCTAAGCACAAGAATCAAACTGTGTAGGCTGGAGTGAAGAGAGAGGACCCTATTCCAGGACCAATATAAGAAAGTCTACAAAATATGAGGGCTAGAAAGAACAACAAAGGCTTAGCTCTGGTGCAAGTTTATAGAAGGAACTGTGTATTCCCTTCTTTTGCTGTACCACTAAACTAGAAATGGCAACTAAACACATGTGATACACTGAGTACTTTTTACTGTCGAAATGTTTAAGCCCCTACAGTCCTGAAGTTAAACCACTAATCCCAGCTACCCTGGAAACTGAGGCAGGAATATGGCAAGGTCAAGAGCAGCCTAGCAACTTAGTGAAAACCTGTCTCAAAATAATTTTTTTTAAAAATGGGTATAGCTCAGTGGTTCAGCAGCACTTGTCTAGCATGTATGAGACTCTGAATCCAACCCCTAGGATTTAGAGGAAGAAAAAAAAATCAACTATGGTCAAGTACAACATGATAACATTCCCATCAATGATGGGTCACATTTAGGTAAACGGATGGAGTTGGAGAATATCATGCTAAGTGAATTAAGCCAATCTCAGAAAACCAAATGCCGAATGTTCTCTTTGATAAGTGGATGCTAAGTCATAATGTGGGGGAGGACACGAGAAAAAAGGAGGAACTCTGGACACAGGGGTGGGAGGAAGGAGGTGGCAGGGGGACAGTAAAGATGGTGGAATATGATGCACACCATAGCCCTAGCTTATAGTATGACTGCATGTATGTTATGATTCTACATCACATACAACCAGAGAAATTAAAAAAAAAAAGTGTTACCTAAAAAAATAAAATAGAATAGTGCTCTCCCAAGATGATAATACAACAGAAAAATCCCTATCACCTAGCAATGTAGAGGTGATAACAGTGCAATGCATTACATGTTTGTGGTGATGCTGGTATAAACAAACCTGCACTGATGATGTATAGAAAATTTAACACAATTATGAAAAGTACATATTACTTGATAACTATGTTTATGTACTTTATGTTTACTGTTATTTTAGAATATACTCCTACTTATAAATTTACTGTGAGCAATGTGCATGTTCCACCAAGAACAGCCTCATAAATCTTGCACTTAATGCATCTTTTTATTGGATCATTTTCTCTTGTGCTTCATCTAATCTCAAGTAAATGTTCTATTCATCACAGCCCTAAAGCAACAGGCTACACAACCCCCTAGACCCATACATACATAGCCATCTAGGTTTATATAAGTACATTCTGATGTTCATGCTATGACACAATCACCAAACAACACAGATGAATGGATCCCTGTTTTTATGCAACACATAACTGTATTTTAGAATCTAAGCATTCCACTCTATTTTAGCCAGTGTTTATTTTTTACATCATTCATTATTTTTAAAATTTGTTTTAACCTTTCCATCAGGATGACTGATTTCTCCCTGGATTTCTTCTTTTTCTTCCTTCCTTTTATATTCAAGATCTGGAAAGTTTACCAATTCAAGTGGATCCCGGGGCAAGGCAGCCTATAAGACAACACATTTCAAGCAGCTTAAACCTACACTTATTTCCAAATCATAATATTACAGGGTTCTAGGACTAGTACTTGGTGCTATGTATACAATGTTAAATAAAAGCCTCCCTTATACATAGTTTAGAAACTTAAAAAATCAATATAAAACCTGGATCATCTATTTGAACATATAAAAATTAAAAAAGATTTACTTGTCCCTTACCGAGCTGCCTACATCACGAAGAGTTATAGACTTGGATCTTTGAGATGGATTACCTGCTAGGATAAAATTGTCAGAGTTAGTTTCAATATTTAATTTAAAATGTTAAAACTTATGAGTATGGTCAAACATTAATTTGTATCCTTTTGTGAACTGCTGTCCTTTATCCTTTAAGGAAATCTTAATATTTTTCTCTACTGATTTGTAGGAGTTCACCATTATATAAATTCCAATATTTATACAAGTACTTAAATCTTCAGTGACCAACAAAGATAATGACAATATCTGTTCTCAGAGAATATACAATGCAGAGGAAGAGACAAGGGCTCAAATAACTTAACAGACCCCTGGTGTTCTAAAGACCACCAATAAGGAATATTAAGAGACTGGTGTGGGGTACAGATAAAAGAGGCATTCAAGAATAAAGAAAATTTGGCTTGACCAAATATCTGGGTATTTAGTTAAAACCTATGTGTTCTAATGACCACAGCCTAAGCTTTTTAGGTCATAACCAGCATACCAACCATGTAACTCATACATTATGAAAGTAAAACAAGTGCACACACACTTAACATGACCCAGCATCCTCCTCCTGGCACATACCCTAGAGAAGCCAATCATCAAGACCCACTCTGTAGCCCTGTATGTTATCCTCCAAACCTGGGGAAACCTAAATGCTCAGCAACAGGGACACTTAATGGTGGAAATATACAATGGGATCTGTAGAGCTATTAAAATCAGTTACCTAGAGTTTTTAAGTATCAATGTGCTTAAATCTTAAAATACTAAGAAAAAAAGCAAATTGCAGAAGGACATACAGAGTACAAAACATGCTTTATCAATTCATGGTCGCAGTGTAGTAAAAAAATAAAAAGAAAAGCACAATGTTATCAGGAATTACTACCTGAAGTTGATGCACAAGGGCTTCAATTATATTTACAATATTTTATTTCTTAAAGTGGTTATTCTCCATTCTTTAAATTCTGAAATATTTTATTAAAAGACCGTGCATCCTCTTACCTTGTGTTGGCAAGTAATTTTTCTTATATTTTTCTACCTGGGTTCCTGAAGAAATGTGACTCTTTTGAAATCGAACAGATGGGTTCTATAGTGTTAGAGATAATTGAATATTAAAAGAGTGTTAGTCTATATATCAGTACACTGAGTGAAACTAGCAAAACTCAAGTTAGAGGTAAGAACACTATAAGCTTATTCATTCATGTTTTTATTTTTTTATTTATCACAGTACTGTCATCTAGAATGAACTATACACACGTACTCCTTTTATATATATTCATTCTTCAAAATATGATATCATAGAGCATAGAGTACAGACCTTCATGATCAGTCAGCCTCCTCCAGGAGCTGTGCTCATGCCCTCAAAGGCTTAAACCTAGCTCTCCCTGAGAATTGACACTCATGAACTCAGAGCTCCTACCACTAGGATGAGGCCTCCTTGCTCTGTCTTGACCTTACTCCCTCAATCTGTATTTTGTCCTGCCTCAGACACCCTAAAGAGCAAACCCCAGAATCTCATTATCAATACTATCAATACCCACAATTATCAGTTAAGTACAAAAATCAGAATTTCAAAGCATTCCACTTACAAAGATCCACAAGTGGGATATTCCACCAACTAGTTAGCCTTTAAAAAGTCAATGCCATTTAATAAAATGCTAAAGCATTTAAGGATTAGATGCCTTGATTTCTACAATTACCTTCAAATGGTTTAGTAAAACACATACAAAAGTACAAAAGTGTTCATGGTGGTTAACTCTAGGTGGGTTTTCAGGTGTTTACTGTTATGATTTAGATCTTAAATGTCCCCCCAAAAATTATGTGTTGAAGGCCTGGTCCCCAGATAAGAGAAATACGGGAAGGTTGTGGAAACTTTAGGGGTGGGGCCTATTGGAGGAAGTAGGTCCATGAAGGGAATACTGGGACCCGGGCCCCTTCCTTCCACCCTCTCACTTCCCTGCTACCATGAGGTGAGCAGCTTTGCTCCACCACCTACTCCCACCCCTACCATGATGTCTGGCTTCAACACAGGCCCAAAACAATGAGGCCAAATGACCATGGAATAAAGCTGTGAACTAAAATAAACCTTGCTTCCTTTTAATTGTTTATCCCAGGTATTTTGTCACGGAGACAGAAAGCTGACTAACCTATTAGTTTTTCATTTATTCTCTATATTGGGACAGTTCCATAATAAAGTGTTAGTGGAGCAGAGGAGAATGCCACTTCCTGACCACCCATCCTATCATTCTAGCTCAATCCTCTAAAACTGACCCTGACAATGCCTACAGCCTACAGTTCATTAATTCATATATTTTTGTGATGTCCTCAATACCTTGTACCCTTATGCCTTCTGATACAGTTTAAATGTATGGTTCACTGCAGTCACTCTTGTCAAGCACACTGCCAGCTTCCACATCCCTCTTTCACTTTGGCATTCACTTGTGTGGCCATGTGTTTGCTAAAATATAATTTTTTGCCACCCTACACCCAAAAAGCTGAAGAAAAAAAAAAACAATGTGAACAATTCTCTTTATACTTATAGCCTCTAAACCAGGTGGACTCCAATACAGCTCTGAATCAGCCTCCCCTCCCCAGTCCTCCTGCTTTCCACTCAGACAACTACTTTCCACTTTCTCCTTCCTCCTCAACCTGCAACTCCTCCACCCACTCAGCTGATGAGCATGCTCCAGCTTTCCTGAGAAAGTTAAAGCTTTAGAAGGGACCTACTACCAGCTGCCACCAGCATTAGCCTGCTATCATCAGGTATAGCAGTCTATACCTGGCCAGGGCCAACCCTCCATTCATTCCCAGACCTACCCCCTCATCTGTCCCAGGATGCTGCTCTGGACACTCCTCTACATCCTCCTGTATCAGTGTCTTCCTCTCCACTGAATCAATACTACATACACATCTGTCCATTTTCCTATCTTAAAAACACAAAAATCCTTCTCTTCAGCCACTATACCTCACCACAGAGCTGTTGGGCTTTGTAACTGCACTGCATTCTCTCTTGTCCAATCAGGCTTTCACCTTCACTACTCCAAGACAACAGATCTTACTGCCCACCACAGTTATCTCAGCTTGGTACATCAGATGGCTGGTCTTAGTCCTTACTCTGCAGCAACCTATACAGGAAGGAACTCTCCTCCTTCAAGGTACTTTCTTCACTTGCCTCAGGACACCACACTGGCCTCCATTCTACCTGCTCTCAGGCTGTTCACTCTCTTCATCCCTTTGTCTCACAGCCAGCTCTTTCCCACCTGTTCACAGCCCCAATAGTCTCCCCTGGCCTAATGCTTAAGCACACATTCTGAGGACTCCAAGTGCAATCCACACCTCCCCTGACATCTGTGTAAATGCCACAGCAGCATCTCCACATGATGGCTAGGCACTATTTCCTACTTCCTTGACAACATCTGAGCTCCTAGTAGCCAAACTCCCTGAAAATACATGCTCTTTTCTTCAGTTCTCTTTTTGGCTCCATTAGGAGCCAAAAACTAAACAATGATGGGAAGTTATTCTTAACTCCTCTTTTGCTGTCACATCCCTATACCTGCTCATCAACAAATCCAGTCCACTTCAGACCCTCCAGTGCCGCTACCCAATCTCAGCCACCATCAGAACAGTCTCTGTGTTCCTGAAAAGGCCCATTTTGGCCTCCATCTATTTTTCAGTCTGTAGCAGACAGAATAAGCTTACTAAAATAAAGGAGCAGGCCACCATGAGCCTCCAGGGGCTTGCAGCTCACTCAAGAAAAGCCCCCAAATGCTCACAGGAATCTATTAGGGCCTAATGAACCCAGCATGTTCCATCTCCCTCTGATTCTGTTCCCAACCCCTCTCCCATTCAGTTCCAGTACCTTATCTCTCAGCATGTCCTTGCTTACTCCTGCAAGCCATTCTTCTTTAGTAAGGAATCCTATCCAGCTATCCTATCCAAATGGCAGTACCCCATGCTCCACACCCCAACAGCTAACCCCTCCAGTCTTGCTTTTTTTCTTAGTCCCATCACTATCTCACACCACACATTTATTTATCTACTATATTTAAAGTCTTTCTGTTGCTACTAAAATATAAATTCCACGAAGGCAAGGAATTTTGTCTGTTTTGCTCACTGCTGTACTCCCAGGGTTCATATGCCCGCCACAGCCTGGTTATTCACATAGACAAATGAAAAACCAGTCACTTGATGAGAAAGAAGTCTATGCATGTGACTGCAAAAATCTGACATACATTTGACCTTTTAAACTGAGGTTATCCACCTATTGTAGCATACCTCCTTCCTCCTTTGTAAGAAGTATAAAAATAAATTTGAGGGGCTGGGGTTATGGCTCCATAGTAGAGCACTTGGCCTAGCATGTGTGAGGCACTGGGTTTGATCCTCAGTACCACATAAAGATAAATAAACAAAGGTAGTGTGTCCATCTACAACTAAAACATACTTTAAAAATTAAAAGTAAATAAATAAATTAATGAATTTGAGCTGGGCACCCTGGTTCACTGCCTGTAATCCCAGTAACCTGGGAGGCTGAGACTGGAGGATTGCAATTTCAAGGCCAGTTTCAACAACTTAGTGAGACCCTGTCTCAAAATAAAAAAGCAAAAAGGGCTGAGAATGCAGTTCAATGGTAAAGCACTCTTGGGTTAAATCTTCTATACCAAAAAAAATAAAAGTATAAAAATAAATTTGCGGGCTGGAGTCGTGGCTCAGCGGTAGAGCGCTTGCCTAGCATGTGCGAGACACTGGGTTCGATCCTCAGCACCACATAAAAATAAAGGTATTATGTACACCTATAACTAAAAATAAAAATATTTAAAAAAAAAAAAAAATAAAAATAAATTTGCCAAGTAACTGTATACAGCAAAGCATATAAAAATGGTTTTTTTGTTGTTTTTCGTTTTTGTTTTTGTTTTAGTGGTGCAGAGAATTGATCCCAGGGCCTTGGCAGCTAGGCAAGTGCTCTGCCAACTAAGGTACATCCCCAGCCCCAAAAAGAACTTTAATTATTATTGTTGTTGTTGTTTTTCAGTACTAGGAATTAAACTAAAGAGTGCTTTACCACTAAGCTAAATCCCCAGCTCTTTTTATTTATTTTGAGACTGGGCCTTACTTAATTGCTGAGGCTGGCCTTGAACTTGTGATCCTCTTGTCTCAGCCTCCAAGTAGCTGGGATTACAGGCATGTGCCATGATGTCCAGCTAAAATTCACCATCTAAAACCATTGTTAAAGGTATAGTTCAGTGATATAAACACATTCACATTGTTGTCATGTAACATTAGTTGTCCAACCATCTCTATAACTTTTTCATCTTGTAAAACTGTAATTTTAAACCCACTAAAAACTCACTTCTTGGCCCCCAGTCCCTGGCACATACCATTCCACTTTGTCTTTATGAAATTGAATGCTCAAATATTTACCATCACCCTCAAAGCAGCTAGATCCCAAAACCTACCACAGACTCGTCTTTTTTTGTGGCAGTCATACACTGGTAGGCCGTAGGGCTGCTCTCAATTGCTTCTGCTTTCTTCCAGGCATCAAGTCTGAATCTTTCCATCACTTTTATCTCTTCCCGGAGGTCTGTGTTCTCTCTGACTAACATTTCTATCTGGCTTCTGAGACGGCCGTGTGTGCTTGACCATTTTGCTTCCCTCCTTTTCAAATCTTCCTGTAAATCTGCTACTTGCTGTTTCAAAGCCTCTCCCCAGCAAAAAAAAAAAAAAAAAAAAATTACTACATTTGAAGGTAAAAGAACCAAAAAGACACATCAATGAAACAATAGCCAGCCCAAAACTAACATCAGAAAAGGCTTACTCAATAAATAACTGGATTTTTCAGAGAGGGGAACAGGAGATCAGGTTAGACTTTCACTTTATATCATTAACAATTCTAGAAAGCAGAAGCTACACCTCGTAGGAGCTGACTTTAAAACATGGCATGAGGTAATAAAGGCCTAACCAAAGACAGTCACTGAAAGAAAAAGAAAGGGATCTATGAGTAATACCTGGTTAGAAAAAAAAAAATTTACAGAAATTCATAAACAGAAGGGAAAACTGTGATAAAGGATAGAGTGACTGATTCCAAAGTCAAAACAACCTAACCTGAAAACTGATTCTATATGGAATTCATTAGAATCCATGAGTGTTAAGAAAATGAGTTTTCAATGAGTTTTCAATGGCATAACTAACTGAATAAGTAAAGAGACTACTGGAAATGGTGAGAAGCAACGCGCAAGTAGACAAACAAATCAAGACTGATGTCAGGCAGCTGGGATTGTGGCTCAGTGGTACACAGCTTGCCTAGTACATGTGAGGCACTCGGTTCCATACTCAGCACTGCATATAAATAAGATAAAATAAAGGTCCATCAACAACCAAAACAATATTTTAAAAAAGAGAGAGGATCTTAAAAAAAAAAAAAAGACTGATGTCAGAACAAGGCAAGCTCAGTCACCTATGGAACACAAGCAGGTGCAATTTGTTGGGAGTGAGCAAACACTGAGAAAGGAGCACTGGCAGAAACAAGAGACCCCTAAGTAGGGGGATTTGGTCATCAGAACCCTGACCACCTCAGTAACATGTGCACAAATACCCAGAAACTTGGCCCTATCCACTGCCTAGGCTGTACAACAGCCAATAAAGTAGCCTGGGGGGGAGAGAATGATACCAGAGCTCAAAGGTCTCTCCTTCAGGGGTGCTACACCAGCAATAGCACAGAATTGGATTTAGTAAAGTCAACGCTCTAGTCCCAGTTGTATGCCTCGAAAGCTCTTGGAAAAATAGGTCATTAATTTACCTGAACATCAAATTCCCTATGTAAAAAAAATTATAGTAAGTGAGAAGTGTCTCAAAAGTATTTTTATTATACAGGAAGATAGACTTTTAATACTAGAATGATAACACACAAGTCTAAAAGCGTTAAGAATTCAAAACCTGTCGGATCCAAAATGAAGGCCTAGATGGACACTGCATTCCTAGTCTCTCCAGGACCAGGGATTAAAGCAGGGGAAATACTGTTTCTCTATGAGTTATTAGAGGACCCTTGACAGCTGCCTCCATGCAGAAATTCCAGTCACATGCCCATGTGGGTTGCCAGGCCCCAGCGTTTGCGCAGGACCCTGGCTGATTGACTATGCAGAACACGCTCCCAGGCAGGACCCCCAGCTCCAGTGCCCACACATTGCGGAGGACCTCTGGTCGCCCACCCACGAAGGACCCCTAGCCATAGCTCCCACATGGGACCCCCAGCTCCCACACAGGACCCCTGGCTGCTGCTCCTGTGTGGACCTCCATCTATCAGTGTGGAACTCCTCCATTCGCCTACACCTGGGAACACCGTATAGGATCTGGGGACAACCTTCTTCTTCCACACAGCACACCACAGAGCTGCATCTCCGAACACATCGCCCAAAGCCACTGTCTAGCCCGGCCCTACACCCTATCTCTGAAAGCAGATGTCTCCACTGTGGGACTCCTTCATTGCCATTTTGGACCTGGGCGGGGAGGTACCAATAAACAACACATAGCCTCACCCTACTGGATGAGAAAGGAAGCAAAACTTTTTATTTACTTTGAGACTTTTTCTCCCTCTATTATCCCTTTTTTTCCTTTTTTTCTCTTCTTCCTTTATTTTTCTTCTTTTCTCTTTCTCACCCTTTTCCCGCCCTTACATTCCCAACATTTGTGAACCCAGGTATTATTTATGCATTAGGCTACTGAGGACTGGGATGTCTGATTAGTATACTACAGTTGTATTCTATAGTCTCTTATCTTCTATTTTTACATGTTTTATGTTTTTTTAATTTTTATGTTTCCTTGTTTGTTGTACTCTATTTTCTTCCTACTTACTTGTCTTCCCCAAATCTCTTTCTCTCTTTTCTACAATTAGCCAACTTCTTTTGGACTCCTCTTTCATGCTTTCTAGGATCTAATAACTATATCTTCACTTCCTACCTCCCTAACATCTCATCCTACACCCCACCCCGGTTCTCTTTAGTCCACCAGCAGAAAATGTAGACCCTTTTGCAAATCTATCATTTATATAGTAGATACTAAATGAACTCATAATTTCTGTGTATTGTAACAAAGCTGTAAATGTCCTATTAGGAGCTACTTGATTTAAAACTATATATTGTTTGTATTGAGATCTGTTAATATTGGTCTCCCCCTTAAAGGAGAGGTATTGGAACCCTGTAGGGAATCTATAAGCTTATAGGATAAAGACTGTGGACTGACTACGCACGGGCGGAGGAGGAAACCAGCTGCACACCATGCTGCAGCCCCCCATCTACCAACTGGCAGCTGTCCCTGCCTACTTCCGTCTAGAGTGAATAGCCAGGATGAGGAAGATCATCCTTGAGGTCCCAGCAGGCCTTGTTATACCAGAGGTATGGTATTGGTAACCCGCAGAGACACTACAAGATTATAAGGTAAAAACTGTAAGACCTCAGATTGGTACTGCTAGAGAGGAAGACACATGAACAATATGAAAAAACAGGGGAAGAAAATGCTCCCAAAAAACCAAGATGCTACAATAATAGAATCCATTGACAGCACAGTAGATGAAATGTCAGAGAAGGAGTTCAGAACGTACATAATTAAATGATCTGTGAAGCACAGAATAATATAAGAGAGCAAATACAGGCAACCATTGATCACTCCAACAAAGAGATAAGAGAGCAAATACAGGGAGCAAAAGATTACTTCAAGAAAAAGATAGAGACTTTGAAAGAAAAATAAGCAGAAATCTGTGAAATGAAGGAAACAATAAACCAAATTAATTAAATAGAAAGCATCACCAACAGACAAGAGAAACTGCAAGATAGAACCTCAGACAATGAAGACAAAATATACAATCTTGAAAATAAAGTTGAAGAATAAAATAAAAATGAAGACGGTAAGAAACCATGAACAAAACATCTAACAATTATGGGATAACATCAAAAGACCAAATCTAAGAATTAATCGGGATAGAGGAAGGCACAGAGATACAAACCAAAGAAATGCACAATCTCTTCCATGAAATATTACCAGAAAATTTCCCAAACATGAAGAATGAATTGGAAAATCAAATACAAGAGATTTATAGGACACCAAATGTACAAAACTACAACAGATATACACCAAGGCACATTATAATGAAAATGCCTATCATACACAATGAGGATGTGTATGAGAAGGTACAGATTACATACACAGGGAAACCAATTCAGATTTCAGCAGATTTCTCAACCCAGATCCTCAAAGCCAGGAGATCCTGGAACAACATATACCAAGCTATAAAAGAAAATGGGTGCCAACCAAGAATCTTATATCCAGCAAAATTAAGCTTCCAATTTGATGACAAAAGAGAAACCTTCCATGATAAACAAAAGTTAAAAGAATTTGCAATGAGAAAGCTTGCACTAAAGAACATTCTCAGCAAAATATTTCATGAGGAGGAAATGAAAAACAGCAATGAAAATTGGCAAAGAGAGGGACTACACTAAAGGAAAAGTCCATCAAAGAAACCAAACCAAGTTAAAAACCAAAAATAATCCAAAATGAATGGGAATACAAACCATATTTCAATAACAACTCTGAATGTTAATGGCCTAAATTCATCAATCAAAAGACATACACTGGCAGATTGGATTTTTTAAAAAGACCCAACAATATGTTGTCTTCAAGTGACTCATCTCATAGAAAAAGACATCCACAGACTGAAGGTGAAAGGATGGGAAAAAACATATCATGCAAATGGACCGCACAAACAAGCAAGGGTCTCCATCCTCATATCAGATAAAGTAGGCTTTAAACTAAAAATAGTCAGAAGGAATAAAGAAAGACATTTCATACTGCTTAAGGGAACCATACATCGAGAAGACATGACAATCATAAATATCTATGCCCTGAACAATGGAGCATCCACATATATCAAACAAATCCTTCTCAATTTCAAGAATCAAATAGACCACAACACAATAGTACTGGGCGACTTTCACCACTGGACAGATCCTCCGAAACAAAAACTAAATAAAGAAACCACAGAATTCAATAATACAATCAATAATTTAGAATTAATAGACATATAAAGAATATTTCATCCATCAACACTTTTTTCTCAGCAACACATGGATCCTTCTCTAAAACAGATCATATGTTAAGCCACAAAGCAACTCTTAGCAAATACAAAAAAAAATAGAGATACTACCCTGCATTCTATCAGGCCATAATGGAATGAAATTAGAAATCAATGATAAAATAAAAAATAGAAGCTACTCCATCACCTGGAGTCTAAATAATACGCTACTGAATGATGCATGGATAACAGAAGACATCAAGGAGGAAATAAAAAAATTCTTAGAGGTGAATGAGAACTCTGATACAACATATCAAAATCTCTGGGACACTATGAAGGCTGTATTAAGAGGAAAGTTCATTGCATTGAGCTCATTCATTAAAAGAAGAAAAAGTCAACAAATAAATGACATGACATTACATCGGAAAGGTCTAGAAAAAGAACAAATCAACCACCAAAGAAGTACAAGACAGGGCTGGGATTGTAGCTCAGCGGTAGAGCGTTTGCCTCGCATGCGTGAGGCCCTGGGTTCGATCCTCAGCACCACATACAAAGCAATAAAATAAAGACATTGTGTCCATCTACAACTAAAAAAATATTAAAAAAAAAAAAAAAAAAAAGAAGTACAAGACAGGAAATAATTAAAATCAGGGCTGAAACCAAAGAAATTGAAACAAAGGAAACAATTCAAAAACTTGACAAAACAAAAAGCTAGTTCTTTGAAAAACTAAATAAAATTGATAAACCCTTGGCTACCCTAACAAAAAGAAGGAAAGAGAAAACTCAAATTACTAAAATTTGAGATGAAAAGGGAAATATCACAACAGATACTATTGAAATACAGAAGATAATTAGAAACTATTTTGAAAATCTACACTCCAGTAAAATAGAAAATCCCAAAACATCGACAAATTTCTAGGGGCATATGATCTGCCCAAATTGAATCAGGACATACACAATTTAAACAAATCAATTTCAAGCAAGGAAATAGAAGAAGCCATCAAAAGCTTACCAACCAAGAAGAGCCCAGGACCAGATGGATTCTCAGCCGAGTTCTACAAGACCTTCAAAGAAGAATTAATACCAATACTCCTCAAATTATTCCATGAAACAGAAAAGGAGGGAGTCCTTCCAAACTCATTCTATGAGGCTAGTATCACCCTGATTCCAAAACCAAAGACATATCAAAGAAAGAAAACTTTAGATCAATATCCCTGATGAACACTGATGCAAAAATTCTCAATAAAATTCTGGCAAATCATATACAAAAACATATTAAAAAGATAATGCACCACAGTTAGGTGGGTTTCATCCCAGGTATGCAAGATTGGTGAAACATTATGAAATCAATAAATGTAATTCATCACATCAATAGACTTAAAGTCAAGAATCATATAATTATCTCTATAGATATTGAGAAAGCATTTGACAAAACACAGCACCTCTTCATGTTTGAAACACTAGAAAAACTAGGGATAGTACGAATGTACTTCAACATTGTAAAAGCTATCTATGCAAAACTGAAAGCCAACATCATCCTCAATGGGGAAAAATCAGAAGAATTTCCTCTAAAAACAGGAACAAGACAGAGATGATGCCCTCTTTCACTACTTCTATTCAACATAGTCCTTGAAATTCTAGCCATAGTAGTTAGACAGAAGAAACTAAAGGGATACGAATAGGAAAAGAAGAAGTTAAACTATCATTATTTGTTGATGACATGATTCTTTACTTACAGGATCCAAAAAATTCCACCAGAGAACTTCTAGAATTAATAAATGAATTCAGCAAAGTAGCAGGATATAAAATCAATACCCATAAATGAAACACATTTCTATATACATCAGGAATCCTCTGAAAGAGAAATTAGAAAAACCACTCCATTCACAGTAGCCTCAAAAAAAAAAAAAATACTTGGGAATCAATTTGACAAAAGAGGTGAAAGACCTTTGTAATGAAAACTGCTGAACACGAAAGAAAAAAATTGAAGAAGACCTTAGAAGATGGAAAGATCTCCCATGCTCTTGGATAGGAAGAATCAGTATCGTCAAAATGGTTATACTACCCAAAGCGCTATACAGATTCAATGTGATTCCAATTAAAATCCCAACATCATTCTTTATAAAAATAGAAAAAGCAATCATGAAATTCATTTGGAAAAATAAGAAACCCAGAATAGCCAAAACAATCCTTACCAAGAAGAGCAAAGCAGGAGATATCACAATACCAGACCTTAAACTATGTTACAAAGCTATAATAACAAAAACAGCATGGTATTAGCACCAAAATAGACATGTAGATCAATGGTATAGAATAGAAGACACGGAGACAAACCCACACAAATACAGTTATCTCATACTAGACAAAACTGCCAAAAACATACACTGGAGAAAAGATAGCCTCTTCAACAAATGGTGCTGGGAAAACTGGAAATCCATATGCAGCAAAATGAAACTAAACCCCTATCTCTCACCATGCACAAACTCAACTCAAAGTGGATCAAGGACCTAGGAATTAGAACAGAGACCCTGAGCCTAAATGAGGAAAAAGCAGGCCAAATCTTCATCATGTAGGATTAGGTCCCAACTTCCTTAACAAGATTCCTAAAGCACAAGAATCAATAAATGGGATGGATTCAAACTAAAAAGCTGCTTCTCAGCAAAAGAAACAATCAATGAGGTGAACAGAGAGCCTACATTCTGGGAACAATTTTTTTGCCAAACACACATCAGATAGAGCACTGATCTCCAGGATATATAAAGAACTCAAAAAACTTAACACCAAAAAAACAACCCAATCAATAAATGGGCTAAGGAGCAGAACAGACACTTCTCAAAAGAAGATATACAATCAATCAACAAATATATGAAAAAATGTTCAACACCTCTAGCCATTAGAGAAATGCAAACCAAAACTACTCTAAGATTTCATCTCACGCCAGACAGAATGGCAATTATCAAGAATACAAACAACAACAAATGTTGGAGAGGATGTGGAGGAAAAGCCATGCTCATACATTGCTAGTTGGACTGCACATTGGTGCAACCAATTTGGAAAGCAGTATGACGATTCCTGAGAAAACTTGGAATAGAACCAACCATTTGACCCAGCTATCCCACTCCTTGGTCTACACCCAAAGGACTTAAAAACAGCATACTACAATAATGCAGCCACTTCAACGTTTATAGCAGCTCAAGTCACAATAGCTAAACTGTGGAACCAACCTAGAAGCCCTTCAATAGATGAATGGAGGGGGCTGGGGCTGTGGCTCAGCGGTAGAGCGCTTGCCTAGCATGCGTGAGGCCCTGGGTTCAATCCTCAGCACCACATACAAAGCAATAAAATAAAGACATTGTATCCATCCACAACTAAAAAAATATTTAAAAAAAAAAAAATAGATGAATGGATAAAGAAATTGTGATGTATATACACAATGGAATATTACTCAGCAATAAAAGAGAATAAAATTATGGCATTTGCAGGTAAATGGATAGTTGGAGAATATCATGCTAAGCAAAGTAAACTAGTCCCAAAAAACCAAAGGCCAAATGTTCTCTCTGATAAGTGGATGCTGATAATGGGGGAGGGGGCATGGGAAGAATGGAGAAACTTTGGTCAAAGGGGAGGCAAGGAAGGGGATGGGACATGGGGGCAGGAAAGATGGTGGAATGCAATGGACAACCATGCCCTAGGTTCATGTATGACTGCATATATGGTGTAACTCTATATTGTGTACAAACAGAAAAGTTGTGCTCCATTTGTGTACAATGAATTACTTTAATTTTAAGCATTCTGCTGTCATGTAAACCTAATTAAAATAAATAAATTTAAAAAAAAAAAGCAAAAATCAAAGGGAGATCAGTAAAGGAAAAGGACCAAGGGCTGGGAGGTGAGGAGGAAGTTCAGAGGATTTATATTGGCCAAATTATATTGTTATATTGTGTGCATGTATAAACATGTAACATCACATCTCAATACTGTGCACAACTATAATGCACCAATAAAAAATTGGAATTTTTACATAAAAAAATAATTCAAAAGCAATTGATATTTACAAAATATCTACTGTCAGGCACCATTATAGGTCCTTGGAATACTAAGAACAAAACATCCCATCAACTTGAGAGGCTAAGGCAGGAGGATCCAAGTTTGAGGGCAACCTCAGCAACTTAGTGAGACCACCAGCAAATTAGCAAGACACTATCTCAAAATAAAAACATGAAAATAAAAAAAGGACTGGGGATATAGCTCAATGGCAAAGCGCCTTCTGATTCAATCCACAATGTACACAAACACAGGAGCTTAGGCCCTCATGATAATCTATCTCAAGGAGAATATTAGCATAGGTAAGGGTGATGGGCCATGAATGTACAGGACAGGGAAGCACAGTTGTGAATGTGATGTGCACCCTCAACACAAGCCTGCAATAGATGGAGGACAAGCCTCTCTGCTCCCAGATTATCAAAAGGAGGGTGCCAGCTCAGACACAGTGGTGCACACTGTAATCCCAGTAGCTCAGGAGGCTGAGGCAGGTGGATCGTGAGTTCAAAGCCAGCCTCAGCAAAAGTAAGGTGCTGAGCAACTCAAGTGAGATCATGTCTCTAAATAAAATACAAAATAGGGCTAGGGATGTGACTCAGTGGTCAAGTGCCCCTGAGTTCAATCCCCAGTACACCCCCCAAAAAAGGAGAGTGCCAGGCATAGTCACAGGGCAGTAAGCGGCCAGTAAAAGGGATAAATGAACAGTGGAGGACAAGGAGCTTTGGAAAAGAAGAGAGGCCAAGGCATGTAAGAACTTGAGGCTCTTATAGCAAGAAAGAAGCAGAAGCATCAAAAAGTCTGAGCATAGGGTTAGGGTTATGGCACAGTGGTGGCGTGCTCGCCTAGCACGCATGAGGCACTGGTTTCAATCCTCAGCACCACATAAAAATAAAATAAAGATAGTCTTTCCACCTGCAACTAAAAAATAAATATTAAAAAAAAAAAAGAATCTCTTTAAAAAAAAAAAAGTCTGAGCATAGAGAGGACATGACCTACTTCCTTATACAAAGAAGCCAAGAGTTGAGGCCAGGCACTTAGTAAATCCATTAACTCAAAGGTAGTAACTTGAGTTGGGGTAGACTTACTGACAGAAGAGCATGGAGTAGAAGAGAACGAGAAGACTGGAGAAAGACTCTAGGTCTCTGACTTGAGCATAGGGAAGGACAGTTGGGAGGCTAGTTGTGAACATGCTGAACCTGAAGTGTCTAGCAACCAGTTGGACAGACCTAAACAGTCAGAGGAGTTGAGGCCAGGATGCAAGTCTGGCCTTCAGCAGATAAATGTTAACATAAGCCTGGAAATAAGCTGAATGCCAAGCCTCTGGTTGACATTTCTACTGCCTCTGCTGTTGCCACACTGTACCCCTCAGTTCAAGAGAGGAAAAAGAAATAGAACCTGAGCCTTGATTTCACAATCATCTAAGTCATAAGAAACCCACAGCTTCAGGTATCACAGGAGGCAAATAGTGATAAGGCTTATGGACAAAGAGGCACAGGATGCTGATAAGGTTCATCACATAGGGACTTCACCATGAGGTTTAACACTGGGGCAGTCACAGCATCCCCAAAAGGTGCAGTTTCAGAGTAGATCCCAGAAAGCCTGATCGAATTGTAAAGGAAGAAAACAGGACATGGCTGGGTATCAGTGGTCAACTGTTGACAAAATCTCATACTCCATGAGAACGAGATTAAAGCTACATGGGTCAGTGGGTGAATTGCTGACTTGAGAAAGGCACCTCTCCACTGCCAGTCCTCAGTACACCCCTAATGGGCAGATAGCATGCCAAATCTGGAGAAGGTTTAAAACAAAAAAGCCAAGACCAGATGGTGTGAAATAACCAGTTGTTTTTACAAAAAGCAGAGAGACTTTTGAAACTCCAGGGATAGATTAAAAGGCAGAGAACCTACCACTCTCAACGGAGCTCCCATTGGTCAAGCTGGGACCACCTGATTATCAGACAGGAAACTTTATAATTAGTTAGAGCAACTTGAATTTGTGAGAGGCTAAGAATCAACAATGATGAATGCAAATTCCAGGAGGACAGAGATGTCTTATTTATCACCAATTCCCCAGTGCTTAGAAGTGTCTCAATGAATTTGTTCAATGAATAGGTACTTACTATAAATAAGCCAGATAGTGTAAGAAAAACAAGGAACTATCCAAAAGCAGGAAAAAACAATGAATATACACGGTCACGTGTGATAATCCAGTATGAAAAGGATCCAACACTTAACACAAGAAGTCATACAAGCTAACAAAGCAGAAAGGGTTCAAGAATGAGTTCCAAAATTATAAACATCTAACATCCTATAAAGGAAAAATAACCAACCCAACTCCTTGTTTCCAAACACAGCTCTGATGAACAATGCCCAAAGATTCCTGCAGCGATGACAGGCCTAGTCCTATACTTCCAACATGGTAACCACTAGCCATGTATGGTTTTTAAGTCCTGAAATGTAGCTAAGACACTGAATTTTTCATTTTTTTTTTTTTCCTTTTTTAAGATGGGGTCTCACAATGTTGCCCAGGGTAGTCTCAAACTCCTGGGCTCAAATGATCCTTCTGCCTCAGCCTCCCAAGTAACTGGGACTATATGGCTAATTTTATTTTTTATTTATTTAAATCTAAATAGCCACACATGGCTGGCTAATGGCTAGCAGCCTGAACAGCACAGCCTTATAGCACAAAAGCATACATTATTCAAGGGAAAGGTATCAGGTTTCAAGAAAGTAAAGCCCTTATGTTATTTTTACAACAAAGTACAGCAGAACTATGAAAACTTGATTTGAATCAACTCAGAAGACGTCATCAGGTCCTAGGCTGATCTATCTCAGACTTTAGTGGTCTAAGAAATGTTTTTTCTCCCTTTTGGGTCTGTTATGATTTATATAACACAGCAAGTATCAAAATAAGTATCACTATAATCCAAAAATAAAAATGAAAAATGAAATGACAAACCCATTGTACAAGTATTTTAGAATTGGTTGTAGTTTCCAATTTTGCAATAAGAAGTTTCCTGATAGTTACATTTGATTTTGTTTTAACTATTAAAGTATTTGAAATGTTCACCCAAAAAAGCCATAATAAATATGTGACTGTAAGACTGTCTAAAAGAAATTAAGTTTAATATCAATTTTTAATCTTTTTAATGCAAAGAACAAAAACATATCCTTAAGAATTAACAATGGAATCTAAAATTGGCATATTTATAGAAGAAGAATTAGGTAATATCTTTTGAGCTCATACCTTTTAACCTGGATATTGCACTTCTAGGAATCTGCCCACAGATAAACTCTTTGTAAGCTACATGAGCACAAGGATAGGGATAGATATGTTTCATTCACTACTATGTTCCCAGTATGTGCCTGTTACATAGCAGGTACTCAGTAACCAAGTGTTGCATGAGCAAACAGAAGAATGATATATGTACGAGGTTTATAGTACTTCTTTAAATAGAAAAGGAACAGAAATAACATAAAAGTTCAGTTACATAAGTCAGAGCACTTACATTGCAATTCTACACAATGATAAAATAAAGATGATGCTCTTTTGAATACAGAATGACTTCAATATTCTACCACTGATATAAAAAGAAAAAAAACTCAGATATCAAGATATCAGTCATCATTGATATTAAGGCTGTCAGGTATGATAAAGTCATGTAATTATATTTTTTAAAAAGGGTCTTTCTCAGATATACATAATTGAATATTCACAGGTGAAATGACTGAATGTCTGGGGAATTCACTTTAAATATTACAGATAAAAAAAACAAAAAAGAATGGAGAAGAGTGAGTGAGATAAAATTAGACACATGAAGCCAAGCGCAGTGGCGCAAGCCTGTAATCCCAGCACTTAGGGAGGCTGAGACAGGAGAATTGTAAGTTCAAAGCCAGCCTCAGCAACGGCGAGGCACTAAGCAGCTCAGTGAGACCCTGTCTCTACATAAAACACAAAATAGGGCTGGGGATGTGGCTCAGTGGTCGAGTGCCCCTGAGTTCAATCTCCAGTACCAAAAATAAATAGACACATGATCACTAGTCAAGTATGGAATTCATTATATAATACTTGCTACTTTTCTATACTATTTGAAATTTTCTACAATGAAAAAAATGTTTTAAAAAGAGGTATATTCCAAAAAAATAAACAAATAACCCAATCAATAAATGGGCAAAGGAACTAAACAGGCACTTCACAGAATAAATGCAAATGGTCAACAATTATGAAAAAATGTTTAATATCACTAGTAATTAGAGAATTGAAAATTAAAACTACACTAAGATTTTATCTCACTCCGGTCAGAATGGCAATTATCAAGAATACAAGTAACAATAAATGTTGGCAAGGATGTGGGGGGTGGGGGGAAGGTACACTCATAAATTGCTGGTGGGACTGCAAACTAGTGCAACCACTCTGGAAAGAAGTATGGAGATTTCTCAGAAAACTTGGAATGGAACCAACATTTGACCCAGCTATCCCACTCTTCAGCATATCCCCAAAGGACTTAAAATCAACATCCTATAGTAACACAGCCACATCAATGTTCATAGCAAGCCGGGCATGGTGGCGCACGTCTGTAATCCTAGCACTTTGGGAGGCTGAGACAGGGGAATCGTGAGTTCAAAACCAGCCTCAGCAACAGCAAGGCACTAAGCAACTCAGTGAGACCCTGTCTCTAATAAAACACAAAATAGGGATGGGGATGTGGCTCAGTGGTCGAGTACCCCTGAGTTCAATCCCTGGTACCGAAAGGAAAAAAAATGTTCATAGCAGCTCAATTCACAATAGCTAAGCTATGGGACCAACCTAGGTGTCCTTCAATAGATGAATGGATAAAGAAAATGTGGTACATATACACAGTGGAATATTACTCAGCCATAAAGAATAAAAAATTATGGCATTTGCCAATAAATGGATGGAACTGGAGATTATCATGCTAAGTGAAATAAGCTAATCCCACAAAACCAAAGGCTGAATGTTCTCTCTGATATGTGGATGCTCGCTCACAATGGGCAGGGGATAGGGGCAGGACAGCAAGTGGTGGTTCACCAGATTGGACAGGACAGAATGGGGGGAAGACAGGGGGGTCACAATGAGAAAGACAATAGAATGACTCGGATATAACTTTCCTATGTTCATATATGAATACATGACCAATGTAACTCCACATCATGCACAACCACAAGAATGGGAAGTTATACTCCACGTATGCATGATATGTCAAAATACGTTCTACTGTCATGTATAACTAAAAAGAACAAATAAAAAAGAGGTGTATTGGGTGGCTAAGGCTAAGGTAAGAGGGAGATTTCACTATACATCTTTTTTTTTTTTTTGGTACTGGAGATTGAATTTAGTGGCACACAACCACTGAACCACATCCCCATCCCTATTTTGTGTTTTATGTAGAGACAGGGTCTCACTGAGTTGCTTAGCACCTCACCGTTGCTGAGGCTGGCTTTGAACTCACAATTCTCCTGTCTCAGCCTCCCTAAGTGCTGGGATTACAGGCTTGCCCCACTGTGCCTGGCTTCACTATACATCTTTTTGTGTCTACTGAATGGAAATTTTTTATATTACCTTTTCAAATAAAATTTTTAATAGCATGTCAAAATATAATAAACCAAGCATTAATCAAAATATAATAGCACCTGTTTTCCCCAACAAAAATAAACTAATAAAATTAAAGACCCTGAGCAACATGGTATGCAGTAACTAAAGCTGTAGGTATGTAGATTGCTCAAGGATGCCAAACAACATGAGAAAGGAAAGAAACCAAAGAACTCACTACTAATGTTTAGGGGCTTAGCTTGTGGCTCAGTGGTAGAGCACTCACCTGGCATGCATGAGGCACTGGCTTCGATCCTCAGTACCACATAAAAAATAAAATAGAAATGGGGCTACGGCTCAGTTGGTAGAATGCTTGCCTCACATGCACAAGGCCCTGGGTTCAATCCCCAGCACCACAAAAAATAAAATAAATAAATGTATTGTGTCCACCTACAACTAAGAAAATATATATATTTTAAAAAAAAAGTACTAGTGTTTAAAATAAGGAACCAGGTATAGTGACAAACACCTGTAATCCCAGCAACTTGGAGGCTGAGGTAAGAGAATCACAAGTTTGAGGCCAGCTTCAGTAATTTAGTAAGGCCCTATGCAACTTAGCGAGACCCTGTCTCAAAATAAAAATAGAAAAAAGGGGCTGGAGATAGTAAAGTGCCCTGGGCTCAATCCCCAGTACCACAAAAGTGGAATATGAGTTTCCATCTTATGTAAGATATAATGGTCAACCATGTCAATATTTTTGGGGGGGCTAAATATTTAACTTTACATCCAATACATCCATTTTTGTTCTTTTATAGTTTGTTCATTGTGTTTTCTCCTAGAAATATGTGCATATGCCAATGTCACAAATATATTCACCTATTTGTTTTTAGGTTTATACACATACACACACACACACATACACGTTTCTAGGTTTATATCTATATATGCACACACATATACATATATTTTTTTGGGAGGGGGGTACCAAGGATTGAACTCAGGAGTACTTGATCACTGAACCACATCCCCAGCCCTATTTTTTATTTTATTTAGAAACAGGGTCTCACCGAGTTGTTTGGCAACTCGCTTTTGCTGAGGCTGACTTTGAACTCAAGATCCTCCTGCCTCAGCCTCCTGAGGCGCTGGGATTACAGGCATGCGCCCCACACCCGGCTAGGTTTATGGTTTTAATAAGAAATGCAATCATTCTCTTTAACTGCTACATTCCTCTCACATGTCCATTTCTAACTCTGAAATAACAGGACTGATAATTTGGCCAATCTGTTTATAAGTTTTAGAATTACACACCAAGTCAGTACATAAACACCAAGTCATTATACATATACAGAACTACCAGTATTAGCTCTGTAGTGGATGAAAAAAAGCTAACAACATTGCACTGGCTTGTTAGTTGATCTGTGGTCTTTTAGGGGAAGCCTTTGGTATTACCTTTATTAGTAAGAAAATAACTAATATAATGTACTTTTTAAAATTTTTTTTTAGTTGTAGATGGACAGAATGCCTTTATTTTGTTTATTTTTATATGGTGCTAAGGATTGAACCCAATGCCTCACATATGCTAGCCAAGTGCTCTGCCACTGAGCTACAGCTCTAGCACTGATATAATGTACTTTTTAAAAACTACAAAAGATGTTCCTGATGCAGCATCTCAAAAATTATTTGTTGAATGAGTAAATAATGAATTAATACTCAATTTCTCTTTCACATATCAAATAACTCTAGAGAAACTCTTACAAGATGGTATCCTTTATTAATTTACAAGATAAAGTAAAGAACTGACACACCTGGATTTCTTCACGTTCCTTTTTATCTGGAAACGTTCTTGCAGCTGTAGTATACTTTTCAAAGACTTTACGCTCCTTTTGTAGTTTCCTCATTTCCTCCTTTTTAAACTCTTCTATTCGAGCCAATTCTTTTGCCTTCTGTTGCTCGAAGTCTGCAATTTCTTTCCTAAAATGGCCAAACCATGTTATTGTCCCAGAGGACCATCACAATATAGTAATCCACATGTAGCACCAAATGGAACCTGGTGCCAACCTAGGAAGTGCTGGTTCTAATGAATCCATCTTCAATTCATAGGCCTGAAATATCAGCCAATCCACTCACCCAAGCATTCATCCAACAAGCTTCCACTGAGTGCTCACTAGAGTCACACACTCTACTAAAAAGTGGGAAACCAGAGTGAAAATAATAAAAAACCTTAAGTTTCTTACATTCTAATGGAGATAGAAAATAACAAGTTAAATGGACGATTGGAAGAGTTAAGGGAAAAAAATAAAGAGGTCAGGAAATATGAGGGTGGGAAGTTGATATTGTAGATGGGATCACATCTTGTTGCACAAACATTCTTTAGGTTTAGTAAAACCTAAAGAAGTGAGAAAACAAGCTATGGAAGATATCTGAACAGAACAGTGCAGGCAGTGAGAGGGAATATCATGGGCTTATATTTTATAAATGATCAATCCAAAATACTTTTACCTCTCCCAGTAGGGAGATTTGACTAGACAAGACAGTATGAGATACAGGTTATAGAGCTCACTTAAGACATGGTTGTACCAGATGGATGAACACTATAGAAGAGTAGAGAGAAAAGATAAAAAGACATTTATATTTGGCTGGGAGTAAAGCTTAGTAGCATATGCACACACACCAATTCCCATCACACACACACACACACAAATTATATTTGACTTAATATTCATAACTTCTACAACATACAGAGGCAAATATTAAGGGAAATCAGAAAAACAAAGGGCCAAATGTTTTTCTCTTGATATGTGGATGCTAAATCACAATAAGCAGGGTGGTGCTAGGGAAGAATACAGTTACTTTAGATTAGGTAGAGGGGAGTGAAGGAAAAGGAGGGGGTATGAGGTTAAGAATGATAGTAGAATAAATCAGACATTATTACTCTATGTATATATAGGACTGCATGACAGGTGTGATTCTACACCATGTACAACCAGAAAATTAAGAAATTATACTCCATTTATATATGATGTATCAAAATGCATAAGTGTATTCTACTATCATGTATAACTAATTAGAATAAATTAAAAATAATAATAATAATAATAAAGGGAAGAATACTGCAGCACTTTTGACAAAGGTTTAACATATTAGATTTATATAAAACTTCCTACCATCAGTGCAACAAAACTCCCACTAGAAAATTAAGCAAAGGTTATAAAGAAATTGATAAAATACAACACAAATTGACCACTAAGTATAAAAAGTATGCTCAAAATTATCAATAACCAGAGAAATGCAATTTTTAACAGATGAAAGATGATATAGTTACCAGCTTGAAAAAGATTTTTAAAAGACTGCCAATGCTCAACTATTGTGGTGGGGAAAGAGGCCAAGAAAGAGCCTCAGATCGGGATTGGGGAAAAGGAAATTCTTAAAATTCATGAGAAACATTTTTCTTTCTTATTTTTTTTTCCCAAAAGTAGCCTGACATTTATGATAATATTTCCAGCAGGATACTTTACAACAGTTAAGATTGTAAACAAGCTAATTTCCACCAACAGATTGGTTGAATAAGTTACAGTGGCACCCATACAACAGTCATTTCAAGGATGCCAAAGATTAAACTAATATGGTAAGAAGTCTATTATGGCTGGATGTGGTGGCATACACCTGCAATCCCAGCAGCTCAGGAGGCTGAGGCAGGAGGATCTTAAGTTCAAAGCCACACTCAGCAACTTAGCAAGGCCCTAAGCAACTCAGTGAGACCCTGTCTCTACATAAAACATTTAAAATGGGGGAGAGGGCTGGCGTTGTGGCTCAGTGGTAGAGCATTTGCCTAACGTATGAGGCACTGGGTTCAATTCTCCTCACTGCATATGAATAAATGAATAAAATAAAGGTCCATCAATATCTAAAAAATAGATATAAAATTTTAAAAGGGGGGGAATGTGGGTGAGTGGTTAAGCAGCTCTGGGTTCAATCCCCGATACCAAAAAAAAAAAAAAAAGCCTATCATGCAGTTGAATTAAAAAGATTAAATTGTGCTCCATTTGTATACAATGAATCAAAGAACATTCTGCTGTCATGTATAACTGATTAGAACAAATGAAAGAAAAAATTAAAGAACAAAACATATAAATAGAGCCAGAGGCTCAGCATCAAATTGCCTGGGCTGGCACTGTGGCTGTCACTTTATAAAAAGGTAAACTTGGACAAATGTCTTAACTTCTCAGTGCCTCAGCTTCCTCATCTGTAAGATGGGAAGACTAACATGATTCCTAAATATAAGAACTGAAGGTTGCTTAGAACAGACCTTGGCATGGTTGAGACTGCTAAAAAAAAATTAGCCTTTATTTTATGATTTCAATGTTCTTTAAATAGAAAAATACAATTTTAAATAAAGTAAAGCATTTAAAAAGTTATCCTAGGGCCAGCATGGGTGGTACATACCTGTAATCCCAGATACTCGGGAGGCTGAGGCAGGAGGATCACAAGTTCAAGGCTAGCCTGTGCAACTTAGCAAGAGCCTCTCTCAAAATAAAAATTTAAAAAGGTCAGGGCAGCGGGAGGGAGTGGTTCGGATATAACTCAGTTGGTAGAGTGCTTGCCTCGCATGCACAAGACCCTGGATTCAATCCCCAGCACCACAAAAATAAAATAAAATAAAAAAGGTCTGGGGGACCAGGAGCAGTGGTGCACGCCTATAATCCCACAGACCCAGGAGACTAAGGCAGAAGGATCCCAAGTTCAAGGATAGCCTCAGCAACTTAGCAAGACTCTGTCTCAAAATAAAACTAAAGGTCTGGAGATGCCCTTGGGATCAATTCCTAGGACCAAAAATTTTTTTTAAAAAAGGCGGGGCTAGGGTTGTTGCTCAGTGGTCAAGCACTTGCCTAGCATGCCTCACAGCCCTGGATTCGATTCTCAGCACTACATATAAATAAATAAACATAAAGGCCATTGACAACTAAAATATATATTAAAAAAAAAAAAAAAAAAGCAATGAAGTACAGCCAGGTGTGGCAGCATGTACCTATAATACCAGCTACTCAGAAAGCTGAAATGAGAGGTTCACAAGTTCAAGAGCAGCCTGGGATTGGAGAACATTATGCTTAGTGAAGTAAGCCAATCCCAAAAAACCAAATGCCAAATGTTCTCTCTCATTGGTGGATGAAGATACATAAGGGGGATGGGAACGGGTAACACGGGAGAAATGCAGGAACTCTGGATGCAGCAGGGGGGAGGGGGGAGGAAGGAAAGGGAAATGGGAATAGTAATGATGATTGATCGAATGGGTCATTACTACCCCTGGCGCATGTATGAAGACACAAATAGTGTGACTCTTTATGATTTGCAACCAGAGAAATGGAAAAACTGAGCTCTGTTTATGTACTATGACTTGAAAAGCATTTAAATAAAAATTAAAAATAAAAAAAAAAAAAGAGCAGCCTGGGCAACAAAGCAAGACCCTATCTCAAAAACAAAACAAGAAGGGAGAGGCAGAGGGCCCAGATCCGCCCGCAGGAACCAGCTCGGGTGTCCAGCAAGAGAGCGACCAGGAACTGCCACTTCGAGCCACTGAGGATCCCAAACTCAGAGTAAGAGTCCCCTCAGACACCCTAGTGCGAGGCAGCCCCACCCAAGGGCAGCCTGGGCCTGCCCCAGTTCTGCTCCAGAGTTCCCGGGGACCGGCGGGAG
>CM053404.1:70633972-70665784 GCA_028644305.1 Xerus rutilus
AGAATGAGACAGGCATTATTACCCTATATATGTATGATTACACTACTGGTGTGTCTCAGCACCATGTAGAGCCAGAAGAAAGACAAGTTGTGCTCCATTTGTGTACAATGTGTCACAATGCATTCTATTGTCATATATATCTAATTAGAACAAATTTTTAAAAAATAAAATAAATAAACAAAACAATTATATATATAAAAAAGTAATTAAGGGGCTAGGTGGTAGCTCAATGGTGGAGCACCTGCCTCACATATGTGAGGCACTGGGTTCGATCATCAGCACCACATAAAAATAAATAAAATAAAGGTATTATGTCCATCTACAACGAAAAATATTTTTTTTAAAAAAGCAATTAAGTACAGATACATACTAAAACATAGGTGAACCTTGAATAAATTAGGCTAAGTGAAAGAAACCGTTCACAATAGACTTTTTTTTTTTTAATGCTGGGGATTGAACACAGAGCCTCACACATGCTAGGCAAGCACTCTACCACTAAGTCACATCTACAGCCCTATATGACTCATTTTGAATAAAATGTCCAGAATATGTAAATGCACACTGACAGAAGGCAGATTAATAGTTGCCAGGAAATGCGAAAAGGAGAGGAATGGGACATGATTAGTTAATGAGTATGGAGTGTCTTTCTGGGATAATATATATTTTGAAAATATAGAGAAGTGGTAGTTGCACAAAAGAGTCAATGCACCAAATGCCACTGAACTGTACACTTTAAAATGCTTAATCATAAACAGTATAAATTTCACCTCAATTAAACATTAACATAGTCAGGCTCTGTGACACATGTTTGTAAGGAGGCTAAGGCAAGAGGATCACAAATTCAAAGACAGCCTCAGCAACTTAGGACCTAAGCAATTTAGCGAGACTCTCAAAAAACATTTTTTTTAAAGAAATAAAAAGGGGGGAGATGGAGATGTAGCTCAATGATAAAGTGCCCCTGGGTTTAATCCCCATAATCCCCACTCAAAAAAAGATGTATGTATATCTCTTCATGTGAGTTCAGTTGAGGTTTTGCTATCCAATAAAATCAGGTCAGATAATGACGTAGGGTGGAAAACTGTCATACTGCTGACTATAGTATACTGCTGACTATAGTGGATGAAATTGTATCCTCTAAAACGGTATGCTGAAGTTCTAATCCCTGATGACTTTCTTGGAAATAGGGTCTTTGCAGATATAATTAAGATATAAGTTAAAATGAAGTCATACTGGAGTAGGGTAGACCCTTAGTCTCATATTACAATGTCCTTATAAGAGGAGAAGAAACATAGAATGAAGCACACACACACACAGAGGAAAATGCCATGAGAAGACACTGACACAAAGTGGGAAGATGGCCATGTGACTATGGGATAGAGATTAGAATGACGCTGCTGTAAACCAAGGAACACCAAGGATTGCCAGCCACCACTAGAAGCTAGAAGAGACAACATGGCCTGGCAGATGCTTTGATGTTAAACTTTTTAAAATCTTCAGAAGCATAAGGAAATAAGTTTCCGTTGTTTTAAACTATCCCATTGTCTACAGCCACACCACCCTGAATGCACCCAATCTCATCTAAACTACCCAGTTTACGGAGTTTGTTTCAGCAGCCCTAAAAAACTAATACACTCAGCAAGTTACTACTTGAATTCATAGCCCCAAACTGCTTTTCCAATTTCAATTTATGATCTCACCACCAAGAGAATTTCCCTTTTAACACATCTGACAACATTGCATCACTTTATTTAATAAAATAAATCTATATAATACAGACTTCACCTCTTTTTCATTTAGATTTATTGAACTGATTTCAAATGTTTCAAATATTTTAGATGTAATTGTAAATATATGATTTCATCACTGCACATTTTTTTTCAACTCAAAACAAACTTACCTGAGTTTTTCCAAGGCACTTTCTCGTTCATTGCGAAGTTTAGCTAAAGATGTGTTCTCTGCTTTAAATTTTTCTATTTCTGTTTCCAATTCAATAACTTTCTCTCTCAACACCTGGGATCGAGCATTGTCACCTATAAAACAGGTCATAAATACTGAATTCTACATGTGGACTTAAAACAAAAAAATCTATCTAGTTACTAATACTAAAAGCCAACAATATGGTAAACTCATGTGCCATTAAAATGCATTAGAAACAAAGCTTGGCCTAACTTTCCAAAGAAAATCAGTCTGAATTTAAGAATTAATCTAACTCAAGAGTATTATCTTAAAAAAAATTAAGAATAAATCATACAAATCAATTTTTAAAAAGAATAAATATAAATACCTTACGAACATGAATAAATTATTCACAAGAGATCTAAAAGGCCAGTCATTCCAAAATCAAAGTTTACCTCTACTAATAATTATAAAGAAATGCAAATTAAGACACTTTTCCACTTATCAAATTTGCATCTTAAAAAAAAGCAAAGTTGCACCTTAAAAAAAAGCAAAGTACTTCTGTTCCTCATTTGAAACAAGCATTTTAATATTTGGTACTACCCTTTTGGAAAATATATTGATCTAAATCACATGATAAAAGGATGAGGCAGATTAAAATGTATGTCTCTATCGCATTAAAAATACATAGGAGCCGCGCTGGTGCATGCCTGTAATCCCAGCAGCTTGGGAGCCTAAGGCAGGAGGATCCCAAGTTCGAGACCAGCCTGAGCAATTTAGTGAGGCCCTAAGCAACTTAGTGAGACTCTATCTCAAAATTTAAAAAAATTAAAAGGGCTGGGGATGTAATCTCACTGGTTAAGTGCCCCTGGGTTCAATCCCTGGTACCAAAACAAAAAACTACAAACAAAGCAAAAAAAAAAAATAGGAAAAATGACTGGAAGCAAATATCCCAAAATGGCATAGTTGTTACCCTTGACAGTGTAGTTATGGATATTTTTCTTTTTAACTTTCAAACTTCCTGCAAAAAGTATTACATTTAAAATCAGAATAATTTTTTAAAATAATTTAAGCTATAATTTATATTTTAAAATACCAAATACTCTGCTAGGTATTCATAAGTTATGTGACGATATTATGGAAAGAAGTTTTTCAATGTGAGTTTGAAAACCCATCACGTTAACACAGTCATTAAATAGAATGAGGCAGATGTATATATGTTAGAATAATCATCAACATTTATTATAAACATCTGGGAGTGTAGTGCAGGCCTGTAATTTCAGCAGGAGGATCAGATTGCAAATGCAAGGCCAGTGTGGAGAATTCAGCAAGAACATGTCTCAAAATAAAATTAAGAAAAGAGCTGGGGGAGCTGAGGTTGTGGTTCAGTGGTAGAGCACTTGCCTAGCATGTGTGAGGCACTGGGTTCGATCCTCAGCACCACATAAAATAAATAAAGGTATTAAATTCATCTATAACTAAAAAATATATTCAAAAAAAAAAAAGAAAAGAGCTGGGGATGGAGACTCAATGGTAGAGTCCTTGCCTAGAATGCATAAGGCCCTGGGCTGGATCCCAGTCTGAAAAAACTAAAAATAAAAACCATAAACAAAGTACACAATAGAACATAAAAAGCATGTTTTCAATTGTGTAGAAAGGAAATTATATATACACTCATACATATGCTTTTTTGTGCATGATCTCTTTTAGAATAATGGAAATGAAATGGTAATGTTAGTACCATTAGGGGACTAGGACCAGGGGTAGGTAAAGATGAAAGTTAATTTTACAGTAGTACCCCCTTATCTACAGTTTCATTTCCCTTGGTTTCAGTTACTCATAGTCCACCACAGAACAAAAATATTAAATGAAAACTTCCAGAAATAAACAATGAGTTTTATCCCAGTGACATGGGAGGCTGAGGCAGAGAATCCAAGTTTGAGGCCTGCCTGGCAACTTAGCAAAACCTTGTCATAAAATTTTTTAAAGGGTTTTAAAGGGTTGGGGATGTAGCTCAACAGTAAAGCACTCTGGGTTCAATCTCCACTACCCTCCCAACCCTGACACATACACACACACACACACATATACACAATTTTTAAGTTATGTGCCACTCTAAGTATGTGATGAAAAGTCACACAGTCCCTCTAGGATGTGAATCATCCCTGTACAGCATATCCACACAGTGTACTCTATCCACCCATTAGTCACTTAGTAGCCATCTAGGTTAGGAGACTATCACGGTATTACAGGGCTTATGTTCAAATAACCAATATTTTCCTTAATAATGGTCCAAAGCACAACAGTAATGATGCTGGCGATTTGAATATGTCAAAGATAAGCCATAAAGTACTTAAAGTGAGAAGTATGTATTAAAAGAAAAAAACAATATATAGAGTTCAATACTATGCAGTTTCAGGCATCCACTGGGAGTCTAAGGAGGAAGGAGACACTACTATACTGTATTCCTTCCTGGTTATGTTTGACAACTTAATGCATGAGGTGGTTAAAAAAAAAATTAATTATAAAAAGAGAGTCATGGGAGCCAGGCATGGTAGCACATCTGTTATCCCAATAACTTGGGAGGCTGAGGCAGGAAGACTGCAAGTTCTAGGCTAGTCTCAGCAACTTAGCAAGACCGTGACTCAAAATAAAAATGGATTGGGGGGGCATATAGCCCAGTGGTAGAGTGCCCCTAGGTTCAATCCCCATTACCTAAAAAAAACAGGGTAGGGGACTAGGGTGTAGCTCAGTGGTAGAGTACTTGCTTGGCATGTGCAAGGGCCTGAGTTCAATCTCCAGCACCAAAAAAATAAAAGAAAATAGAAAGAAAAATCCAAAAGAACAATTTATCTGAATCTTTTATCTCCTAGAGACTATTAGATTATTTAGAACAAAATTTTTAATTTCATTTTTAAAAACCACCCATTTTCACTGACCTTTATATTATGATTTAAACATCTGACAACATATTGATAAAATATTAAATTTATAACATTCTGATACATATTTTATAATGTTCTGACTTACCAGGTGGCTGATCTTGATTCATGTTTAATTTGGGTTCATTTCCCAAATGTGAATCTGATTTTGTTTTAGGTTTCAAAGAAGGGAAGAATTTTATCATCAGATCTGAGGTAGGAGGAGGACTTCTACTCCTACGAGGCTTACTGAAGTCTTCTCCCTTTTTGACTGGTGCAACCTTCCTTTTTATTGTTTTGTCCACAACACATATTTCACTTTTATTAGGATAACATGTCTGAGGCATTCCATAAATGGCTTCATCTCCAAGATTAATGGCATGTTTACATGAATTCTCTTCAAGGTCGGTCCAAGATCTTTCATCATCAAAATCAATTTTACTCAGAGATAAGGGTCTTTTTGAGGGCTCAGGCACTTTATTCATGTTTTCTATTACAACAGACTCATCACTGCTATAATCTTTGTCAGACAAATCCAAATCAACATCTCTCCTTTTATCTTCTTGAGTCCTGGTATTCCTAATAGGACCCTTGTCATTGCAGACTTGTGGACTATCCTCTCTGTTGTTGAAACTTCTTTCTCCGTCCTCCTTGGATGGTTTTATGGTAATATCAAGCTGCTCCTCAGAGTCAATGCTACTGTCACTATTTGTAACACCTTCATCATCACTTGCAACCCACTGCATTTGATTTTCAGAAGTGCTCATTTGGAAAGCTTTCCTACTGATTTTACAAGATGGTTCCCTCAATCCATCAGGTAAGGACGCTGAACCAAGAGGCTTAGGTGTGACTTCACACTCACTTTTACTTTCATAGGCAGGGTTATGGCCTGGATCCTCATCATGGTTATTCTGACTACTGGGATCCATCAGGTGTGTTTTTTCCTGCTGCACAGCTTTGACAGGGGTTGAAGACATCCGGTGACCTTTGCTGATCTGTTGATCCCTTTCTAAGATTTTCAGTACAAACGAAGAATTACTAGAAAATGATATTTCATCAGCAGCTTGTTCTAAAAATAAAAATTCATCTAATTCCAAATTTTCCTTTTCCTTTTCTCTTTCCCAATTCTCTAATTTTTTCTGAAGAGAAACATCAAGAGAAGATTCTGACTCCTTCACAATCTCATTTACTGGGCTCTTAGAAGCCATGCAGCTGACAGGTCCTGTTAAAAGACGCTGTCTCTCTTTGCCTTGTATCTTATTCCACATTTTGCAACCAGCATCACAGGGTTTTGTATACTCAGGTGCATTTTCTTTGTTATTAGATTCGACCTTTTTTTCTAATTTGATCTGGTCTTTAATTTGCCCATCACATTTCTTCCCCATCTGCATTTTCAATACTGATGGAGAGAGACTTTTCCTATTACTGCTTTTTGGCACTTTTGGTTTCTGACTGAGAGTGACAGAACCAGTTTTGGTTCTAGCTTTATTTTCCTTTTTAACAGTAGTGTTCTCTGCACATAGTTCTTTATTTATAAGAGCAGTTTTCCTCTGGAATTGTTGTTTGTCTGTTTTAAACATAGGGTGGTCTTCTAATGCACTCTGGTTAGGCACTAGTTTATTTTCTTTCCCTTTTTGAACCTTAGATTTAGCATTAGTAAACCTAGCTAAACCTTCTCCTCGTTTTAAGAATGGTTGTTTGGGTTTTGCTTTTATTAGCAAAGGTCCTTCTGCCTCCTAAAATAAAATGAGAATATTTGAATTAATTATGGCATATCCAAGAAATCTTAAAGACATTATATAAGAAACTATTGCCTTAGAATAACTTAATCAAAATAGTATAAATGCTAACCCTTAGCTGTTTTTGTTTCAGTTCTTGTTCTTCCAACTGAATTTGTTCTTCTAAATAGTCTTCAAATGTCTGTTTCCTTTCTCTAATGGCAGCTTTAATAGGCCTAATCATAAAAACAAAGTTATTTAACACTCAAATTACAATGTATAGATATTTTACACTGAGTGTGCCTCATACAGACAACCCCAATTACACTGAGAACTAACCTTTTACAAAGTCAAGGACCAGGAGTTAGTAGTACAGCCCAGCAGTATAGCATACACTTAGTTCACACAAGGCCCTACGTTCCATCCCCAGCACCCAACAAACAAACATAAACCCCCAAATCAGGGCCTTTTTGAATTCTCCTTTGAGAATTTAATGAAAGGTACAATGCATCACAACCCTGAAAAACAGAAAAATATACAATATTCTGCACATGATTTGAAGGTATTCAAGAACACTTCCAAACTCCATCTACTGAATATAAATTAACTTTTAATGTATTTATTATATAACTTTAAAATGTATTTTTAAATAGCTCATTAAATATGTATGTTTTGAATTAAGAAAGGTCCTTAACGGGGCTGGGATTGTAGCTCAGCGGTACAGCGCTTGCCTCGCATGCGTGAGGCCCTGAATTCGATCCTCAGCACCACATACAAAGCAAAAAAATAAAGACATTGTGTCCATCAACAACTAAAAAAAAAAGAAAGGTCCTTAACAATGTGAGTAAAGTCAATCAGAAGTCACTTTTCCGATACTATATAACACATTAAAATATTTCAAATGTAAGAATAAACCTAAACTGCCAAAATATTTTAATTCTATAACTTAAATTATGCAATTATAATTTATAAGTGACACCAAATGTGAGATTTCAATATCTAATTTTCTTCATCTCTACAAAAGGATTTAACTATTTCAGAGAAGATTAATTTTATCCAGCTACTTCTCCTAAGGGAGGATATCTGTTCAGTTCTTCCAACACAAGGTCAAAGCTACTTGAATTGATGTATCTCACAACTCCTTCTGTTGTTGATAGTATGTGATAGTTGAACCATCAACCTTATACTTACAAGCATATTCAAATGAAAACAAGTACAGAACCTTTAAAGAAAGTGCTCAATAGCAAAGGCTATTAAGCTGCCACATTTATTATTACTTTTCACATGAACAATACCTTTCTTCCATGTTAACCACTTCTGAGGAATCACCAATTTTTTTTAAGTTCACATCATTCCTTTCCTGAATCTGTTCTGTTATTTTCTCCCAGCAAGATGAAATACCTTCTCCTAGGATAAAAATTAGGAAGAATTTAGTTTTAAAAAGATAAAGTCTTAAAACGTGAGAACTTTATAAGTTATTATGCTAAAAAATATTAATTGAAAGTAACATATACCGAAAATTTTATAACACTCCAGTACTTCTTCAACATGATAAAGAGAAACTACAAACCAGGCATAGTGCCGCACACCTGTAACTCAGCTACTCGAGAAACTAAAGCAGGAGGATCACAAGTTAAAGGTCAGCCTAGGCAAGTTAGCAAGACTCTCAAAATAATAAGGGCAGGGGATATAGCTCAGTAGTAGAATGTTGGGTTCTATCCCCAGTACCAGGATGAAAAAAAGGTGGTGGCAGAGTAGAAAGGACAAAAAAATTCTAATAACCAAATGTAATGTACGAATTTGATTGAATCCTGGTTTAAAAAAAAAAAACTCTGAAAAACATTTTTGGAAAAATAGAGAGAATTCCAAAACAAATTTGAATACTAGGAATTACTGTTAATTTCCTTAGGTATAATAATGGTGTTATGGCTGTAAAGAGGAATGTTTTAATTTTTACTTGATACACACTGAAATATTTGGAATGAAGTACATGATGCCTGCATATTTCAGTGAAATGGCTCAGCAACTTATATACACATATAGCTATGGATTTACAGATATATACCTTCTACATATATATTTACAAAGTATATATGGCAAAATATTAACCATCTAATCAATGCAATGCTCTTTGAACTTTTCTGGGTGTTTGAAATTTTCCAAAACAAAAACGAACTATATTGTGCAAAAAACAAGACAAAGACATATGGACATTTGAGATTTCCATATTGACAGATTACTCTAAATTAGGAGTAAGGCAATATATACAAAGGTAGGTAATCCTAAATGGTAGGTATAAATACCTTTATTGTGTTATCTGTATTTTTCTATAACTTAAATTACTGAGGAGTACACTCACAAAAACACATTAAAATTAAAGTTTAGAAATACAAAAAACTTTGATCTTCCACAAAGAATATTAAATATTGATATATTACTTGATGATTAGCATAATGATGACAATTATTACACTGTTTATTGAGATTATAGGACATACCATAACACAGGAATATTACATAGTATTCATGGTTGCAACAATGTGAAGAAAAGGGAAGGAGAAAGGAGGCAGGAATTGGGCTTCACCAAAACAAAGACTAGCTTAAAGTATAACTCAGTGGTAAAGTTCTTGCCTACAATGTGCAAGGCACTAGGTTTTATCTCCTGCACACACATCCCCGCCAAAGAAAAACAGAAGAAAATACAGCAAAAATGCCAAGAGATCTCCATGAGTTTACACCATCTAACAATGACTGCCAGTTTTCTGGCACAAATGTACTAGGTGCTGGGAATACAGAGGCATAGTGAAGGCAACTGCCTGGGTTAGAAGGGATCACTTTTATAAGTAACTCCAAACACCAGCTACTCCTTTGTGTGCATGTTTCTGTGTTATGTGTGCACATGCACACATGCACAAAGGATTAAACTCAGTAGTGCTGTACCACTGAGTTATATCTCTACCCCTTTTTATTCTGAAACAGGGTCATACTAAATTGTCCAAGCTGGCCTCGAACTTTTGATCCTCCTGCCTCAGCCTCCCAAGTAGCTAAAATTATAGGCATTGCTACCACCTCATCCAGTACCACCAACTTTATTCTCATATATCATATATTTCTAAGCTATCAAAGAAAATGGTACATGCAGAACTCACTGCCTCCCTCTTTGAAAACCCCATGCTACCTACAGAGTCTGAAGTCAGCATGAGTATCAACAATTACTCTTGGAAAGTCAAATTCTAGCCTGGCTCTTGGTCTCAGTGGCTATGAAACATGTGGGACCTTACAATTAGAGCCACAGAGGATGGGAAAAAATGCAAAAAAAACCCTACTCTTAGTTTAAGACAAGTTGGTAATTCTGTTAGTTCAGTTACATAAGTAATTCACCTGTAGGATGGCTATGGTTTTCTTCCTTCATATCATTTTTCTTCACAACTGGTTCTTGATATGGTGACTCACAAAACAAACTGGGAGAAGTACTTTTTGAAGGTAAGACAAAATCTTGATGAGTAGCTTTACAGAAGTTGTTTTGTTCATCACATAAAATTCTGCAAGCATGTGATTTTTCTTGGGTTTGGTTAGAGTAGATACACGATGGCAAGAAGGATGTGGCTTTCTCTCCAGTAGCTGAATTTTCTGGACATCTGTACTTCTGGTTCTGATCGTCAGGCAGTAAAGTCAAACCTTACAATTAAGAAAATCAACAAAGCTAATGCCTTCCAATAATCTTTTCTCTCCTGCCTAGTAGTAACCCCTACTCCACAAAGTATTCTTCAAAATGATAAAAGCATTTTTTCCTCCTTATTAAGAAACAATGTTTAACAAAAATCACAAAACCGTTTATTCCATAGTGAACCTCACATAATTTGATGAGAATATTATGCTTTCTGTGTGCATGTCAGAGGCAGGAGCACCGCCTAACTCTGGTATGCAGCACTGCAGCTGCCAACTCTGAAGTCCTGTGACAGACACAGTTCAACACCAGTGCAGAGTTATGATCTGCAAATGATCTGAGTTGTTTCCTAATTACCAATAACTGCCAAAAGTTTTTCCCCTTTAGGCAACCCTTGAAATTTTGTATCCTTGAGTGGTGGATTTGAGATAGGTAAGAAATAAAGATAAAGGAGACAAACAGGGAAGGAACTTTAAATCTAAAAACACCATGAACACGTTCCCCTTCACCCTCCAACCTGTTTTCCTCCAGGCCTGAATTCTTAAAGGGTCCAATAAATCTTAAGAGTACTGTAAATCCAGTTAGCTAATGCCTATATGCCTTCTGCACTTGCAGAATGTATTTTTATGCTAATGAAAAAGATACTGTAGAGAAAGATACTGTAAAAACCCATGACACAGGTACAGTCTAAGCACTACCAATTAGATAATGTCAATCAAAAGATTCTGAAAAGAACACAACCATCGTTACTCATTCTGAACGATCAAAAGAAATGAGCTGAAGTCACCCCACATTCTTTCATACTCACCACTTACAGTTTTCTTTTTTTTCCCCAATACTAGGGATTGAACCTAGGGGCACTGTACCACTGAGCTACAACTAAAACCCTTTGTAATTTTTAAAACAGGGCCTTGCTAAGTTGCTTAGGGTCTTCCTAAATTGCTGAGGCTGGCCTCAAACTTGCAATCCTCCTGCCTCAGCCTCTTGAGTTGCTGGGATTACAGGCATATGACACCAGGCCCAGCTACAAAATTTTCTTTAAAAGAAGTCTGAAACCTCAAAAGCACATCTCACTCTCAAGCCTCAGCATTCCCTCTCCCTTGAGTGTGTATCCTGCTTTGTTACTTGCTTTCTCTGCTGTGCTTCTTTTGACATATCCTAAAATTCCCTTCTGCAGTGTAAGTCAAGAACCTGCCAGCGCTGAGGTGGGATCCTTTCTGGGGCACTTCCTTCGACCTTCATTCAGTGACAGATTTACAGGTGGCTTTTCCTTATTTCCTCAATTTGTTGGACTACTTTTTGAAAGTTTTATTTGTTAAGTCTCTGCTTTTGAAGTAACCCAATGAACAGAGTCTGCTGTATATCTCTAATCTTCACTTCTTAAAATAGAAGTCATATCAACCATCCTACCTACTGCACCAACCCCTGAAATTCTGCTGCCAGTTCTGTGCTCTCCTGGACTGCCTCACTTAAATTTGGGAGTGAAGACATCATGGGAAGTGTTTTATAAAACAGTATATGCTGTTTATCACTTATTTACCTCAATTCCAGTCCACAAATAAAATTAGAAAATCAGGTAGGTCCCAGAGAGTATCAGCTTCAAATTTTCTTCCTTGATAGAAATATCCCTCACCCCATCTAAATGTTTTTGACCAATCAATATCTCATTGCATTCTGAAGAGGTGTTTTTTTAATATACTTTTATTTTTTTATTTATTTTTTTAATGTGATGCTGTGAATCGAACCCAGTCCCTCACACATGCTAGGCAAGCGCTCTACCACTAAGCCACAAGCCTAGCCCATAAAGAGGTTTTTGACAAAGTACTATACTAAGGCAACAATTCTCAATGTGTTGTGTGTAACTGCCTGGAGGTCTCTTTCAGGGTACTTGCCAAGGCAATAAAATACTTCATAAAATATCCATTGATGGAACAAAAGCAAAATGAAAAATTGCTGGCACATTATTTGAGGCAAGACAGTACCACCCAACTATGCCAGAAGTAGTGTCACTGTATTTGTCACCACTGTGCATTCACAATATTTTAAAAAAAAATTTTTTAAGTTTTCACTTAAGAATGCACTAAGCTAGGCTGGGATTATGGCTCAGCGGTACAGCACTTGCCTCGCATGCGTGAGGCACTGGGTTCGATCCTCAGCACCACATAAAAATAAATAAATAAAATAAAGATACTCTTTAAAAAAAAGAATGCTCTAAGCAAGGCAGGTGTTATGGCACACCCCCGTAATCCTAGTAACTCTGGAGGCTGAAGCACAAGAATCACAAGCTTGAGGGTAGCTTCCGCAATTTAGGGAGATCTTGTCTTAAAATAAAAAATAAAAAAGGGATGGAGATATAGCTCAGTGGTAGAACCCCATGCTTTATGAACACTGTATAAGACAAAATGGGAAGCAAACATAAATTAAGTCTGCTACAAACCATGAAGTGACTATTAAATTGAGCTGCAAGCTCAACCAGCCACTTCTTTCAAGGAACACACTTTTACTTGAAACAACTAATGAGACAATCTATGATTATTTAAACCTGGGTATTTAGCAGACATTTTCTCAAAAAGAAACAAGGTAAATAGCTCAAGTATTTGTTGTCAATGATAAAATTTGACCTCTCAAATAAAAAACAGTATTCTGGAAAACATATCCACCACCATGAGTTTGATGGATATTTTACAACACTTCAAGATTTTTTAAATGAGACTGGCAGTGATATTAATGAGTATAATTTTTTGTATTGTGTCCTGAAATGTCAACATTTTGAAAATCAACATAACTCAGTGAATCATTATTTTCCAAAATGACCAATGCCCCAAATCATATGATTTAAAATATATATACACATTTAAAATGTCAAGATATTCAATTTATTTAATAGTATATTTTAAAATAATAGGACATAACAAATTCATTAATGTGGTTTCAGATTCCTAGTGGGAATAACCACTAAGAAACAACCATTTGTTTACACGCAGTATCAATGAAGAATATCCACAATTATCTGAGAAGACTATTAAAATACTCCTCTTCTTCCAATTACATATCCATGTGAAGTTGAAATTTTTCAAATACTTCAACCAAAACAACATAATTCAACAGACTAAATTGCAAAATTCGTAAGAAAATCCACTACAGAAGTTAATACTTTCTAAAATAGAAAATAATAATGCCTTTCTTCTCACATTGTTGTTTTAGAAAATAATTTTCACCGGGCACAGTAGCACACACCTGTGATCCTAGCACTTTTGGAGGCTGACAGGAGAATCACAACTTCAAAGCCAGCCTCAGCAACAGCGAGGCACTAAGCAACTCAGTGAGACCCTGTCTCTACATAAAACACAAAATAGGGCTGGGGATGTGGCTCAGTGGTTGAGTACCCCTGAGTTCAATCCCCAGTATCAAAAACAAAAAAACAGAAAGAAAAAAGAAAATAATTTTCACTTTTAAAATGCTATTTATAGTAAAATACAACTGGTTTATTATTTCTGAGTTAGTTTTAAATGTCTTAGTATTTCTAATATAACTACTTATGATTTGAATGGTTAATGTCTTCCTAATGGTTCATAAACTAAAACCTTAGTCACCAGCCTGTGATCCTGTTGGGAGGTGCTAGAACTTTTAGGAAGTGAGACCCAGTGAAAGGAAGTTAGGTCACTGGGTGCATGCCTTCAATGTCCCACTCTCCCACTCACACTCTCTCTCTCTTTCAGCCCTTGCTACCCCTATCTTGCCACTATTAGGTGAGCTGCTCTTCCAGTACAGGCTCAACACAATACAATCAAGTCATCATGGCCTGAAACCTCTGAAACAATGAGCCAAAATTTAACATTTTCACCTGTAAGTTGTTTATCTCAGATATTTTTCATGGTAACAGTATACTAACACAGTAATTTATTAATAAATATAGCCCATAGGGCTAGAGTTGAGGTTCAGGTGGTAGAACACTTGCCTAGCCAGTGTGAAGCACTGGGTTCGATCCTCAGCACCATATAAAAATAAATAAAATAAACGTATTGTGTTCATCTACAATTGAAAATATTATAAATAAATATATAAAGCCCATACAACAAAAGTTATTTGCTATCTTCAATAATTTAAGAGTACTAAGGGGTCCTGAAACTAAAAACGTTTGAAAACCACTGCCCTGCATAGTTCTATGGTAGAACATGTACTTGACATGCACAAGGCCCTGGGTTCAATCCCTAGTACCAAAAATAAACAAAAAACACAAACATTGCCTCAAAGCACACTGTTCAATAACTGAATGGAGCCAGTAACTATGAAACGTGCTTCCCTATTACTCCATAGCACTAGTCTGCAATAAAAAGTACCATAGGCTATTATTTATATCTTATTATTTTCATATATTCCATAAACTGTAAACCAACTATTTTAAGATACAAACTATATGCTTTCTATATTTTTCAAGAGAAACATCTAAATTTCCTAATCCATTCTTGTTTTATTTTTTGCAGTAGTGAGAAATGAACCCAGAGCCCCACACATTCTAGGCAAGTGTTCTACCACTGAGCTAAAACATTTACCCCAGCCCCCTAAAACATTTTTCACTCGTTTTTCATCATCACCCACCCTCCTCCCACCCAGGCACACTCATTTGCCAATGTCGTTTCTTCTCCATATTCTCAATGTCCAGTACAATCTCTGTACAGAACAGGCTCTTTCCTGAACCAGTAAAGTGTGTACCTTGGAAGTCAGCAGCAAGAAGCAAACAATGCTTCAGCTCACTGCTTTTCAAACTATGGAAGACAATTCATTAATAATTTTATCATCAGACACAATAAGTTATTACTGACTTTTTTCTTAAATGACAGAATTAGAATAAACAAAATAGAAAATATCCCTACTACATACCAGGCACACCTATAAAGATTAGTACTATAAAATTTACTTGTCATTATATGAGTCCTCACTGAAATGTTTTTGCTACTATGGAATGTGGTCAAAAACTTTAAAAACACTATTCCAGATCACATTTTAACAGCTGTTTTCCCTGACAAGCTCACAATGCTTTCTGTTAACTGATGTAGCAAACAACAGAATACCATCATCTATTAACCACATAACAAACATTCTGGGTATGGGTCTTCATATGAACAAGAGTGACTTCTTCTGTTTACTGACCATTCTATATGTTTACCTTTACTGGCCCCTAATAGTTTTCATTCATTAGGCAGGGGTTGCACACCAGTAGTTCTAGGCCAAATTAGGCTTTTTAAATTTTTTTAAAATAATTGTTGGCTGATAGGTGTGGTTCAGTAGTGGAGGGCATACTTGACATGCACAAGGCCCTGTGTTCAACCCCTAGCACCCAAATAAATAAACAAACATGAATGCCGTTGAGCAGGGCACATGCACCCCATAATGCCCGTTCCTACTAGTTCCATTCATATTACACCACCCCCATTTCACACTGATCTGCCTGGCCCCTGAAGAAATTGGAGTTTGTAACATATGATAGGAACAGCAGAAACAACCTGTCAGACAACTAAAAGAAAGAACTGTATGAAACTGTTTCTCATCCTATCAACTGAAGGCCCTGTGTAAGCAAAACATACCTGGAAGCATGTGCTGCCCAGACACTATAGTAAGCAGCTTCTCTTGTTCTTCCATGAGCCTTTGTAGTTGCTCTAACTGTTGCCTCTTCAGTTGTTCTTGCTTCTTCTGTTGTACTTCTTTCAGCTTTTTAAACATAAAATTAACTATTAAAGGAGCAAAACTTTGTTCATGGACACTTGCTCCTTACATTTATCTCACTCCTTCCCATCTCCCTTCTCCTGTATTCCCTGATAGAGAATTTCAGAGAGATCCCCTCAGTAAATAAATCTGCCACCAAAACTCTAAAATCCAATTTCTTCTGAGGAAATTGCCAGCCAAGAAACAAAAAAAGTCACATGAATCCTCCAAGTCTTACAAGAAGATGGGTATCAGGACATCATCAACTTTTTTCTCCTAGTATCTGAACAACCATTTCTAACTTAGCTGTTATAAAATGAGATAGCAACTTAAAGAAATCAAGTTTTATATCCTACATACTAAGCATACTTTAATGTTTCACATTAGACAAAAGGCAAAATCTATTATTTTGAGGATTTCAGAGTAAAAGGAAAAATTAAAAGGACCTGAAACAAATAACAGAATCACATAATACCTGCAATAACATAAATACAAATAGGCCAAATCCTATTGTACCTGTTCGAGTTTTTTAAAAAGTGGATCTTTATAAACCACTTCTTTTAATTCACTCACAAGATCAGGGATAAAGTCATTTTTATTCTCTTCCTGGTGTTCAGAAGCATCTTGACATGTCACTATTTGTGGTTCCTTTTTAATTAAAGGAAAGACTGTATGGACTTCAGATTTTTCTGACTGTAGTTTAAAAAGACCATCAGACTCCAACTTCTGTTCTTCATGAAGTGAATCTTCTTCACTAATAAAACTGAAGCTATTTGAAAAATGTGTGGCTTTAACAGGAAAGTTGGTAGAAGCATTTGTAGCTGCTTGCTTATCTTCATCTGCTTCCAAAATAGGGAATCCACGATTTAATATGACCCCAGCCCGAGAAGGATTGGTCATCCATTGGGCTAGGAAGTTCTGCCCACTGTTTAACTCTGAAGAGGTTGGCATCAGAAACATTTCAGTCCAATGACACTATTATATTTAAATAATGGAAAAGTCAGAAGAGCTATTGATTTCCAACACCTATAGACAAAGATAGGCAACAAAAAGTATTAGTTAAACCTATTAGAGTTCTACCCAAAACTAGCCCAAATCTCAACCCACCACAAAAATCTATTCAACATTAAATATACTTTAGCCAACAGAGCAATTAGGCATTAAGTTACATGGGTTTTTTGGTTTGTTTTTGTCTTCAAAGTATCCAAATTGTATAAGAAAACCTGAGATCCCTCTGCTCTAAACATTCAATTACTAATGACATTATTATACAAATGCTAGATCAGTTGATCTATGGAAGCTAAGATACCTTCTAAGTTACTAATTTAAAAAAAAAAAATCGGGCTGGGATTGTGGCTCAGTGGTACAGCGCCTGCCTCGCATGCATGAGGCACTGGGTTCGATCCTCAGCACCATATACAAATGAATAAAATAAAGATATCTGACCATCTACAACTAAAAAAATTTTTTAAAAAAAATCACTACCATTTTCAGGTATTACCCACACTAAGCATTTTCTTGCTTCTTTGCCCAACTGTTTTCTCCCTCATTCCAAAAGGAAAGATGTCACCACCACTACCATCACCACCACCACACACAGCTTTACCTGTGTGTGGACTCCAACCTTTCCTCTCCCATCGCCTCATAATCCCTTGCCCACTAGGCTGTTCCTCATTTGTATTCCTAAAGGTTCTTGACTTGACTGTTTCAGCATTTATCTCAGTATTAGTAGCATTTTGCTTTCAGGCTCATACTCTACCAAACTGTGTAGCTCCTCCTTAAAGATATCTGTATATTCTCCCCGCCTATCACTATGCCTGGCAGACAGAGGAACCTGATAAAAGTTTGCTAAACATAAGTTTTAAATAAATCAGAACTGGCCACTGTAACACAGGCCTGTAATCCCACCAACTCAGGAGGTTGAGGCAAGAGGATCTCTAGCTCAAGTCCAGGCTTGACATTATTTTTCTAGTTTGAAAAAAAATAAACACAGACAATCTTGAATTTACTGTTGAAGAACTGGAGATGCAGAAGTTAATACTATGACCAGAATAGTGAAGAAAAAAGAACTAGAAAAGGTCGCAAGTTTCACACCAAATGGCAACTGCTATTTGCCACGGTAGAACAGACTCAAAAAGCTATCTGTTGTGTTAAAAAAAAAAAAAAAAAAGTAGGGGCTGAGGTCATACCTCTGTGGTACACTGCTCCCCTAGCATGTACAAGGTATGGGTTTGATCCCTAGCACCTCAAAAAATAAAAATTTAAAAAATAAAATAAATAATGTTGAGATACTTTCGGCAAAAACAGTAACTTCCAATGTTCATTTTCAATTATAAAAAATTAATTGATGTAATTAGCTGTCTGCATCAGAAGTAAATATTCAACAAAACAATTTAAAATAATTCTGAACAGGATCTGAACTTGTAGCTTTGGCCAGCTATTAAAAACAACTGCAGAGCTGGGATTGTAGCTCAGAGGTAGAGCACTTGCCTCGCCTGCATGAGGCACTGGGTTTGATCCTCAGCACAACATAAAAACAAATAAATAAAATAAATATATATATTTAAAAAACCAACTGCACTGAAAGAGGACTGAAAATGTGGTTCAATGGTAGATGGAGCACATGCCTAGTATGTGCCAATGCCCTGGGTTCAATATCTAGCACCGCCAAAAAAAAAAAAAAAAAATTGAACCAACAGAAAGGAGCAGGGAGAAAACTTTTAGATGGAGAAAAGATAAATAAATTAAAGATATTTATTCATAAATTCATCAATTTATAAAGAAATGAATTTGTCTGAAAATTATGAGATTTAAGAAGATATTTTAATTACAAGATTAAAGAAGACATTTTACAAAGAGATATAATTAAGTGACCAAAGAATTGTTCACAAATCCTTCTAACATGAATTGATCCAAAGCTGGACATCTGTTTCTCCTAAACAGTGATTTCTAAAAATCCGTTCTAAGCAAACTAATTCTAATTATTTTTAGGTTAGAAACCAATCTTAAAAAGAACTTTTCATCAAAATCAACCAGATAACCTTAGTTAAACTTCAATGACCTTAGCAGGATATCTTTTGAAACCCAAATTTAGAAAGGTGACAAGCTCGAGGGACAGCCTGTAATGCCAGCACTTTGGGAGGCTGAGGCAGGAGAATCGCGAGTTCAAAGCCAGCCTCAGCAAAAGCGAGGTGCTAAGCAACTCAGTGAGACCCTGTCTCTACATAAAACAGGGCTGGGGATGTGGCTCAAGTGGTTGAGTATCCCCGAGTTCAAACCACGGTAACCAAAAAAAAAAAGGACACAAGCTCTAAAATAATGTTGTAATGTGGAAAATGTCAAAAATTCCCTAGTAGATTGACTGACAGGTGAATACAGATGAGCGGCATCTTGATCCCCTAAATAAAAATATATCTAATGTCTGCAGTAAATATAAAAATACTGTCACACCTGAATCTCCTGTTTATTACTGATACCTAAGACATCTGTAAAGCACACACAGCAAAAATTTTTTAAAAAGATTAGTACGTGTACTCAGATTTTCCACATATTAAAATCTGAGGGACAAGGGTGTATGAATACATCAAACTCATCCAACTGTGGAGCTTCAGACATGCTGTTTTTACCGTTTATCAATTACACCTCAATAAAGCCGTTTTAAAAAAAATCGATAAATAACAAATCGACAGCCTTGAAGCCTCCAAAGAGTGCTATGTGAACTTCTTAAAACAATGGGGAGGGGGGAAACAAAATTCTCTACACTGGTAACCGGGAAAACTGGATACAAACGACAAATTCAAATCCACCTTCAGACCCTTGAAAAGTAACTAGCTGGGCTGAGGAAATGACTTGTCTCCCAAAATACAACACTTCCTTGAAAGCCACGAATTCACACAAAGCTTTCAAAGAGAAACCCTGACAAGGCTGAGCGAGACGGGCCCTCCCGGAGAACAGCAAGTGAAGCCACTCCATCGCCCTTGACTGAGCGGACTGCAACCTCACGTCAGCCCCAGCCCACGACAGAGACCCACTAACCAAAAAGACAGACTTTCCAGGCTCTAGGAAGAACAAAGCTGTGCTAACCGATGAAGCCTCTGAACTGCCGCCGCTTGCCAGCGCCCGGTTCCCTCCGCGCCCCAGCGTTTCAGTGCTGAGGCACAAGCCCGGCCTTTCGCTGCACCCCGGCCCTCTCAGGACCCGAGCAGCGGACAAGAGCTCCTCGGCTCCTTTCTCCCGCGAATTACCAATCAGCGAAGCTTCTTTTGTTCAGTCCACTCGAACTAACGACAGAAACAGCCTGGCGTTTACGAATGAGCCGCCACAATTACCGCGGCGGCCGGAGCCACGCCCCCGGATAGGGCCCGTCCCACCCTGTCCCACCCTGTCCCGAAGGCTCCTGGGAAGTGTAGTTCCCACCCACCCCTTCGGGCTTGTGTTCCCGCACCGTTGCACCCACATAAACTACAGCTCCCAGCGATGCCACGGGACAGACGTTGCCTAGGGAATGGACTGCGTGCCGCCTTCCGCCCCCACCGCGGAAGTTTGGCCAGTGGTGCTGGGGCGGGAGAGGAACGGAAAAAAAGACTTTTCGGAGAAAGTCAGTGGTGGATTGGTTTCTGGCTCGATGCCTTTGAAAATTAAAGGGAACGTTCGCGCGAGCTATAGAGCTCCGAGTTCGCTGCTAAGCGGGCAGGCACAGGAGACCCAAACCTACTCTAGAAACCCACGATTTTTTTTTTTGACCTTTGCTTTCTGTTTTAGCTGGCTTTGATTTAAGACTAGGTTTAGCCGGGCGTGGTGACGCACGCCTGTAATCCCAGCGGCTGGAGAGGTTGAAGCAGGAGAATCAATAGTTAAAAGCTAGCCTCAGCAGCTTAGCGGGACCCAGATTCTAAATAAAGTATAAAAAAGGGCTGGGCGTGTGGCTTAGTGGTTGAGTGCCCCTGGGTTCAATCCCCCGGTACCAAAACAAAACAAACAACAGTTTTAAAAGGATTGGAGCCGGGCGTGGTGGCGCGCCCCTGTAAACCCCGCAGCTCAGGAGGCTGAGGCAGGAGGATTGCAAAGTGCGAGGCCAGCCTCAGCAATTTAGCGAGCCCCTGTCTCAAAAAAATATGTTTTAAAAGGGGCTGAGGAAGTAACTCAGTGGTAAAGCACCCCTGGGTTCAATCCCCAGTACCACTAAATAAATAAATAAAAGGAGCGAGGAAGGGCAGTCTGCCACCCTGTTTCATAACATGAGTATCTTTGTGAAAATTCACTCCCAAAATAGTCATTGGCCTTCTGTCCTCAAGCGGCTACTAGGTGATTTCGCAATGTGTGTCAATTAGGCATGAAAACTTCATTTTGAACTCTGAAAGCACGAAATGTCAAGAGGTGTATTTTTTTTTTCTTTTGTTACTGGGGATTGAACTCTGGGGTACTTGACCACTGAGCCACATCCCCAGCCCTATTTTGTGTTTTATTTATTTTTATTTTTTTTAATATTTTCTAGTTGTCGATGGACCTTTATTTGTATGTATTTGTATGTGGTGCTGAGAATTGAACCCAGTGCATCACACATGTGAGGCAAGCGCTCTACCACTGGGCCACAACCTCAGCCCTTGTGTTTTATTTAAAGACACGGTCTCACTGAGTATTTTTTTTTTTATTGCCACCAGAGTGCTTCATGGGTGCAGACATACTTTAAGACAATACAGCACATCAGGTTACCACAGTTTACATACCTGGCTTCGTGTCTAACAGTAAGCCAAGTAAAATTTTTAAAGAAATCAAATGAAGTGTCATATATAAAAATAAAGGTAGTAGCTGAGACAAAATACCACTGGTTAAAGATAAAATTTCACGGAGCCAGCCGAATGGCCCTTGCCTATAATCCCAGTTACTCCAAAGGCTGAGGCAGAATTGCAAATTAGAGGGCAGGATGGACAATTTACTGAGACCCTGTCTCAAAATAAAAAACGAAGGGTTGGGGTGTAATTCAGTGTTCAATACCCAGTAGAGTGGGGTAGAAAAGGTCCTTCTTGACTAAATCAAGATTTTCCTGCTTATCCTCCTGTCCTTCCTCTTCCTCCTTATAACCAAAAGAATTCCAAGATTATACACTTACTTCAGATGCTGGATAAGGACCCAATGATCTTCATCTTCATTTCATTTGAAAGCATACCCAAAAATCATTTTTGTTGAAATGTGTATATTTGAGGCAGTCACAGCATCCTCTACTTTTTGTGCCAAATTTTATTCCTATATGTTTATCCTAATATAGTATGTAGTACTGCATTGCTTGTTAATTTGATAAATGAATGAATTCTTTCATCACACTCAAGTCTTAACTGACTGTTAAGGTTCTAATATATGTTATCATTTGGAACCCAGGTAATTTTCAAAACTACTAAGCTTGAAGGGTCCTCCAAATCCATTACAGAATGGAAGAGAAAGAAGAGATCTCACTAAATTGCTGATGCTGGCTTCGAGTTTGCAATCTCCCTGCCTCAGACTCCTGAAAGCATTATCATCTAATTGTTAAGAGCCCAGGCTTGGCTGGGCGTGGTGGCTCACACCTGTAATCCCAGCTAGTTGGAAGGGGAAGGCAGGAGTATTGCATGTTGGGGGCCAGCCTGGACAATTTATTGAGATTCTTTCTCAAAAAAATAGGGGAAAGCCAGGCGCAGTGGCACACGCCTATAATCCTAGCATTTTGGGAGGTTGAGACAGGAGAATTGCAAGTTCAAAGCCAGCCTGGGCAAAGGCGAGACGCTAAGCAACTCAGTGAGACCCTGTCTCTACATAAAACACAAAATAGGGCTGGGGATATGGCTCAGTGGTCGAGTGCCCCCGAGTTCAATCTCTGGTACCAAAAAAAAAATAGGAGGAGGATGCTGGGAATATAGCTCTGTGGTAGAGTATTTGCCTAGAATATGAGAGTCCCTGGGCTCAATCCCTAGTACTCCAAAAAATGGAGAAAACGAGAAAGATTCCAGACTTCGGAGATAAGCAATCTTGGGATCAAATTCTAATTTGACAATTTACAAAGAGTTTTGTAGTCTTTAGCACTCAGTCTTTCTGAAACTAGTCTTCACATTTGCAAAATGGGGATGATCATAAAGTTATCTACTTCATAGAATTGTTATGAAAATTACATTAAAAGTATACATAAACAGCACACTGTTCCAACTGTTGACTGTGTGACTTCAGCTGTAGAGAAGCTGAATTTGTGTGCCAAAGCCCAGCTGTACAGTTCATGTCAAATGGTGTACAAGATACAGAACATTACTTATGGTAGTCCCAAATTAGGTGGTAGTAACTTTTACCTTTAATTGACACATAGTAATGTGTATATATTTATAGGATACTGTGTGATATTTTTCAGTACTTGTATGTAATTAGTCTGATCAGATCAGAGTAATTAGCATATCTATTACCTCAAAATTGTCATTTCTTTTTTTAACATTTTTAAAATTTTTTAGTTGTATATGGACACAATGCCTTTATTTTATTTATTTATGAGGTGCTGAGGGATCAAACCCAGTGCCCCACACATGCAAAGCAAGCACTCTACCACTGAGCCACAACCCCAGCCCAGACATTATCATTTCTTTGTATCGGGAACATCTGAAATCCTCCCTACAAGGTGTTCTGAAATATTCAAATAGTTGTTGGCAACCATCATTATTCTACTGTGCTACTGAACATTAGCAGTTATTCCTCCTATTCAGCTGCACCTCTGTGCCCATTAATCAACCTCTCACCACCCTTCCCTCTCGCAACAGTGTAGGAAAGATGTTTAAAGAGTTAGGAACTTCTCATTTCTGGACTGGTTCTTAGCACAAAAGGACCGGGCCAAAAGCAAACTTCACAGATCAGCCAAAGCCTTTATTCAGGAATGGAATTGCAACTCTGATGGAACCCCTCTCCTAGTGGAAAATGAGCCATCAGCCCAAAGGGGAGTCTATGCTTATATAGGTTACACTGAGAGGTGATGTAATTAATGAGTTTCTCAGTTGGAGGCACTTAGGAAATTGGAGTCTGTTTCATTGACCAAGACGGGGAGTCTATTGGGAGGCTGAGACAGGAGAATCGTGAGTTCAAAGCCAGCCTAAGCAAGGGCAAGGCACTAAGCAACTCAGTGAGACCCTGTCTCTACATCAAACACAAAATAGGGCTAGGGATGTGGCTCAGCGGTCGAGTACCCCTGAGTTCAATCCCCCAGAACCAAAAAAAAAAAAAAAAAGATGGGAAGTCTAGGGTCAGCGGTCAGTTTGGGCACTCAGGAAAAGGGTTTGTGAGAATTTGAAAATTTGTTTTAACTGGGTAATAGTTTTACTTAGACAAGAATGGAGGATCTGGGGTCAGCGTTCAGTGCTTATCTTTTTCCCTTCAGGGTTCCATTGAACTGTCACTGGGAAAGGATTTATTTAGGTGAAGGATCAATGAATGCTTTGGCTTCGTTTTTAGGGATTGTTCTGTCACTGGGAAAGAATGCACTAGGAAAGGATCAATGCTATCAATGTGCTGCCTTCTTCACTCCCTCTTCCCAGGCCACACTATTTTAGAGTTTGTCATTTTCCATATCCAACACTGGTGGTACCAGCAATTGCTCTACCAAGAGATGACAGAAGTGCAAGCCTGCCCAAGGAATGATCCCCAAACCCAGGTCACCTGGGATATCCCGGAAAAGGTAACTCCAGCTGTTGAGGTGGGGGGTGCACTGAGAGTTGCAAGTTCCTGGCTCCTAAGCAAAGTCAAGAAAACCCGTACCCCACTTAACCTGTAAGAAAAGAGAGGAGTTTCCCACTGAGGTCTCAAACCTCATATTTCCAGAATTTTCCATTAGTAAAGAAGTTTCTAACAACAGTGTTGGATGCTGAAAGATATCCTTTTTGAAATCTTCACATTTAAACGCAGATAAAACTATTGCTCATGCATTGGACTTGGACCAAAAGACTATGGAAACCTATGAGTCTACACAGCAAAGGAATTATCATATTCACCACACTCTAGAATGTCTAACCCATAATTCAGTTACAACAAAGGAGTATTCTGGCACAAATCTTTGCTGTGATAACAGCAGAGTAATAACAAGTTGACACTCGTAAATTTGTACTGTTCTTGAAAATAACAATTTAGGGGTTGGTTTATTTCATTTTATTGTTTTTTTTTTATGCTAGAAATCTAAGGCCCACTGCATGTTAAGCAGGTGTTCTACCACTGAGCCATACTTTCCAGCCCCAATAATTTAGATCTTTTTGTAATATCCAGTGATTATTTTTTTTTCCTGTTTGTTTTGGGTACTGGGCATAGAACTCAGGGCCTCAGGCATTCTAAGCAAGCACTCTACCACTGAACTACATCACCAACCCTTTTATTATTTTTTGAGATAAGATCTTGCTGAGTAACTCAAACTGGCCTTGAACTTGAGAACCTCCTACCTCAGCCTCCTAAATACCTAGGGTTATACTGTACCACTGCACCTGTCTTTGATGGGTATTACACATTTTTAAAACAATGTTACTTTGCACAAAAATGAAAGTTGTCAGTGATTTGCATATTCTAAAATAACAGTAATTGCAAGGGGTGGAGCTGCCCAAACAACTTTCACACTTGCTCCACTGCTTGTTCTTTAAAAGATCAAGTGAAACTAAGGATTTTTTATGTGTCAGGCACATTCTTCTTTGAATGTTTGGTAGAATTCACTGGTGAAGTCATCAGATCCTGGGCTTTCCTTTCCTCAGTGTTTTGTTTTTTTTCTTTTTTCTTTTTTTGGGGGGTGAGGGAGGGGGAAAGTACCAGGGATTGAACTCAGGAGCACTCCACCACTGAGCCACATGCCCAGCCCTATTTTGTATTTTATTTAAAGACAGGGTCTCACGAGTTGCTTAGCACCTCGCTTTTGCTGAAGCTGGCTTTTGAACTCTCCATCCTCCTTCTCTGCCTGTCAAGCCACTGGGATTATAGGCAGGCACCACTGAGCCCGGCCTAATTTTTTTTTTTAATCACTGTCTCTACTTGTACATCTATAAAAATTTTCCATTTCTTCCCCAACAAGTTGTGGTCATTTGTATGTTGCTATGAATGTGTTCCTTTTATCTAGGTTATCTAAATTTGTTGATGTACGGTTTTCACAGAGGACTCTCTTTTAACCCTTATTATTTTTGAAAGCTCGGTAGTAATGTTCTCACTTTCGTTTGATTTTAGTATTTGAGTCTTCTCTCTTTTCTTATTGACATTGTAAAGTTTTGTGGATCTTTTCTTTTTTTTTTAAATCTTTTTTTTATTAATGTGCTATTATTTTTTTTTTATATCTTTATTCATTTTATGTGGTGCTGAGGATCTAACCCAGTGCCTCACGTATGCGAGGCAAGCGCTCAACCGCTGAGCCATAACCCCAGCCCATTGTGGATCTTTTCTAAAACCCACTTTGTATATTGTTGGTTTTCTCTCTCTTTTAGATGGAGTTTTACTATGTACCCAAGCTGGCTTCAGTCTCCTGGGCTCAAGCACCCCACCACCCCCAGCAACTGAGACTACAGAGGTATGTGCCACCTCTGTATTTTTCACATCTCTATTTCACTTTCTCTGCTCTAGTTATTTCCTTCCTCCCACTGACTTACAGTTTAGTTTGTTTTTTCCCTTACAGTACTGGGGGTTGACCCTAGGGCCTCTAACTCCACTGAGCTACATTCCCACCTTTTATTTTATTTTGAGACAGTCTTGCTAAATTGTTCAGGCTGACCTCAAAATGATCCTTTTGCTTGTGCCTCCCAAGTAGCTGAAATTACAGGCATGTGCTCTCTTCCCACCCATCCCCCATCTCCTTAAGGTAGGTGGTTGATTTGGGCTCACTCTTTTTTTAATGTAAGCATTTACATATATAAATTTCCTCTCTGAGCATTTTTGCTGCAACCACTATGTTTGGGTAAGTTGTGTTTTCTTTTTTGTTTTGTTTGTTTTGGTACTGGGGATTGAATCCAAGGGCTCTTTACCACTGAATACATTGCCAGACCTTTTATTTTTTACTTTTTGAGACAGGGTTTCACTAAGTTGCTGAGGGTCTTGCTAAATTGCTGTGGCCGGCCTTGAACTTGCAATCCTCTTGCCTCAGCCTCCTGACTAACTAGGATTAGTCAGACGAATGCCACCACACCTGGCTTGATATGTTGTGGTTTTCTTTTCATTCTCTCAAAATATTTTATAATTTCTCTTGTGATTCCTTCTTTGAAATAGGTTAAGTGTGCTTATTTAATTTCCACATATTTACTATTTTCCAATAGTAAATGTGTTATTGATTTCTAGCTTCATTCTAATATGGTCAAAGTACTTTCTATAACTTTGATCATTTTAAATTTACTGATAATTGTTTTAACAAAGCCTAGCATATGAACTATCCATATAAAAGCACATAAAAACTGTGTTCATTATACATCTCCATTCCTCCCTTTTTATGGGTTATCATCACAAATTACAGCTTAATACATTGTATGCCCATTAACATAGCTTTGTAATTATTGTTTTATGTATTTTTATGTATTTATTAAATCATGAAGAAAAAGAGGAGTTACAAATCACAAATATGGTATTGTTGACTTTTATATTTACTTAATTATCCTTACCAGTGTTTTTTATTTCCTCATTTGGCTTCAGGTATTATTATAACACTGGGGCCCTCCGAGAAATTGAGGCAGTGCAAATGTTCCCCTTTAAACCCCAATTCTTGGTATCAAGTCAGAAGGATTTCAGACATGTTGCTCAGAGTTACAGGCATGAGTTTATTAGAAGTGATAGAAAAGAGAAAAAGGGAACACTCTCAAAGGAGGAAGTGGGTCCTCTCAGGGAAGGATAGCAATGTTCTGCCCTCCAGTTTTATTGGGGGTCCCAACCAGGTCCACCTCTTGACTTTTAACTGACAGAAAGATAATATCAAACTTTCAAGTTCCCATTGTCATTATAACTCTAGGTCACTTTGACCCATACTGACCAGTTTTAATTGGAACCTGTTCTTATAGATTTTATATAGTGAGAACTATCCTTATCTCCTTGAGTTCCATGATCTCGTTTTGTGTAAGGGTCACAGAAGCCCCCTTCTTCAGAGTGACTTAAGTTCTTCATATTAGCATTTTTCCTGCATTTCTCCCGCAGATAACAGGTAGTTTGCTGAGGAATATAACATTTATTGTCGACTTAAGCCAGGCAGGGCTGCAGGTATATTGCTTTTTAAAAGTGAAAGCATGTGCTGAGGCTGAGGCAGGAGGATTGGAAGTTCATGGCCAGCCTCAGCAATGTAGCAAAGCCCTAAGCAACTTAGGGAGACACTCTCTCACAATAAAAAATAAAACGGGCTGGGGATGTACTTTAGTGGTAAAATACTCTGGGTTTAATTCCCAGTATCAAAACAAACTAAAATAAAAAAAATAAATAAAAGGAAAGCATGTGAGGGTCAGCACAATGGGCCCATTTTCATGTTCCCATCACTCACATCTGTCTGTCCCCTATCAGCATCCTTTCATTTCAAGGAAAAGGACTACCTTTAGTATTTCCTATAGGGCACATCTACTAGCAATGAACTCCTTCAGCTTTTGTTTACCTATGCATTCTTAATTTCTCATTTTTAGAGGACAGTTTGGTTTTTGCCAGGTTTGGGGTTTTTTGTTGTTGTTTTGTTTTGTTTTGAATATCCAGGGAAAGAATAGACCCAGAACTCCTTATTGTGGGATTTTTTGTAATGTCACTTGATTTTTTTTTTTTTTTTTTTGGTACTTGGGATTGAACTCTACCACTGAGCTACACTGCCAGCACTATTTTATTTTTTTATTTTGAGACAAGAATACTCACTAAATTGTCCAAGCTGGCCTTTATATGCAGTCCTCCTGCCTCAGCCTCCCAAGTAGCTCAGACTATAATACATGAGCACCACCACACCCAGCTAAACTGATTCTTACACAACTCTCTATAAGGTAGGTCATACATGGTTAAATTGGAACTCCAGGTAAAGTACTTGTCCACAATCTCCTGGGTAATATATGGTGAAATCAGAATTCAACTCCAACCCTTTCCACTCTATTCTCTAGTCTATCCCTTCTATTTTCTATCCCATCTATTCCGCATCCTGAGAATCTGATTCTTTCACATTATTTCCTACTCCGTCTCAGAGCTGTTATCTCCAGCATCCAACACCTACCTCTCTTGAGGGTCTCCAATTACTTACAAGCACTCCTCCTGTTTCCCTGATACCAAACTTTCTTGAAACTTGCTTCTTTCCCCGCCCCTGGGAATACTCCTACCCCATCCCCAAACCCACCTCACCTTTTATTTCTCAGTTAAATGACAGCACCATTAGTTCACTCTCTCACAAACTTTAGCTTCTGATATATCTTAATTGGCAAAATCCCGCCTGAAAGATGAAAGTGAAAGTGCTGAACACCTCGGAATCGAAACGGCTCCAAATAAGGACGCACTGTCCCCTTGGCAGGACCTGATTCCGGGTGCTGTCTGGTGATCGTCCCCGCTAGGGGCGCTCGGTCAGCCCGGGGCCGGGGCGGAAGTTCTGGAGGTGCTCTCACCCGCCCCGCCCAGCCTGGCCGCACCCAAAGCCAGCGCCCGGAACCCCTGGGTGCCCGGAATCCGGAAGCACTCTAAGTGGGGAGCTCCGGGGACGCCAGAAGTAGGCACCGCAGCGAGCCAGAAGCGCCTGGAGAGAAGGGCCCGAGACGCGAGCGCCCAGAATCCCGGGCACCCGGAGCTGGGCAGATCTTCTGGCAGGTGTGTGGGCACCGCCGATGACCAGCTGGGATCCAGTCCCTACGAGGGTCCCGAAGTCCTAGTCGAGGGAAGTGTCCCGTGCGCTCCCGCTGACCGGGTTGTACAACTGCCTTTTGCAGTAGTGAAGGGTCTGGCCGTGTCAGGTAGGGGACCTGCGCTTGTGCAGCCCATGGCCTCGGGGGACATCGCAGAGTTGTCCTGCGGCTCTGCCCCGCGGTTGTAGGGCAGGTGACAGGGCACAGGGGAAGTGGGGGTGGCGCTCACCCGGGCCAATGCCCAGACCTGGGTCTTCGCACTCCTCCCGTGCTGGGGCAGGTGCGGGGGAAAATCACAGATCACAGTGTTTCTTGATTCCAGTATGCCCAACAGCCTTTCTGAAAGGTTTCGAAGGATATCTGTGCAAAAGCACGGTGGTTTGGTGAATAATCAAGAAATATATCTGATCTCGTAATTGGAGATCCTGTGATTTAAAAAACTGTGCTTGTTAAGGCCCAATGTTGAAAACCTGCAAGTCAGTAAAATTATTCCCTTGGGGAACGCCAAATGATTCACCCAGAGGGATAAAGTGAGTAGATCAATTCTGGACTGCTAAATTACATTACATAATGTAGTATGTTATTATGATCAGGGAGAAAGTCACTCTAAATATGTGCGTGTTGCAGATTCTTTTGTTATATTTGACTCTATCTTTTATTCAATAAATATTTATCAGGTCTTGTGTGCTTAGAGCTGCTGTATGCCATAAAGGTTATGTGTGGAACTAAATAGTGCCTTTGCTTTTGAAGGGTTTAATAATCCCCTTTGGAAAGTGCATTATTGGTGTCATTGGAGTCCAGCTATGCAATTAGCCGCAGGCTTTTCTGTAAATCTGGGCTTTAATTGATGTGTGAGTTTTTAATAAGTAAGCATTTATGGAATAACTACTGCAAGTCAAAAGTAATATGCATTCTAGGCACATTAAAAATAAACAAGGCATAGTTCCTCACAAAGCATTGGCCCTCCTGGAGAAACTAATGTTAAAAGTGGAGAACTAGCAATGATTATAGTGTGGTGTGTGATTAAAGCTGGAAGGGGAGGCTATTAGGAGGCCCAAAAAAGGAAGCCAATCAGAGGAGGGTTCCCAGAAGACTTTCTAGATCGGGAGAACCCTGAGACCTTCCCAGAGAAGAAAATGCCAGTGGTAAAGCCTGAATCTGTGAGGCTGGAAGCCCTTTGCTCCCTGATGCACCAAAGGTTTGTGGATAGCCAGGAATTTGTGAAGGAGAGTGCTGAGACTGAGCTGGGCGGGGCACAGACTTGGAAGGACCTGTGCACATTGCCCAGTGAGAATAATCAACTCCTTGTCCCTATCTGTCAAATCTCATATGCACATAAGCAGCACTGGTGAGAACATGAATGACTGTGTTTAGAGAAAGCTGTGAAGTAAGGAAGAGGCTGCTGGCACATGTCTTAGGAAACTAACCAGAAGAGGCTGAACATTAGAGACTTGAGATAGAATCTGTGGGAAGATAGAAGTGAAGGGCTTCCTTGAGATTTCACTAAATCAGAAGGTTGGTTTCTCTATTTCTACTCAGCCTCAGGTGCTAAGCACTTGTCTAAAATGTTAGAATCTGGATCACAACAATGTGAATGTACTTAATGCCATTGAACTGTACACTTTAAAATGGCTAGGTCAGGGCTGAGATTGTGGCTCATTGGTAGAGCACTTACCTAGCATGTGTGAGGTACTGGGTTCAATTCTTAGCACTGCATATAAATAAATAAAGTCCATTGACAGCAACAAAAATTTTTTTAAATAAATAAGACATGGGCAGGGGCTGTGGCTCAGTGGTAGAGTGCTTGTTTCAATCCTCAGCACCACATAAAACATAAATGAATAAAATAAAGCTATAAAAAAGTTACCTCATTAAAAAAATGAATGATGTAAGTTTATGTTAGGTATATTAATCCACAGTTTTTTTTTTTTTTTTTTTTTGTGGTACTGGGGATTGAACTCAGGGGCACTCGACCACTGAGCCACATCCCCAGCCCTATTTTGTGTTTTATGTAGAGACAGGGTCTCACTGAGTTGCTTAGAGCCTCGCCATTGCTGAGGCTGGCTTTGAACTCGCGATTCTCCTGTCTCAGCCTCCCTAAGTGCTGGGATTACAGGC
>CM053404.1:70666284-70682495 GCA_028644305.1 Xerus rutilus
CTATGTTTCCCGTTCCCACCCCCCCTTATGTATTCTTATCCACTAATCAGAGAGAACATTCGGCATTTAGTTTTTTGGGATTGGCTTACTTCACTAAGCATAGTGTTCTCCAATTCCATCCATTTGCCTACAAATGCCATAATTTTATTCTCTCTTATTGCTGAATAATATTCCATTGTGTATATGTACCACAGTTTCTAAAAGTGCTTTCTAAGAATGTTTAATGACAAAATATTAAAGATAAGATGCTGACTGATAGTAGGATTAATATGTTGTATATAATAAAGTTTTAATTTTCATAATATTATAGTCCTTAGACATGGGCCAGGGTGGCAGATAGATAAACCAACAGATAGACTGGGGCTGTATTTGGAGCAGTGATAGCCAGAGATGGCAGCTGGTGGAAGGAGTTTGTCAGGAAAGGCTAGTATCTAGCAGCTTCAGAGGACAGTCTACAGCTGCAGTCACTTGCCAAGAGGGGACAGGGAGGCCCAAGTTGGAGACCTGATGCATTTGGGCTATGGGTGAGCCATAGAGGTGAGGTGTCCAGGAAGCAGTAACATTGCATCCTCAATCTGGATGCTCTGGGATTGAATGACACTGCCCATCACCTATAAGGCAAAGGGACTAGGTAGGGTAGAGACTTTGGTCTGAGGATGCTGGATGTGAAGGTACAGGCAGAGGTAAGGAAAAACTGACATCTCTGAAGTAGCTAGACTTCCCTCTGTGCTTAGCCCTAAGGGTCTCCAGAGCTATGTCCCCAGGTACTCCAGAATGTCCTGGTGACAGACAGCTGTGGGGAGCAGAGCATCCAGACCATCCAGATTGATCCTGCCCAGCCTCCCTGCAGCAGCATTCAGTCAGGAATTGCCTTTACAAAGGGTAGCTTTCCATTTTTGTTTTTCAGTACTGGAAATTGAACCCAGGGCCTCACACATGTGAGGCAAGTGCTCTACCACTGAATTACATACCCAGCCCTAGGGGAAGCTCAGCATCTCACCAGTTATTAGTTTATTATTAAATATACATTTCAATTAAAAATGTGCTCTGTGTGTGTGTGTGTGTTTTGCTGGGAATATAGCCCAGAGTCTGATGCACTCCATCACTGAGCTACACTCTCAGTCCCACTTATTTTTCTTAGAAGTAATTCTTTTTTATATTAGAATGTATGGCACAGTGAAAGAATTAAATTAATCACAAATGCATACTAATACTTATTTATGTATTTATTTAAATGGAATAAACAAGTTGTATATTTTTATAAGCAATTGTTCAATTTTTCTCCAGAATAGCTTAATAGACATCCACATAACTAATAAGTTTCTTTGAATTTGTAATTATCTGTAAAAACCCATGGTTTTACTATTATTTAATGTTAATTTTTAATTAAGAAATAAAGGCTTATGGACTTGGGATGTAGTTTAGTATTTTAGCCAGTTTGTTTCCTTGCAGTGACCAAAAGACCTGACAAGAACAATTATAGAGGGCTAGGATTGTGGCTCAGTGGTAGAATGCTTGATTGCCTAGCACATGTGAGACACTGGGTTTGATCCTCAGCACCACATAAAAAAAATAAAAAGAACAATTTCAGAGGAGGAAAAGTATATTTGGTACTCACAGTTCCAGAGGTCTCAGTCAATAGATGGCCAAACTCCATTTCTCTATGACCAAGATGAGGCAGAACATCATGGCAGAAAGGTGTGGCAGAGAAAAGCAGCCCAGAACCTGATAGGATGAAAAGAGAACTAAGCCCAGCAAGGTGGCTCAAGCCTGTAATCCCAGCACTTAGGGAGGCTGAGATAGGAGAATCGCGAGTTCAAAGCCAGCCTCAGCAACAGCGAGGCGCTAAGCAACTCAGTGAGACCCTGTCTCTACATAAAACACAAAATAGAGCTGGGGATGTGGCTCAGTAGTCGAGTGCCCCTGAGTTCAATCCCCAGTACAAAAAAAAAAGGAAAAGAAAAGAGAACTAAATTTGGCTCACCAAGGACAAAGGCACAACCCCAGTGACCTGCCTACAGTTACCACCCAGTTCATCCATTCAAGTGGATTAATGCACTGGTTAGGTTAAGACTTTCATAACCCAATCATTTTGCCTATAAACTTTCTTGTATTGTCTCACATATGAGCTTTTGAGGGATACCTTGGATCTAAACCATAATGCCCTATGTGCAATCCCCAGTACTGCAAAAGAAAAAAAGAGGAGATGTACTCATCAAAATGTACGCTTATATGTAGTTTTTATGTGACAAATATATACTAATGTAATTTTTTGCAAAAAGTAAGGGGTGGAGGGAAAGAGATGGGAGAAGGGGATTTCTGTGTTCTTGAGCCACATCCCTGATGTGTAACTCAAATATCACTTTTTCATTGAGATGCATATTATGAACCTGTATAAATGTTATTTGTACATAATGTTAGCCATAAAAGCTAGGAATGATTCTTTTTTTTTTTTTTGGTACTGAGATTGAATCCAAGGACACTATTACCACTGAGCTATGTTCCCATGTTTTTTACTTTTTTTTTTGCAGTGCTGAGGTTTGAACCTGGGCCCTTGCACATGCTAAACAACCACTCTACCAACCACTAAGCCACATCCCCAGCCTAATTTTTATACTTTTGAGACAGGGTCTCTCCAAGTTACTAAGGATCTTGCTAAGTTACTGAGACTGGCCTTAAAACTTCTGAATCCTTCAGCCTCAGCTTCCCAGGTTGCTGGAATTATAGGTGTGCACCACCACACCTGGCACAAAGCTAGAAATGATTCTACAACCAACACATATACTGCAAACTAAGATAGTTATGTTAGCCAGTTTTCTGTCACTGTGACAAATACCTGAGATAAATCAACTTGAAGGAAAGGTTTGTTTTATCTTGTGGTTTCAGAGGTTTCAGTTCATAGTTGCTTGGCCTGTGGTTGCACTGTACATTATGACTAGAGCATGTGACAAAGAAGGACTATTCATTTCATGGCCACCAGAAAGCAAAGGGAGGGAGGGTCCCAATATCCCCTTCAAAGGCACTTCCCTAATGACCTTTCTTCCGTTGGTCCAATCTTCTAAAGATTCCACCATTTCCCAAGAGCACCACAGGCTAGTGACCAAGCCTTTAAGGATCATATCCCCATGATCCTTTGGGAGACAGTTAAGATCCAAACCATAACAACAGCGCTCAGTTTTTGTATTTAAAAAACACCCAGTTTTCTTGCAGTACATATGTAGAATGATTCTAAATGCATTTTCAGTTATATTCACTAAAAAGAGATTCCTTAAAATATGTGACTTGAAACTTTTTTTTCTTTCAGGATGACTGTGGGAATCTTTGTAAACTGTACTTTCTGTTTGAAAGTCAAGTACTTATCCCGTCAACAGAAGAAAAAGCTACAAACTGACATTAAAGAAAATGGTGGAAAATTGTCCTTGTTATTAAATCCTCAGGTATTTCCAAATTCCTATATGATTAACACGATACCTTTGGGGAACATAGGTCATGGTTAGAAGAGTAAGCAAAGAAGATTGGCAGCAGGAGAACGTATGAGAAGGCAGGACAAATTGTGACATCACCCACTGGGAGTTGGGCCAGGAGGGACAAATGAGGCCAGATGGTCCAGCCTTGTCTTCTCCATGCTCTAGAAGCTACAGAATAATCCCACATGCCCTGTGAATCTGATCTTATTGGAGCACAACCAAAGACATAAATAGAAAGAATTCCAGACCAGCCAAATCTATTCTTAAATAAGTCATAGAGCACAGCATTTGCAAAACACACACCACAGTCACTTAGCAGTAAGAAGTAGGGTGACACCTGTAAGAGTGGCTCCTGAGGACAGAAGGAAAACTTACAGTATAAACTGACACTTTTGTTGTTGTTTGTTTTAGGGATAAAGGAAGCTATCTTCTGTCTCTCTCTCTCTTGGAGGGTATTGAGGATTGAACCAGGAGAGCTTTGCCACTGAGCTACATCCCCAGACCTTTTTATTTTTTATTTTGAGATGGGGTATCACTAAGTTGCTAAGGCTGGCCTGGAACTTGTCATCCCCTTGCTTCAGCCTCCTGAGTTGCTGAGGTTACAGGCAGGCACCACCATGCCCAGCTACCTTTTGTCTTTGAAATGAAGTATAGGTCGAAAATTTAGTTACAGAATTTCATACTTGGAAATTTTTTTTAAATAATTAAAGTTAACCTCTTTTTTAACTACCTCATTGGAAGAAGTAAAAATTAAAGTCCAGGGCTGGGGTTACAGCTCAGTGGTACAGCGCTTGCCTAGCTGTAGGCTGGAGGCACTGGGGCCCATCCTCAACACCACATAAGAATACATAAAATAAAGGTATTGTGTCCACCTACAACTAAAATATATATAGTATATAAATACATTTGTATATACACATTTGTATATACACATATATGTATGTGTATATATATACATACTTTTTTAAAAAAATCAGTCCAAATGGGTTAGGTTTCAGACCTGATTGGCCCTGTCATTTTCTCTCCTGTCTACTGATAGGTGGATAGGGCTGACCCAACCTGCCCTTCTCTGGATACATCCCTGGAACTGGCCACATTGAGTCTCTATCTGTTCTGGGAAGCAAGTTCAACTCCAGCAGAATACCACAAATGGAATGTCCCCACTTACCTCCAGTTTACACAGAATTGTGTTTGTTTCCCTCATTTACCTGCCTCATTTCTGTGGGTGAATGAATAATACATACCTGTTCTACCTCCTTAGTTTGTCTTTTGGGTGTAGAACTGCCAACATGGTTTCTCTTTTTTAGGAACTTGCATATTATGCATGCAACCTTTTGTAATTTTTTTTGCCAACCTATATAAATTTGAAATGCACATGCCAGCTTATTATAAAGGAAGAGACAACTCTTTATGTAATGATGAGGAATGAACTCTAAGATAACATGTCACTTGGAAAAGCAAGTACAGCAGACAGGATAGTATACTGCCATTTGTGCACTTACATGTGTGTTGTCTATACATACAATTCCTTTAGAAAGATAAATGAGGGACAAGTTATAATAGATATCTCTGGGGAAAGAAACTGAGAACAACATAGGGAAGGAGTCATATACTATTAGCCATTTTATTTTTTAGATATTCTACAATGGGCATATACTATTTATTGAAAATTAAACAAAATTGCCAATTAACAAAATAAATAAATGACAAATATCCTTTGAATCTCGCTTTACACTCCTAAGGAAATAAACAAGTGCACAAAGATGTGTACATGAAGTTGTTCATCTCAGCATCATATACAATAATGAAAATTTGGAAGCAACCTCTAGTGCTGGTTAATTGATGACGGCATATCTATATCCATACTCTTTAATAACTATTGGTTGTGAGACTGGGGATATAGCTCAGTCATAGAGTGCTTGCCTAGCATGTTTAAGGTCCTGTATTTGATCCTCAGCATCACACACACACACAAACCCTGCTGATTTTTAAAATTTTTTATGTTACTAGAAATTGTATTATTTGCAAAAATTTTCAAATTCTAAGGAAAAATATTACAAACTTCCTTGTAATAGTAAAAATCTTGTTTTAACAAGATTTTTGTAACTGTAAAAATTGCAGAGACAAATAATGTATATAAATTTTGTTTTTACTAATACATAATGGATTGACTCTTTTTTTCTCTTAGTGCACACATATAATCTTAGATAATGCTGATGTTCTTAGTCAGTATCAACTGAATGCTATCCAAAAGAACCATGTCCATATTGCAAACCCAGATTTTATATGGGAATCAATCAAAGAAAGGAGACTCTTGGATGTGAAAAACTATAATCCTAGTAAGTCATGTGACATCAAGCCACCTCCTGATGAAAAGGCAAGCGGTTCTGGTAAGTATTTCATAGCAAGCATGTAATGTTTTATAAATGCTATAGTAGATACTTGGTTTGTCAAAGAGATAGACAAAGAATTATCCAGAGATACTACAAAAACAATTAGGCTTCTTATTGCTTCAAAATAAAATAATGGGGGATGAAAGACTAGTTTAGCAATAGAAATTGATGTCTCAGTATCCAGTCTAGTTTGTCTGAACAAACTAGAATGACTGCATAAATACTGATAATCTCAGAAAACTCAAAGTGTAATTTTAACTGGGAAGGAGAAAAGCCTTTTTGTTAAAAAATTATTACCACACCTTAATGACCTGAAATTTCATGACAAGCATTTTGCTAAAGAAGTTCCTTCTAAAAGATGATCTCCCCAAAGGAAATATATCTCATTTGTTAAACCAGATTTTATTTTTCAGTCTGACCAAGAAGAAAGCCTTTGAACATAGAGAAATGCACATCTCATGAGTTACATCAGACAGTCAAGCAGTTCTGCTAGGAATGGTAGCCAGTGCCTGTAATCCCAGCTATTCAGGATGCTAAGGCAGGAGGATCACTTAAGCTCAGGAGTTAGAGACAAGCCTGGGCAACATAGCACGATTCTGTCTCAAAAACAAACAAATAAACTAGCCATGTGAGGCGGCATGAGCCTGTAATCCTAGCAATTTGAGGCAGAGGCAAGGAGGATTGAAAGTTCAAGGTCAGCCAGGGCAATTTAGCAAACCCTGTCTCAAAATCAAGAATAAAAAGGGCTGGGGGTATAGATCAGTGGTAGAGCACTCCTGAGTTCAATTGCCAGTACTGCAAACAAAACAAAATAAAACAAAACCCCAAATTAATCAGTTCTGATAAATATTAATTTACAGTAAACACATGAGGCTGTAATCCTGAGGCTGAGGCAGGAGGATCACATATTCAAAGCCAGCCTCAGCAATGAAGCGTGGCCCTAAGCAACTTGGCCAGACCCTGTCTCAAAACAAAAAATAAAAAAGGGCTGGGGATGTGGCTCAGTTATTAAGCACACCTGTATTCAATCCCTACTACCAAAAAAAAAAAACAAAAAAACCGACATGTTAAATATCACAATAAATGTTTTGGGCATTGAGGGTGCAGCTTGGTGCTAGAATGTTTGCCTAACTTGCATAAGACAGTGGGTCCAGCCAGGCGCGGTGGCGCAAGTCTGTAATCCCAGCACTTAGGGAGGCTGAGACGGGAGAATCGTGAGAGTTCAAAACCAGCCTCAGCAACGGCGAGGCACTAAGCAACTCAGTGAGACCCTGTCTCTACATAAAACACAAAATAGGGCTGGGGATGTGGCTCAGTGGTCGAGTGCCCCTGAGTTCAATCTCCAGTACCAAAAAAAAAAAAAGAGAGAGAGAGACTGTGGGTCCAATCCTAGCAAAAAAAAAAAAAAACAATTTTGGCAGGGAAAAGCCTCTTTAGACAAGCAAATTGTCCAGAATTGCTGCTACACTCACCAGACTTTCTACTGTCTCAGAAAATGATAGCTAAAGCAGAAATAGGCAGGGTAGAAGACTCCTTTTACATTAAAAACATATCATTCAATATACATCATAATCTGTTGAGATTTGAAATTTTTTCATTCTCTTTCTTTTTCCATTTTTTTTTTCTTTTTTGAGACAGAGTCTTGCTGTGTAGTCCTGGCTAGCCTTGAATCAGGGCTCAAGTGATCCTCCTGCCTCAGCCTCCTGAGTAGCTGAGACTACAGGAATGTACCACTATACCTAACAGTTTTTCCTGGGATTGGGAGTACAGCTCCGTGGTAGAGCACTTACTTAGCATTCCTGAGGCTCTGGGTTCAATTTGCAGCACTGAAAAAAAGAGTTATTCCTATTTATCACATTTTAGTCAGCTTTTTCACTGCTGTGACTAAAGGATCTGATCAGAACAACTGAAGAGGAGAAAAAGTTTGAGGGCTCACAGTTTCAAAGGTCTTAGGTCTTTGGCTGGCTCAAGATGAAGCTGAACATCATGGTGGAGTGTGTGGCAAAGGGAAGCAGCTCACATGTTGATCAAGAAGCAGAGAGAGAGAGGGAGACTCCACGCTCCAGATACAAATATATACACCGAAGCCGCGCCCTAATTCTCACCTTCAGCCACACCCTACCACTTCAGTTACCACTCAGTTAATCCCTGTCCCGGGATTAAATCGCTGATTGAGTTAAGACTCTTACAACCCAATCATTTCTCCTCTGAACCTTCTTGCATTGTCTCACACATGAGCTTTTAGGGAACACCTCACATCCAAACCATAATACCACAGTTCTATAATGTTATGATTCCTCTATAAGAAAAATAAGAAGCAAATGCTCACATGGAGTTCTTGAATTTCCCTCCTCTTAACTAACACATTCCCAACTCCTTCATTTGTGCCATTATGACACTGGAAATCACTTTGATTTTGGAGCATGTTAGAAATATATTTCATAACTTTGCTTACCCAGATCCTCAGAAAAGTGCTATGTTAAAATTGCATGACTATCAATGAGTTTCAAATAATATACGTATTAGACCTCATACACTTGTCATGTTTTCAGTATTTTACATGTTCCCCTTTTCCCACTGGTATAGTTATAACTATACTATTTAAGGACAACTAAAAAAATAGAATTGCATAGCAACTATGGTCCATATTTAAGAATCTTAACAGTTCCAGCAGTTAGGTTAATAGTTGATTGCAATAAACCTTTGAGTAGTAAACAAGTGTGTTTTGTTTAATTTTAGGTGTGAAAACAGATGATCTATCCCTGGACAATTCCTCAGAGAAGAAAAATGTGGAACACACTGAGTAAACTAATATTTTGTAAACTTCAAGCACCATATTGAAATACTTGTAGATTTCTGTATTATTTTATATTCTTTAATAAGTTTTTATTTAAGACTTTTTACTTCAACTTGCATAGTGATAATTAATTTTATCTTCTCATTATTATATAAGATTGGATATAAGTATTAAGTTCACTGATTTTTTTAAAAAAATCCTCAACTGGTAGTTAGATTAACACAGCCTTTTCACTGTGTTACCTTTCTGAATAGCTTTTAGAATTAAAAAATGGAAATAACAATGACCTTATTCAAGTGGAATATGTGGCTTCTTAAAGCACACTCAAAATAGCAGTGTTAGACTTCACCTTTGGTCAGAATATATATATTAATAATAGTGTTAAAAGAGAACAAAATCCAAAATTAAAAGTACAGATGATAAGAATTTATCTTCTCACCCTTTATTTTAAAGAGGAGTTGATAATGGTCCTGAAAGGAGGGACTCCATTGCTAAGGATTAGAATGCCAACCAAACACAGTGGCCTAACTCCAGAGTAGATGGCAAAGTCTTTTCTGTCTCTATTTCTGGGGCATACACCTGCCTTCCAATGCAGGTGCATGTAGTCCTCAACATCAGAGCTCAAGAATCACTCAGATGAAACTTGTAATTCCAGTAATTCAGGAGACTGAGGCAAGATCATAAGTTCCAGACCAGCCTGGGCAATTTAGTAAGATCCTGTCCAAAATTAGACTTGAAAAAGTTCTAGGGGTGAGCCGGGCGTGGTGGCGCATGCCTATAATTCCAGCACTTTGGAAGGCTGAGACAGGAGAATCGCAAGTTCAAAGCCAGCCTCAGCAACGGCGAGGCACTAAGCAACTCAGTGAGACCCTGTCTCTAAATAAAACATAAAATAGGGTTGGGGATGTGGCTCAGTGGTTGAGTACCCCTGAGTTCAATTCCAAGTACCAAAAAAAAAAAAAAAGGTTCTAGGGGTGTAGCTCAGTGGTAGAACACCCTTGGGTTCAATCCCCAGCATCAGGGGGGAAAATTGTGTAGAGGAAGATGGAAATGTTAATTACACCGATTTGATCATTACACATTATAAACAAGTCTTGAATTATCACACAGTATCCCCTAAAAATGCACCATTTCCTTTCTTCTTCATTGTTTTTTTTTTTTTGGTACTGGAGATTGAACCCAGGGGAACTTTACCACAAGCCGCATCTTTTTTATTTTTTTATTTTGAGACAGTTTCACTAAGTTGCTTTAGGGCCTTGCTAAGTTGCTGAGGCTGGCTTTGAACTTGTGACCCTCCTGCCTTAGTATCCTGAATACAATTCCCTTTCATCTAATCCATTGGTCTTCTATTTATTTATTGTTTTTTAAATTGGTGCATTATAGATACACATAAAAGTAGAATGCATTGTGATGTATTTATACGTGCATGTGATGTAAAATTGGTCAATTTCATTCTGCAGTCATTCTTCTTACCCATTTCTCCTCATGTCTTCTCCATCCCCTTTCTCTACTACACTGTTCTCCTGTTCATTTTCAAGATATTATCCTCCTTTTTTCCTTTTTTTTTCTCTTCAGCTTCCTATGATATTTTAACAATTTTTAGAATTCTAAAGAGGGCATTAGAGACTTGTATTTCACGTATAATTAGGAGATTATAAATTTTTGTTTAACCTAAAAATCCATTTTAATGTTAAAATTCTAATTTTACAAATTTCAGGTTTTATGCAGAAAATGTTGAAATTCCTTATTTTCCTCAAGATTTTGAAGTTGCGAAATATAACACCTTAGAAAAAGTAAGTTTGATTTCATTTAGAAAAAAGTTGCTTATCTTCTGAGTGATTTTGCTACTCATTTTCTCATTGCTTTAAAAAATTGTTAACACCCTGTGTACCATATATTCCCAAATATGTGAGTTGATTTTTACCAGTCCAAAAAAAGAAGTAGGTTTAAAATTTAAAATTTTTAGTGTTTTTATTATAAAAGTAATACATGCTCATACTACAGATTTTAAGAGTATAAAATATTAATATGACCCTGAAATAAAAGTCCTCCTTTATGTCATTAATAGTTTCTTGTATTTGAAAAGGCTAGATTTGATACCAAGTATTTATGCCATGTTGAATTGCTGTTCCTTTTATATTAAAAAGAAAAAAAAAACTTTGACAAAATCACACAAATAAAAATCAGTACTTGCCTTCAAAGTAATACTCCATTTGTTTTTTTTTTTTAGATATCTTAGTAAAATGTAAACTGAAAATAACATTCCCCCTTGTGATAAGGAAAGTATGAAAAGTCGTGTAGTATAAACATATGCAGAAAAAATAGATGAGGGAAAAATACCAAAATATTAATAGTGATTTTATTTCTGTAGTTGAATTTCAGGTGATTTTTAGTTTTTTCTTGATCCTTTTCTGTACTTTCTAAATTACATCTCTAAATGAACATGTATTACTTCATAATTTTAATCAACATTTTTATATGTGGCATGTGGCTACTTGTTTCCCTAGTGCAATTTTTGAAAGTGCACCCTGTTTTCCAGGTGGGAGCAGATGGAGGCCAGGAAATAGCCGTGTTGGAGCTGCAGTGCTCCCTGGATCCTGGGGATTGTCCTTTTCTGGTATCTGCACACTTCCTCCTGGCTGATGGTTTGCAGGTAAAGTGCTTTATATTAATTCCTGCTAATAACTTGTTTCCTTAAAACTCATTAAGAAACCAGCCGATTGCTAAACTTTTTCTTCTTAAAAAGAGCTTCTCTTCAGAAGAGGATTTTCCAGCTTGCCTGTCTTAATAAAAGCATTTAGATGAATATTTTCCAAAATTATGTTAAATTCCATCAACATAACAAAATACCTGAGATAATTAGCTTATGAAAATGTTGGGCTGGGGATGTGGCTCGGTGATAGAGCACTTCCCATAAAGCCCTGGGTTCAACATCCAAATTCTGCGTGTATGTGTGTGCACGCTCTCTCTCTCTCTTACACACACACACACACACACACACACAATTATTTTGGCTCCTAGTTCTGGAAGTTCCAGTCCATAATAGATGGACCCTGTTGCTTTGGGCCTGTGGTGAGGCAGCATGTCATGGCAGGAGTTTATGGCACAAATGTTCACCTCATGGCCAAGAAGCAATAAAGGAAAGGCAGAGACTAGGGTTCTACGATCTCCTTCAAGAACTCCCCCTCTCAGTCATCTAAAGACCTCCTATTAGGCTCCATCATCTCTTAAAGGCTCCACCACCTCCCATTAGCACTACCCTGAGGGACCAAGCCTTAACATGTAGGCTTTTAGAAGACATTCAAGATCCAAACTATAGCTTCTACCTTCTTAAACGGAGTGACTTGAACATACACTTCTGTTTTGCAAGTTTCAGAGGTGTCCTGCAGCCACCTGTCTGGGAGGATAGCTTATTAGTATCATGAGTAGTGTGACTTCCCCCTGGGGCTGCACACTCCTGAGTCAGACTTGCCCAACACCTATGATGACACCAGAACTCCCATTTCAGACAAACTCTTCTGTGTTCTCTGGGGTTAATGTGAGGGATTTCTAAGAAGAGCAGAAAAATGCCATGTCCATAGGCAGTTATGAATGAGGACAGAATCTATGCTGTTCCAAAGGATCCTTTGCTCTGAGCCTTTAACATTTGTTTGTACAACCTGAGTTTCTCTGATTTTTTCCTGGCTGCAAGCTATCATTTCATTTTGACTATGTTTCTGTCACTAACAAGACTCCTTCATGAAGTAATTTTTTTCTTTCCTTCTCCCAATTTATATTTCTTATTTCTAAAAAGCTAGATAGTCAGGCTTCAAGGTTCAGTAGGGTAGTATGTAAAGCAGAGTCTATAGACTCTGAGTGAGTGCTTGAGTGACTTTTTGAAGGAATCCAGTGGGTACCTTCTCTCTGTTGTGCCTGCTCAGACTTTTTCTCCCTTACCTCCATGTTTTCTTCCTTCTGTGTTTGGTGAAAAATGAAAGATAATATTTAAGTAATTCTTTTCAGAGAAAGAGTTTCTAAATTCCTTAGTGGCAGTTCCTTATAATTCTGATCATAGTTAAGTGTCTAATAAAGATGAGTGTGTTAATAAGTTACTGTATTTTTGCTGTCTACTTAATTCACAGACTAAAAGACAATTCACTGTAAAGAAAACCTCTGCAGATGCAAGTGAATATTATGAAAATTACATCAAAGAGTTGAAGAATCAAGGATTTCTGCTCAGAGAACATTTTACACCTGAAGCAACTCAATTAGCATCTGAAAAACTGCAAGCAGTAAGATTGGATAATATATTTTTTAATGTTATTGATTGGATCATGTGTGCATGAAATGAGGGGATCAAAGCTAGGATTTTGTGCATGCTAGGCAAGCACTTTATCACTGAGTTATATCCCCAGCCTGATTTAATATTTCTAATATGAAATGTTTTCTTTATTGTGAATAAATTGGTAGGAGCAAAGATAGGATTTAAGAAAAAAAAAGGTCAGTTCACAGAAAGGCACAGAAGCTGACGGACGAATGAGTTCCAGGACAAGCCATGAGATTTGCTTATTTCATGCTTATTTCAACAATGAACCCTCATAGCTTTTAAAAGATTTCTTTATAATCTAGACTACGAGTCAAGGACCTTAATCCTGACTGCATGTGGGATATTTGTTTGCTTATTTTGTGATACTTGGAATTGAACCTAGGGGTGCTCTATTGTTGAGCTACATCCTCAGTCTCCTGCCCCCCGCCCCCCTTTTTTTGAGATGAGGTCTTGCTAAGTTGCTGGCCTCAAACTTGTGGTCCTCCTGATTCAACCTCCCAAGTTGCTTAGTACTGCATGCCACTGACAGGCCCAAAGCTTATAGTGTGAAGGGAAAGATACAAGGAAAAATAAAATGGGAAGAAAGATGGGATGAAGACAGACTCACAGAAGATTATATGGAGGAAATGGAGCGAGGGTACCTGGAGTATAAGCATTACCAGGCGTCTTTTTCTGTTATCACAGAAAATCTGAGACTGGGGTACTTTATAGTAAAGAGGTATATTTGGCTTACAATTCTGGTGGCCCGCAGTTTCATACAGCATGGCACCAGCATCCTGGCAAGAGCCCCCTTGGCTGCATCACAGCTTGATAGAGAAGTAGAAAAGGAAATGAGACTTCTTCCCCTGAGAAAAATGACAATCCCTTCCAAGGGCAAGTGCCCTTGAATACAATCACCTCCCACCAGGCCCCACCTCCTATAGTTTCCACCACCTCAACACTATCACTGGGAACCAGGTTTTCAGCACATCAACTTTCACTCTACCACTGAGCCACAACCCCGGCTCAGCAAATCAACTTGCAGAAAAACATGCTCAAACCATAGCACCTGGCTGAGTGTGCTGACTTATTTCTTCTCACACCTTTGTTTGTCAGCTTTGTTAGTTTTTTGCCTTTTGTCCTGTTTTGTTTTGTTTGGGGGTCAGGGATTGAACTCAGGCGTGCTCAATCCCTGAGCCACATCTCCTTTGTTGTTTTGTTGTTGCAGTTGCTTTTGGAGGAGGTCATTAGTTCTAGCACTCTGAGCCAGGAGGTGAGTGATTTGGTGGAGATGATTTGGGCAGAAGCTCTGGGCCACCTGGAACATACACTTCTCAAGCCGGTGAACAAGATTAGCCTCAATGATGTAAGTAAAGTATGTTGTTGAAACAGAACATGATGAATCTGCTTCCTGGTTTCTTAGTTTAAATGATTACCCTCAAATTTGTGTGCTGATTAGATTGCTCTGGAATTCATTCCTGACTCTTCTTTTTTTTCATATCCTGAGGAAAGAGAACACTAAGAGAACAAAGGGGAAAATAAGCTTCCCAGGAAACTAGACATCCCTGTCCAGTTTCAGGCTATTGGTGCTGGCTAATTAGGAAGCCTAATTCTTTGGGCCAAGAGATTTGTAGCAGGCCTGAGGCACATGGATGTTCTTGGCCTCCAGTTAGATGCCCCAACCCCCACCTTCTGATTGTCTTAGGAAAGACAGGTATGCTTCCATCACACCAGAAAATGTGAATATCTTCTTGATTATATGTAAATGAAATTGAAAGAGCAAATGAAATAAGATATCCCCAGTGGTGCAACTTGTGTAACTGTGTTCTTATGTGAAAATAATACAGACATTCCCCTATGGAATTAAACTAATTTATTTTAGAGAGAAAAGGGTTTCTTAGGATAAAGTCGATAAAGATGTTGTGTAATTAGGAATGTGATCTGGTGGGTTTTGTTCCTGGTTTGATGCTGACATCTTTCTACATTTCTCATGTGAAAAGCAAGTCTCCCCCAATTATATCAGTATTCCTATCTGTATGTATACATGTGTATACATGTGCATGTAAGTATAGGAATACAAGACTCTAGTTCTTTCCTCTAGTTAGTCTGAGCCCAGTTTTGGAAGAGTCCCTATAACATTACTGTCACAACTCAGTTACACATTGAGATTAGCATTTGTTGTATAGTGACAAAGTTAGTTAGCTTTCCATTACTACAATGAAATCTCTGAGATAATTGACTTATAAAGAGAAAATGTTTCTTTTGTCTATTTCTGTCCATGATTAATTGGCCTTTCATTTTGGATTTGTGGTGAGGTAGCACATCATGACAGGAGTCCCTATCAAAGCAAAACCGCTACCTCATTTCCAGGATGCAAAAAAGAATAAGGAAGATTCTGGGGTCCCACAATCCCTTTCAAAGGCACTTCCCCAATGACCTAAACATCTCTTTAAGGTTCCACCACCTCTCAATAACACCTCCTTGGGGGACAAAGCTTTAACATATGGGCCTTTGAGGTTCATTTAAGATCCAAATTAGTAGCAGCTGTCCAGTAGAAAACTGATCGATGCAATATGTCCAACTACTATTTTAGATATTTTTTATGTTCCCTCACTTCCATGATTATCAATATTTAATTTTAATAAGCATATATGACTTTCTGTTTATAGGTGAGCAAGGCAGAGGGGATTCTCCTTCTAGTAAAGACAGCACTGAAAAATGGAGAAAGAGCAGAGCAATTGCAAAAGATGATGACTGAGTTCTACAGATTAATACCTCACAAACTTCCAGTAACTGAAGAAGTTAACCTGAGACTGTTAACTAAGAAAGAGGATCTCTGTCAGGTAAACCTCTGAAATAAACTATTTAAAATATGTTTGGGGCACTTCTTTAAAAATATGATTAGGGAACTTTCCAGAACGCTCGGTGAGAGGCGGAGGAGCGGCGGCTGCTGGGGCTGCACACAGTTACACTCCTTCCCACTCCCACATCGGCCCCAGCCCGCTCACTGGCTGTAGAAAATGGTAAAAGAAACTACTTACTATGATGTTTTGGGGGTCAAACCCAATGTCACCCAGGAAGAATTGAAAAAGGCTTACAGGAAACTGGCCTTGAAGTACCACCCTGATAAGAATCCAAATGAAGGAGAAAAGTTTAAACAGATTTCTCAAGCTTATGAAGTTCTCTCTGATGCCAAGAAAAGAGAATTATATGACAAAGGAGGAGAACAGGCAATTAAGGAGGGTGGAGCAGGTGGTGGTTTTGGCTCC